>OY728151.1:1062539480-1063164480 GCA_963277665.1 Viscum album | reverse complement strand
CTTCCTCCAAAATATTTCATGACTATTTTCAACAAAATATCTTTCCTTCAAAATTTCATGACGTTTTGTGAAAAGAATTTGATTTTGAAGAAGAAAGGATATTTTCCTCAAGAATTCATTTCAAGTGTTTTATCAAAACCATTTTTCATCTAAGATGACATTATTTCATAAGTGTATGTTTCAAGTATAACGTCTCTATGAATTACATGGTTTAACTTTTCTTATTAAGAAATGATATCCATTTATTTTATATGGATTATGGGATGATGGGATGATGTTTATGAAACCCATTTTATTTATTTGTTTATTATGAATGATGTATGTTTATTTTGTGGCACAAGTAAGAATGATTTAGTTTTGAGATGGGTGGGACCTATATCTCCCTCAAATGCATTGGGTAAAGATTTATATCTCATAAAATAGACAAGGCTGGAATGGAAAGTTATACCGGTTCAGTAATACAGGACTGGAACGAGGTGTGACCTCGATTCAGAAAGGGACTTTGTCCACTAAGACGGTCTTGGAAGCAATGCCTTGGCTACTATGGAAATCATAACATGTGATTAATGGATGCCCCAATTACATGTTTTATTCCCATGCAATGTTATCATGATTTGTGTTCTATTCTGATCTATACCTTATGTACTTTCATGTTTTAAGTCGTTGCTCATGATTTTGATGTTTAAACATTATGTTCAAGTTTTTAAGTTCAAATGTACATGGTATGTTTTATTTTATCCATGAATAACCTTACGGAGCATTTGAGATCACCCTTTTTATGTTTTATTTTCCCCCAGGATTAATTGAAAGGTTTTAGGTAAGGAAACAATAAGTGGAAGTTCTTTATGGGAGATGTTGAAGATCGTTCACCACGATTAGAAGATTACGTTCCAAGTTTCAAAAGACACTAAACTGTTACGGTCCATGTGTGTCTATTTTTGTTTTCTATTATGTATTCCGCAAAAGTAATTTAATTTCCATGTACGTCAAGCTTTGGGTCTCTACAGTTTGTATTAGTGGAACGGTTTAGTCAACCTTTGGATACTAGGATTCAAAAACTTTAGTGAGATCCCTAGTGATATTTCTAAGGTATGTATCGGGATGTCCCTAAGGTTAAGTATAAGTAAAGGTTATAGTTCTAGAATTATGGCAACAATATTAAATTAAACCTAATATGTCAGATATTGAAGTTACTCCCCCTTTATTATGATTTTTCCTCTCACACTATTCTTTTTGGGTTTTAGAAAATGGCTGTAAAGAGGAAGACTCACGATAATGGAGTATATGATAGACAATTGAATGATATTCTTCATGAGAAACCAAATGAAACGGGATTTGGAAGTCCAAACATCGTTATTATTCCTAATCATAAATTTCATAATATGATCAATAATCTCAATTTTGGTATGTTTCCCGACTCAGATAATAATTGAAAGATGGAGTTTTATGATGATCATAGAAGAAAGAGAGTTCAATTTCCCTCATGTAAATCATATGGGAAGAGGCATCAGGGAGATTGTTTCAAAAGTACTAGAAGATGCTTTAGGTGTAGAAAAGAAGGACATAAAGCCAGTAAATGAAAAGGAAAAGGTTCAGTTAACACCATGGATGAGGATAATGGTATTGCTACGACATCAACAATGGTTAAATGTTTTAAATGTGGAATGTACGGGAATTATGAAAACCAATTCCCTAAGGGAAAATCTCATGAAGAGAATCAGTATGGTCGTATGGGTAGTATTTATGTTGATGATGATGAAGAGACTACAAATGATATGTGAGATGATTTAATTGTTGAAGCTCGGTCAATGGTTTATGAAGGTAGTAGAATGATTACATGTTTATGATGTGTAATGTTGTATAATTAATCTCATGGTACTATGGAATAAAGAGACATATAAGGATTGTCACACTGTTGTCTTTCCTTATCTTTTGAAAGTATATGATGAATGGCACCAGTGACCATGAAATCTTATTCAGATATTTTTGAAACGTAGATGATATGTGCATAATGAAGGGATAAGGATAAAATTAAATGTTTGATAGCATTCATGAGCTCATGACTGATATTAGGAGAAGGTTATATCATGGTTTGAGTATATAGAATTTTTGGATTTTGGTATGTGTAAAGAGTTAACTTTTGACAGCATTCATGTTTTCACTAAAGTTTAATGGGTATTCATTTTTCAAGAGAATACATGATTAAGGTCTTCACATGATTGGACTATGACCAACAAGATATATGCGGGATAAATGATGGTTGGTTGATGACATTTCAAGTAACCGTTTTACTTATCCTATGAGCTTGAACGAAGTATTTTAGATAAAGATTGGAATAGATTATGTTGGACATAAGTTATTATTGTTTAAGGATAGAACTTTTTTAAATATTTTTTATCGGATGTTATAGTAATGTAGTTTTAGAAAAAGAACAACCTGCAGGACGGGCGACAGCCCATCGCGTCGGACAAGGATGTGGGAATCGAACCCACAACCGAAGTGTTACTGGCCTTTATCGCCTACCACTGGCCTAAAGGAAGTCCCTGGTTAGTAGAAACTAGTTTTATTTTATTAAGCGGTATGATATATGAAGTATAAGTTCATTTTTGGAACCATATACGATTAATCTAACCATAAGATGGAATTATAACTTTTACTAAACTTTTGTTTGAAACAGATGGAGTGACCCATCATTCTATCACATGATGTACTAACACATCACGAATAACAAATTCAACTTCATTTCATTAAGGGATGATGTGGAAATTGTTCAATTCATGAACAACTGTGAGATTGAACCAAAATCATGTAATTATTTCTTTTAATTCATCAACTTTAGGGAAGTGATCTTGAAAACCAAAAATGTTGCCCTAGTTCCCTTATATCCGATGAATCAGATTATACCTTAGATCATCACAAATATATAGCTTTGTGATTTTTGGCTATTTCATAGCCATGTTCTCTACCACTCTCCATCCGAACATGATGGTTAGGTTTCTCTTCCATATCCATATTTTCACCTATGTTCTCCTATGTGGAAACCTAGTGATTAGTTAATTTGGGTAACCGTTATGTTTCATACATTAGTTTTTAAAGACATGTTTTGGTATTCCTTTTTACGATGTGGGTTTCTATTAAAGAAACTTTCGAGTAATAAACCATATATAACCCCGACGAATTACTAGGGAGAAATTAATTTTAAGGGGGGTAGAATGTAACACCCCGATATTTTATGAAAAATATTTTTTTTAATTTTATTAATGTATTATGTTGTAGGCTACACCAAAAAGAACTTTCACAGCATGCATCTCTGACTTTCCTTGCATTACACGCAGTCGCGACATTCCTCAATAGCGTGTGTTGTACACAATACCAAGTTTCACTAAATAACAATATGCTATTAAAATATTATTAAAACTAGTAGTTATGAATAGTAATAACCACTTTTTGAAATTTTGTAAATCTCATCTTTCAAAATGGACTTCATTTTTGGATTTGGAATATCAAAATTAGCCTTCGGTGAAATTTTGGTATTTTTCTGGAAACTTTCAATTTTTGATGAATAGTGAAAACACTAGCTTACTATTTAAAAATCAACTTTTTATTTAAATAATTATTTAAATTATTTAAATTTATATTAGGTAAAAATTGACACATAATACTTATATATGTTCAATGTAATTCATTGGAGTCATTTTATAATAATTTTAGATATATAAAACTTTTATCGAACTTTTCACCGTCTTTTACCCACCTCATAGTAGAATTTGCAAATTTACATAAAACATAATTTTACCACATATGTGAGTGGAATTTAAAAAACCCGAGAGACCCAATTGATGTCTGTAAGTAAAATGTGGATCAATGAGATGAAAATAATTTTTGGTGAATAGTAACTTTTTACTTTTTTACCACGGTTAAAAGTAAATAGGGTAATTAAGGGTAAAAATGATATTATTATTACCCTAACACATGTCCTAATTCTATTAGATAAGTTTAATTCGACCAAAAACAACCTTAGGAATAAAATATGACCATTTAGGCCCAGATGGATTAGATTAGGACATTTATTATTAATTTATTTAAAGAAGGGTTAAAATAGTTAAAATCAAAGTTTAATAAGGAAATCAATTTTAACATAGGGATATACGTAAGATAAATTAGACTATAAATATTCATTAGAAATATAAAAAGATTTCATACATAATGGTAATTTATTTATAATTTTTAGACATTAAATAATTTAATTTATTTATGACACAAAGATGATGCAGTAATTATCTTATTAATATAATATTGACATAAATGATTTTATAAATACCCAAATAAATTTAATCTGAGAGATTTTATGAATTCTACTAATTTTCTAGGTTAATATGACATGTTAGTATTGATCTAATTATCTTTTTTCAAACTAATCATTCTATTATGATTTTCACAAAAATCAATTACCAAATAGTGTCCAAATTGACATAAAATAGTTTTTAAAACAAATATTATATTATTAATTTTAAATTTATTCCTAAAAATCTATGGTTCAGAAATATGTCTTAGATAAGGTTATATATATTAAAAATAAACAACTTGGGGTTTGTTCGGCTTGTTATAGTATGATTATTAACCTTATAGTGTAAGAAAACAAGAAGACACTGTAAAAGTAAGCTTATTTAACTAAAGGTTAAATCTAAATGATAAGGTTAAAATAGAAACCTAAGCTTGTCTAAATTCGATTGTATGAGAGGATTTAGACCCATACCCATCTTAGATTCAAAATAACTCAATTTGAAGCTATTAAAAACCGAATATGACTTTATATTAAAATAATATTTTTAGTTTGTCCACGGGTGCCCCTCTCCTCCCTTATAAAAGGGTACCTCATCCCTCTCTTCCTCACACCACATTGAGCATTCAATCTCAGACAACCCCTACCAAATTATCTTCTAAACGTCCTTAGAAACATCCTAGAGGTCCTGGTCTTCTTCAAAGACCAATTTTAGTGCCCTAAGAGGAGTTCTCAAAGAGGCACTTCAAAGAAGAGGTAATGTTCGTCACCAATTCTTTCAACTTTATTTCTTCTTCCACTTATTCTTCATTAGTTGTTTCATTATGAAGTAATAATATCATTATAAATCATATATTTATATGTCATTATAATTATGAAACTACCCTATTTCACCATCTATCCATCCTATGGAAAACCAAATCACCACGCGTGCGTACGTACGGAATACCGTCTCCATGCCGTGGTGAAATCTGTTTTTCCACCTACACCTTACATGGATGGGTATAATGGTGTAATGAATAACTCTATATGGTTACTATAACATCATACTAATTGTTATATTTTATACCATTCACTACAATTTTATTCAATAATTATGGGAACGATATCATCGCTCGTGCGTACGTACGGACTACCGTCTCCACAACGCGATGAGATTCATTATCCATGTTAACCATACATGAATGATCAAATTGTTTATATAATGAATAATAATGAAATATATGAAATAATAATTCTACTTTATTTATGTATATATATATGTATGTCATCTATTTAGTTCAATATGGAAACGAAAACAACATTCATGCGTACGTACGGCCTACCGTCTCCATGAACGGTGTATTTCATTCCTTTTATCGATCTATAATATATATATGTATATGATGAATATATATTATATATAAGTCATGTTTTACATTCTGAAATTATGTAAATCAGGACATAAGTATTAATATCAAGAATGAAAAGTCGAAACACATACGATAAAATGATTTTACCCAAAACGATGCTTTAACATGGAATTTACAAAAGAACGGGTAATATAAAGTCATAAGTGAAACATATATGATATCATACCAATGAATATGATTCTGTAATAAGTCAATGACATTATTTAAATCATTATAATGGAATTTTGGATATGTACAAAGAATATCGGACCTAAGGAAAGCTATAATGTTTCAATCTCAATTGTTTTCTATCTGAGATTGCTTATATGATAGTATTTACTGGGGTTGTATTTATCATCAATGTACATGTTTTATAAAAAAAATTCCATGTATGTTTAAAGTCCTCTTTACCCATTTTGTAATTTTACTACATGGTATGTTTGGAATCTTTCCTTTATGAGGTACTTTTTGATTTTCTGGCAATAGTACGAGAAGAATGTTTTTTAACTTATATGGAATGAAATAATTTTTACGGTTTTATAAAGCTTTATTTTCATGAAGCTTCCACCAAAATATTTCATGACTATTTTTAAAAAAATCTCTTTCTTTTAAATTTTCATGACGTTTTGTGAAAAGAAATTGATTTTGAAGAAAAATGGATATTTTCCTCAAGAATTCATTTCAAGTGTTTTATCAAAACCATTTTTCATCTAAGATGACATTATTTCATATGTGTATGTTTCAAGTATAATGTCTCTATGAATTACATGGTTTCACTTTTCTTATTATGAAATGATATCCATTTATTTTATATGGATTATGTGATGATGGGATGAAGTTTTTGAATCCCTTTTTATTTATTGGGTTCTTATGACAGCTGGATGTTTATTTTGTGGCACAAGTAAGAATGATTTCGTTATGAGATGGGTGGGACCTATATCTCCCTCCAATGAATTGGTTAAAGATTTATATCTCATGAGATAGACATGGCTAGAATGACATGTTAAACTGGTTCGGTAATATAGGACTAGAATGACGAGTGAACCCGATTCAGAAAGGGTCTTTTTCCACTAAGATGGTCTTGGCAGCAATGCCATGGCTACTATGGAAATCATAACATGTGCTTAATGGATGCCACAATTACATGTTTTATTCCCATGCTATGTTATCATGATTTATGTTTTATTATGATCTATTCCTTATGTACATCCATGTTTTAAGTTGTTGCTCAAGATTTTGATGTTTAAACATTATGTTCAAGTTTTTAAGTTCAAATGTATATGGTATGTTTTATTTTATCCATGATTAACCTTACTGAGAATTTGAGCTCACCCTTTTTATTTTTTATTTTCTCCCAGGATTAAAGGAAAGGTTTTAGGTAAGGAAACAATAAGTGGAAGATCATTATGGGAGATGTTGAAGATCATTCACCACGATTAGAAGATTACGTTCCATGTTTCCAAAGACACTAAACTATTACGGTCCTTGTGTGTCTATTTTTGTTATGTATTATGTATTCTGCAAAAGTAATGTAATGTCCATGTACGTCAAGCATCAGGTCTCTACATTGTTCATGGCCACTTCTCTCCTATTAGTGATCATGATTTTTATTGGTAATTTTAGCCATCCTCTATTGTTAATACTTCTATGGTTTCTTGTAATATTGGGTTTTCTTATTATATTTATCATATCTGTAGTATAATATTTTCTGTTAATATATTCCTTCCATGGAATCTTGATATATGGTTGGAATTATTACACAGTTCAAAGGATTTAATCTCCATCGTAGGAGTAAGAGGGGGAGGTTGTGAAGAAGATAACTAAAAGGATTCCAGCTTCTTTGTCATGACATCACATTGTGCAGCTAGACATGTGTTTATTCAACATGGTGTATTCCATGCTGATGAATTCCATGATATCTCTTTCATATACTGTAATTTTTTAAGGCATTTTGTATTACTAATCTTCCAATATCAGTTGTTTTCAAAATTAATATGCCATCATTAATGGTATTTACTACTATATGAGTAGTGGGTATGAGGCAATGATAGAGGACATATATTTAGAGCAACACATCAAGTCCATTATGTAGTAATTTTCTAGTGAGGTCTTTAAATTGATCCCAAGCATCCAAAACTGACAATCCATCTATTGAATCAATGTTTTGGATTTCACTTATAATATCCCATGTATGTATAGGTATAAAATATTTATCCATAACTGTTTAACTAGTTACTAACAATTCGTGATAAACATTGGAGTTTGACTATTCAAAAAATACATGTTTATATCACCCAAGTAGAATGGGAACTCCAATAATCAAATTGCATCAGAATATTATAGCTATTTTTGATATATGTCATAGAAATCTAGGATGTTGGATATGGGTTCATCAGTATCCATGATCTGATGAGCAATGAGTTGACCCATGTTTATGATCATAGTTACGATTCGTGGTTTGACTCCAATAAAATGTGCCTTGATGAGATGGGACACAACACAAGGTGAAACAAAAATTATTGAAATAAATTTATAATACATGATGTTAAACTCTAGGTGAATGTTGTGATTATATCCTTTTTAGTATCCTTGTGGCATTGGAGGCATATATTTCTTGATGGGTGGGTTGGGACTAACCTGATTATCACAGTCTTCCATACATCAGTGCTGATGTTTGGAAAGGTATCATTAAATTTTAGGCACAAAGGTAATAAGATTTTATGTGTAAAAGCTGCTTGAAAGATTCATGGGGGCCCACACAAATTCACTTGGTTGAATGAATAAGGACAAATTTGATTCCAAAATAAATCATATATAATTAAAAGGGACATGGGGAGGGAGAGGTAATATATGTTCATGTCGAAGGTTTGTGTACATAGGAACTATAATTGAGTTCATCGGTTTCAGAGAATAATATTTTTTGAACATGAAACCATTATTTCAACATTGTGGGATTCTGTCAGATTAGAATATATTTTTATCCCAAAAAATCCCATGTTTAAATGATGTTGTATTGTGATTGTGTGTGGTCGATGCCACATGGAATGATTTAGAAATACATAAACCTGGCATTCAAAACCACTATGTAGGAGTCCTCACGAATTGTATTTGTTATTATATTTAGATAAAATAATTTTGTTTCTATTAAGGATAATGAATTATATTGGGATAAAGTTCATCTTCAGGGTTTAGGTAAAAAAGATAACATTAGTTCAAAATTGGAATAGTCATAGGGAATAGGGTGTGAATTAGTGCATGTAGAACTAGTAGATTATGGTCAATCCTACAAGATCAATATAAGATAAAAATATTTATTGGTAAATATATAGATATCATCCTAAACACCTTAACACATTATTCTATAGATTTATGTCTCACATGATAGTGATTATAGACTAAACTACTCCAATTAGGTTTTGTTCATTCATTTATACTCCCCAGAGTTAGGTTTTCCTTGAGGAATTCAGTTAAAAGTTGTTGAGTAAACTGATTATTAAGTGTAGGATTATGAAGATGTTATTTAGAGACTCATTAATTATATAACAGCCATACTCTCAACACTTACCCTATGTAGTTTATCCACATTAGATATTACTAATCATGGACGATGAAACCATTGTAGGGATTCACTGATGATTATTAAAATAATTTAAATATGAAGGTTCTCAATTGAATATTCAAGAATAATATAGTTTATTATCATATTATGAAATAAATAAATAAAATAATTACTTCTAATAATAAGAAACCATGAATGTATGGTGAATCCCCTTTCGAATGGAAGCAACTTTGATATTTGGATGTCGAAATAGTAAATGAAAATTATTGAAATATAGAAATCATGTCGATAACCAATAGAACATGGATTTTGTTACAATGAGAAATATAATTATTTAGTGTTAATTTGGGAGAGAAAATTAGGGATAAAATGATAGATAACCGTAGATTATTGGAATTAATGAATTTTTTACGCTATTGTGCGGGTACAAGAATGTAAATAGTTTCGATATTACTTGATGTGTAAACACCTCACCTCTAATAATCTAGGTCCATGATTTTCCTTGACTATGGAGTATATGGGGTGTATCTCTTAATATATCTTTGAATTCATGGGATTTTTCTCTTCTCATGGACCATACATTGAACTCATGACATGGATCATCTCATGGCTTGAACACTAAGCATGAAATGCCCTTTGGGTCTTACATGATGTGTCTTACAGATTAATGTCATTTAATCATTAAAGGTGTTTCATTTTCATTGGGAATTCATTCATGAATTATAAAATGTTATGGATAATTATTATAGATTTTTAGTGTGATTCAATAAGTGTAACATTTACTTTTGTCAAGTTTCCACAACAGTTTCTTTAGAAACATGGAAACCAATTCCCTATAAAATTCAACACATTTCTATTGCATTGTCTAATAAAAAATGAGAAATTATTAATTACAATTTTCCTAAATATATATTAAATTCCATATTATCATGTTATTCTGTGACTTTTGTGGTTTTTTGGAAAATAAATATTAATGTTCAGGATATAAAGAGATTCATATAACCATAATCAAAATGAATGTTCTCTAATTATGAATTAATAACTAGAATTCATGTCACAAATTCATTTTAATTATTCACCATAGTAGTTGTAATGTAATTAGCCATCCCTGTTATCATTTCTGTGTCTTGGAACAGATTGTTTCAAACCACCATTTTTCTTCCCCTAAATCATTTAATTAACCCATTTAGGTAAATTGTATAGTTCTTCATTTCAATATTTTGACATGTTGTATGTAGGAATTTATCAAAAATATCATTCTCTATAAAAAATCTATATTTGATCTCAGAACTATTTTTCTTATTCCTATGATACCCTTTAGATTATTATTCCCCCATTTCAAATTTTAAGGCTCATCATAAAATTTCTACATATACATGAATTTATCATATTGATTATAATTTACATAGAATATTCTTAATCCCACCAATGTTTTGGTAAACATTGAATTTTTTGGTACTGGAAAACATATAGGTGTTTCAAAATAGTCCGTTGAAATTTTCCTAATATTCCCTAATGAATTCATCATCATTTTTCTAGAGTCCAAGGAAAAATCTTTCATTTTAATTTAGATAGTTAGAGGAAAATATTATTCAAAAACATGTATTTAGAATTCATACCACCCCAACTCATTGATCCCTTTATGTGGATTTTGATTAATTATTAATTTCAACCACGGATCATATTCTATCTCCATGAGATAACCAATATGTATGACCATATCATTCACAAAACACTAAAGGATGGAGAATATCATCTCAATGGGGATGATCCAATGTTCTATGATTAAGGGATCAGATAACCCACTAAATGTATAAAAATATTTATATAATGGTCTCAATAACATCTTTTTCATTATTAGGGTATTTAAGTGTACTTTAATATTTATAATTATATTCAAATCCAAGGTCAACTAATAGATTATCTCCATAATTTTCATTATTATATCTCCTATTAGTTTTGAAATATAATTTGTGCAGTAAACATGTTTACCATATCATTTTTTGTTTACATCGTTTATCCTATTTTCATCCATGTGGTAGAATAAATGGAAAATTGGGGAGGGTATTTTTAAACTATTAAACACATAAATGAGAATGTAATAATTTAATGGGATAAAATATATATGAAATTTATTTCATTAGTATATAAATTTCAAGCACTCGGTTTGGTAATGCATTATCTATTTCATTACATAAAATCTTGTGAGAATTTTTTTTCCATTAATAATGGTTCATAATAATATTTTGAATTTACTAATGTATATAAATCAATATTTCAGACTATTTTGGTTGTAAGACGCTTTTTCATGCCCTAGGTCATGATCATCTCTTACATGATACTGTGATTCAGTGTTACAACATGGTTCATAATTTCTAGAGTCACATACACTTGTATTATATAGGAAATGATTCATTTTCCATGAATGAAAATACACAATTACATAACAATAGATATTAATATTTTCATATGTTTAGAGTTATTCATAATTATTTATATATAGTTTTCTAATAATAATTCCACAAAAATCTAAACATCCATTAGATACCAACTATATTGGGAACTATTTATTTACACATTAATTTTGGATTATTTACATAATCGTACAAATAAAAAATCCCACAATATTTGTATGTCTATTGTAATTTGTAATTAGGGATAATACATAACAACCTATATTAGATAGTATATATTTGTTATTTAAAATTTCCATAACATGCCCATAATATTACATCCTACTTAAAACTGCATTAGATTTCCTAGGGACGTACAGATGAAATGGGTGGGATACACATCATAGTATGTGAATAAATATTTCATAACATGAATATATCAAAACATGTTAGATGCATCCATTTAAATCAGACATAAAAGGTTTTATAATAACAAAAATTAACAATGAGGAATAATAGTGCCAGATAATGTAACAACGTCATTCGAAATGGGAGAACATCATTAAATAAATCATTAAAAACATAGGTCATGACTATCCACAAAGGCATTATAACATGGTGGACATATTCTTGTGATGAATTAGTCTCATGACCAAACCCATCGAATTATTTTTTCTTAAGTCTAATAAATTACCCAATATATTAGATCACTATATAATTCTGGGTACACAGGTGGATATTATATCATCTAAATGTATAGGAGTTCCATAAAGATCATTCAAAATATGATCCAATTTTATCACCTTATTCCACAAACTTTGAATTTGGAATAATTATGTTTAGTTACTCTATTAAATAATTATGCTTATATATAAGGGAATACACTTGAGTGGACATAGAAATGGTATCCACAAAACATGGTTTGGTTAGGAAAAACAATTGGGAAATTTCAGTTTCACAATAGAAGTACACAATGGTTCATAAAATTGAATAATATATTTCAAAGGGATATATAAAAATTTGAAAATAATATATACTATAATAAGGATTTTTAAATACATTTAATAATACTAGTAATTTAAATAAATGGCATGAAAATAAACAATATTCTTTAGTAAAGAGTAAAAGAATATAATCCCTCCCTGAATTTATGAATTGTTCACAAATGAGATAATGTAAAAAATGGGAGTGGATAAATAATCTCAAATTAAAATAATATCAAATGGATAGTACATTGATTTTTATAAATTCCAGAAAATATAAATTATTGACAATTAAAGGGAAAATCACATGAAGGTTCATTAATTTAAAAGATGAGAGAAGGGTCCCTTACCTTGAGAGGGTAATTCAAGATGCATGGGAGGAGCTTTTGATTGATTAAGGGAATCATATAAATAATATATATAGGGGAGTGATGATTTTTTATGTGATACAATGTTTTTTAGTAAATTTGAATGGTAACATGGATGCATTTATATAAGAAAATAGAGGGTGGTTATTTATTAGTTATCAGTCATAGAATTTGGACTCTATATAATAACTTAATGAAAACCACAAACATTCACATAGTATTTCACCATTGTTTCTACTAATATATAGTTGTTTTAAATATTTTTTATTTAATATGGTAGAAATTTTTAAAAAATTTCACTTGTTGATGTGTAAGTGAGTCATTTTCTTGATGAAATGATTTTAAAATCATAAAACATAAAATATGATTTGGAGGGTTCATAAAGGGATTATAAATGTAATAAAATTACATAAATAAGATAATATTTTAAAATAAAATATATATATATGGTAGTGGATACATTTTATTAAATTTATGTAATCAATTTTGGGTATTATGAGGTCATAATACACAAAATAAATTTATATCATATTTATATTTTCCCATAATATTTAAATGTCTTCAAATTTTATGAATCATTCAACATTGACTAATTATAACCCATCTATTAGAAAATATATATTTATTGATTAAAAAAATTCCAAATATATGAAATTTTTCTTTTAACAGAAATATAATTTATTTGGAAATGAGGATTTTTTACCAAAAGTGATTTTAATCCACTATTGAAATTTAATTTGAAAGCATAAAACATATATTATCATGTATATTAAATAATAAAAATTTAATAATAACAATTTATTATAAAAAAATATTTATTTAAACAGACCAATAATTCATCATAATAATTATCATAATTTCAATTACATATTACCCAGAAATACTAGTTTGGTTTTATCATAACTAATCATAAAAAATTATTGAGAAAAATCAATATGATGAATATATATTCATTATTCTATAAAATATACATAATTATATTATTTCGGTCTTAATACATATCCCATTATTACACCAGAAAACTACTTAAGGGTATGGTGTGTGATGGAGATATTTTCATGGGGTGATTAGGCGCACATAGATTGAGTCGTGCTATTTATGAGCATAGACTTATTTCACAAATAGAATTTCTAACGATTCAGTTGATGAATATCATCTTGTAATTGGTAAATAAAAAATCTGAGTGAAATTATATCCCTTAAATATATTATTAATAGGATTCATAAAGTATGATACTAATAGATGAGGCCATAAATTCCTTTTTCTATTTAAATTGGATTGTTCAAAATCATATATTTAAAATAAACAAATGATCTCTATTAAATGGATATATTATCAACGAATATGTTTATACCCGTATTTCAAATATGATATGATATAATAAAACCAATCAAATAAATGCATATTCTGTAACCATATTCCATAATAAGTAATTTAATTAAAACAAAAATGGAATTTTATTTATAAAAGTTCAGGTCGTTACACACAATACCCTTATATAGCCACTCTATTATTATGTAGTGAATTATTACAATTGTATAATATCATTAAAATATTAAGAACCCTTAGAAAATATATTATATAGAAACTATAATGTTTTCTATGAATGATTTACCCATACTCAAGATGGTTAACCCTTAGGAACGTATAATATTTCAACCTTACAATTCACTATTGGTGTTATACATTTACGTAATCACATAGATTTCATAGATTACTTTACGAAAAACCTTATAAATATAGATATAGGTCTATAAACATATTATTAATCAATTAATTCTTTAGTGGGAAATATTAATATAAAAATAAATTCATTTTACTTATATATTATAATCTAAAAAATGGTTCTAAAGAGCATAGAATGACATCAACACATTCGAAACCAAAAGAAACATATAAAAAAAATAAAATATGTGAAATTATTTTTGTGATATTATAAAAATTCACCATTATATATTCATTATTATATGAAATCAATTCATTAAACCTATCCTTATTACCATCTACCTAATGTGGAAAAAAATTAAATTGTTTCATATTGGTGGCAGTCCACATGTACGCATGATTGAAGTTATTATTTAAAATAGATTTTGAGGTAAGATGGTATTCATGAAATTATATTTATAAAAGTATAATTATTTCATAGATAACATATATAAAATTTGAACACATCAAAATAACCTACCATTAAATATTATGATGGAAAGTGAATTTTACCTCTACATTAAGGCAGTAGTCCCAAATAGGTACAAGTGATACATTCAAATCCCATTAGATGGAATAAAGGGTTGATAATGGTGATACTATAATAATAATAAATTTTAATAATATTTTACATCATGAATTTACTATTTTGTGATGAATAATATATAGTTAAGACTGTTAAAAGAAAAAAACGAAAATAGATCATGTTACACGATTACATCTCATTTGATAGGCCTCCAATATATCACTTATAATGGACCCTTGAAAGCATATTTTACGAAAAGTAAAAACTATGATTCAGGTTTAGGGGCGTTATTCCTATAAAAGGATAGGTTTTGTTCAATCAGTATCACTCATATTTTAGAAATGAAAAGAGAGAAGGGGTCCCTTTTATGAGAGTGGGAATGGAAAAAATAGTAATAAAATTAGAGATATAAATATATTTACTATATTTATTAATAATTATAGATCATATATAGATTAATTTTAAATAAAAATAAGAAATTGTTTAATTATAATCATATATAGAAATTAATATGGGGGTTCTGTTTTTTTATATATTATATATTTGATTAATACCATCATTAACAAATTTAACCACATTGTTTGTATTAAATTGTTAATATTAAATTTTTAAAATTTTAGGTATAAATTAACAATTTGATCATAAATGGACATGTTAAGAAATTTTTTTACCATTACTGATCATTATTTTACAATTTTATGAATTTAAGGATTTTGATGTTATTTAGTAAAATATATTTAACATAAAATACTATTAATGTCAGTTTAATAACTATTCACATAATTTGACTTAAAAAAACATTAAATTAATCGAATTCAAATATAAAATATTCAAAAAAAATTTATGGGTATTTTTATATTTTTAATTATTTTTCGAATCATTATCCTACTCAAAAATATTTCATTTAGTTTTTTTAAAAATCGTATAAATGATTATTTTACTACAAGGAAATGTGATTTTTTCTAGTTTCATAAGAATGTAATGTAATGCTTGCATGAAAAAAATGAAAAAAAAAATCCAAGATAAATAAATAAATCATATTTATAATATAAAATTAAATCTAAAAATGATTTTTTTATTCCAACCATAAAGTAATAATTATATAAAAATCTAGCAAGTTTCATTTTCTACTATATCATTTTAATAAATATTAAAAAGTTAAAGATAAATATTAAATTAAAAATGTGATATTTTAAATGATTATGAGATTCATGATGAAAGGTTCTAAAGCAATGATATAAATGAATGAGTTTGAATAATATTTAAGCCTTATAAATATAGTCCGTAGCCCAATTAATCTAGTTTACCATTACCATGGAAATAAAAATACTATATACTAACATTTCTTATATACATGAATTAAAAAGTAACTATTTCCTAAATATTGACCACATGGTTTTAAATATTAAATCAAAATTATCATGTTATAAGTTCTATAAGTTGAAAAAATTAAATTGTTGAATATTGAAAAATTCAATGAAAAACCATTTTTCAGAAAAATTACTTCATTTGACTGTAAATGTATTCTAACATATTTAACCACAAAATAATTAGAAAATTAGAAAAATTAGTTAACTAATATTACATATATATAATATTAAAAAAATGTTTTATAAATTCCTGAATATTTTTTCAATAATCATAATTATTTTTCATTATTCAATGGAAAATCGATCTTTTGAAAATAATTCACAAAATTACCTTGATTGAATTTCGATAACCCAATTAATGAAATTTATATTATTTTTATCATTTATAATATTTAATTGTTCCATTAATTAATTATAATAGTCTCATAAAAAATTACCATTTTTAAATGTTGAAATATAAAATATCATCACCAAAAATTGCACATATATTTCATATGAATTTATGTAAATATTTTAATTTATTTTTACCTATTATATATTATATATTTTATTTTTATTTTCACTCTCTAATATAACAATTAAGTTATAATGGTAAAAATATAATAATATATTACTGTTTATTTAAACTCAGTGTTTTCAATTTTATAAAATATTTAACATATTGTTATTTTAAAAAATTTGGTTGTGAATGACCTCACCCCTATAAATAAATTGAATCATTGAACATTGATCTTTGTTTCAGTAATCCAGTGTTTGATATTTCATAATTCCTTTTTTAGAAACCTACATCATAAAGAGGGTAAATAAAAATTCATTCTTAAATAATGAAAGAGAAATAAGATGTTCATATAGAATAACATATAACTAGGATTCCAAATGTTACATGTTTAGTGGGGAGTTAAAATAATAAATGGATTAAATAGTAATTTATAGATAATGTTGGAATGTGATAGTGAAAATTGATCATAAGAAAACAGATGAACAAGATTATGTTAAAGACTCAAAAAACATAAATCAACGAGTTTTGAAAAAGGTCATCGAATACATATAATTAATATAAACGGGTTAACTTTTTTTATCAAGATTCATTTAATAGAGATGAAAATTTACTTTAAAATTTTGATTAGGATAAAAAGAAAATATTTTTACCTTAAATGTAGAATTTTAACGTTTAATAATTTCCTAACTCAATCTACACTATTTCTCCAATATTAGCCATTTTATGATGGATGTTTTAATTCCTGGAGTAATAAAATAAAATTTTAACATACCACATAATCCCTAAATGGATATAAATAAATACCTCTAGTCATTAGATATTAACCAAAACTAAAATCGATCTCTTAATGTATGATAATTTCTAAAATATATAAACATTTATATAAAGAAATAATAAAATTTACTATTATATTTCAATAAATATATGGAACTCAAAATTTTTTATAGTTTTATTATCAATATATTAATTATTAATATTTTAAAAAAATTACCCCAAAAATATACCAAAAATTAATATACCTTAAGTATATATTCTCCAAAAATGTTTTTCTTCTTCTAAAATAACATGACGACCACTAAAGTTTTTATGATTCCAAAAATAATAATATTATATATATATATATTTTCATTTAATTTAACAGAAAACATTTTCTTGCTAACCACGATGTCACATAGGATATTAGAATGTGTTGAAATCTTTTAAAAAATTGTCTCTGAGTTTAAGCGTCATAGACATGCTGAATATGATTAGTTATCACCCAGTTGGATGGTTTCACTTTTCATAAAAAATATATTAATATAATTTCTATATCATTACAAAGAATATAATGAAAGTCCTCAAAATTAAAATTAATATAAAAATAATTTCCTAACCACCAATGTTTTCAATACAAAAGACTATTTCAAGAAAAATAAACAAATATTATTGACTAATTATTCTTAACATCATGTATACATTTATCAAAATATTATTTTATCGATAAAAAAAATTAATTTAAATAAATTTCTTCCTATATTTTTTACATTTCGTGACACAACATTTTAAATGTATTAATTACTTATAACATATGTTACCATAATAGTGAACTTATCCAAAAATAAAATTAACCACGTAGTTCTGAAATAACATTTCGGTCCCATGATTGGTTATATGATTAAACATATGATCCTAAAATTTAACCAAACTTTATTCCTATAGTATATTATTCACTGAAAATTAACAACAAATTAAGGGTTATATTTCCCATAGAAAATTCTTCAAAATAATTACTTTAGCAATGAATTAAATTTGTGGGTCATCTATACATATTATAATATGTTTTCAAATCATAAAGGAAAAACTAATATGGAACCATCATTATATATTTTTGGTTTTTTATAAAAAGAATATATATATTATTAGTATGTAATCTCATTAGATAAGCAATTAAATTGTTTCAAATCATAATTATTCATTGTAATTGAACTTGTTATTTTTTTTAACTCAAGAATTTTTTCTTTATCTCAGATTATGAAAATATTGTCAACACATAGGATATTGATCTATAAATACTACCTTATGCTGAGCTTCAAATTCCCACCATTGAGATTTTTATTCTTATTTTCCAATTAAATTTTTATTAAACCATTTTAAAATAAATAAAATATTTTATAATTACACTACGACATTTCCGTTTTTAATTCATTCAACACAGTGAGTTTTTTTGACATAAATTTTTATTTAATTTTATCTTTTATATATTTTCCCTTTCATGAAAAACTGTATAGAGATTGTGTTATATGAAAGAACCATTCTATTATTGATTTATATGCAACCCCATGATGAACTTGTGATATATGAAATAATTATATAATCTTTTGATACATGCAACACTTCGTTTTCCATATATTATAGATAATGAAAAGTTATTTTGATAAGCTATGTGTCAAAAGTTACTGAGTTTTAAAAAACATTAAAATAATATTTACATTATTATTGGAAAAAAAAATTTTTATCAGCTTTCCCTTGGAATGGATGTTATGAATAAGATTAAATAATTTTTTGGAAATATAATATTCATGTATATATATATATATATTATTTTTATCAATTAATAACAATTGAATATAAAATCAAATTTAATATAAAAAAGAAAATTTATTGAAATCTATTTCTATTCCCATAAAGTAATTTTATCCTAAAATTTTATAATCATCATGTTTAGTGTCTTTCATTAATGATTTTTATTTTTTAAAATTTTTTAAAAAAATATCGTTTTTAAATATTATTTATATGAAAAATATATAAACAAATAAAATTTCTGTCATAAAAGTAATATTTTTCTAAATGATTGTTTTTCTTATCATTAAATGAATTAATTATTTTAAAATTAAGGGTTGAATATTTTTTAATTTTAATTTGAAAAGGAATTATTTTTTTAATATTAATATCAAAATTTATATTGGGTTCCTTTTAGTATTTATCGGAAAAGATTCAATTTTTTATTAATATTGAAAGAAGGTAAATTTTAATTGAAAACTCTTTATACATTTAATTTATTATATTGTTAAATTATATATTAATATATTTATAAGGTGCAGTTAAATAAATTATACATCTATTAATAAAATTTATTTAATTTCAATGAATTTTACAATTAAATTGTATATAAAAACAATTCAAATAATAGAACATTTTTCACATTAAACCCACATTATCTCGTCCATTATTCATAGTGAATTATAAATTAATTTCTTCTAAATCTGTGATTATAACATGAAAAGATCGGTTCCATATATAGAATAATAATAAAATCATATTTCATATAAGTCTGTGAATTTTTACAAATTTTATTAGTGGATTTAATTAAAAATAACTACTTTTATTAAGGTAAAAATGAGTTTACATAATGTATAAACAAAGATTTTAATGTATAAAAGGGAACATACAAATATAAAAAAACCATTTTATGGAAATATCAAGACATTAACCCTTCAATGATATTTTTTGTGAGTAATGGAATACCATTATTGGATAAGAATAAGTGGGTCATGAAATGTATTTTCGAAAATACCATCAGTGTCTTTTCCCCCACTTATAAAAGGGAACTCAACCCTGTCACATATTCACACATAATAATACTTTTTCCCTCCAAAAAATTTACTAATTTTCATAAAAATTCCCTCCATTAATCTTATAAACTCAGAATGGGAATAAATTTAACCATGAAATCCTTTTGGTGAAAACCTA
Source organism: Viscum album (assembly GCA_963277665.1). Taxonomy (NCBI): domain Eukaryota; kingdom Viridiplantae; phylum Streptophyta; class Magnoliopsida; order Santalales; family Viscaceae; genus Viscum; species Viscum album. The sequence goes on along the minus strand of OY728151.1, from coordinate 1,063,143,676 downwards.
CAGGAGGCACCAAATGATTAGATAACATCTTTCATGAAGAATTTTTTAAATTTCATTCTCCAGACTCATTATTATAATTATTTAATGATAATAATTTAAATTGTTAATCCTATATATCCTTGAATTTTCTTCTGTTAAGGGAAATAACTACACACAAACACTTCCATCAAATGAGATACATAATCATCATTCTTGTGTATGGTGGACTACCGCCTCATGAACCGATGTCCTTTGTTCTTCCATTACCATAATTCAAGGTTGGGGATACTGATGGATGTAATTTTTATATGATATATATGATGTTTATTTTATCTATATTATTTTTTTCATAATTATTTATCATGTAACATTATCCTATAAGTTTTAGGAGAGTAGGATAACCTTGTAAATGGACCTGGGGACTATAACTAGTAAAAAGTGATGAGCTTCATTCACACATTACATGGAATGTATTATAGATGGTTTTAATAAAAATATTTGAAATAAATAGATAATAATTATAATATAATGATAATATATTTATATATACATACATTTCATTTTATATTATTCCTTCAATACGATAAGAAAATAGAAACAGCATACATGGGTATGTACGACCTATCATCTCTATGAATAGTGTTTCTCACATTCAATTCATAACATTAGTAGATTATTATAAAACCATATATTATAAAAAAATTATTTACATAAATTTTTATTATTTTGTGTATCTAAAAAAAATTTATATTAATTTGATCGAGAATAACATGTCAAAACTTATTGAATAATAATGAAGTTATAAGGCAAAACGCAACGTAAACATCAAATTTGTAATAAATGGGTAATATATTGTCATAATTAAATAATATGTGGTATAATATATAAGTGTATTATTATTTGGTAGATTTATAATAAAAAATATTTATTTTACATTTGCTTATACCTTGGATGATAAAATTCTTGACATGATGTATCTGTTTTCTCATCTCACTTTTAATTATATGAGATATATTCTTTATTATCAACATGTTCATGTTTTTTCATTTATATACTATCTTATGAAATAATATAGGATAAATTTAATTTATTTCATGATATTAATTTTTTTTTATATTTTTATTTTATGATTATCCTGATTCAAAAGCTACTCAAATAGTATGTTGATTTATAGTCTCACTTACAATTCGGAAAAAAAAAATTCATATTCACCACCCATTTCATTATTTCATGTATAGAATATCCATTAATGTAATATATCATTTTTATACATACATTTATAGGGTCTTAAATATAAATTTGATGATCTTAATTCCATTAGTTATATAGTATAAATGTTACATAATCAGTAATGTCATTTTTTCTCAATTTCTTATTTTGAGAAACATTTTATATTATGAACCTAAATTTAATTATGATGTGTATATAATAAATGTGGACATGTTTTTTCAATAATGAACTTATTCTAAAATATTTTAAGTTAATTAAATTTTATTATATCATTTTTATTATGAGTCAATGTTATGAATGCGGTAATAGTTGATTCTGATAATGTCATTATTTATTTGGATTTTTTATTATTATGCTTCTATTAAAGTAATATTTTGATCCATGTTTCAAGAAAATTCATTATATTTGTAATGATTTAATAATTGATGATATCATATCGTATTACTATTTTTTTCCCCTTTTTAACAAAAGATAATTAATAAAATATTTATATGAAATAAGTAGTGTTTTTTTGTGTTTTTATAAATATTTTTTATCCAAAAATAATGTTTTGAAGAATATATATTTTCTGATTATTTTAAAGGAGAACTAATTAATATATGTTCTAATTTTTTTATAATTATTTTAAAATCTTTCATCATTTATTTTCAAATCAATATTAAATGGAATATGTTTTTAAATATGTATTTTGATTTAATAGTATATTAAATGATTTTCAATGCTTCTTTTATATGATTTAACGTTTTATTCCAACTATAATTATCTCAAGTATTTCAAACATTATTTTATAAATTCTCAATGTTGTTTTTTGAGAAAACGTTTTATAAAAATAATATTCTTTAAAATGTTATAATTGATTTAAAGGCATCAATTATAAGTTATCAATAAAATTATAAAATAAAATGGGTTCTTGAAAATGTTATCATCTGAAAATAGTTTTTAAAAGGATAAGAGGATAGTTTCTCAATAAATGTTTCAATTTATTCTTAAATAATAATTCATATGTTTGTTATATAGTTTTCAATGGAAATTATTTGGAAAATTGTTTATTCCTAACAAAAATTTTCAAAGAAAAATTATTTTCCCTAAGAAATTCACTATGTGATAGTTCAAATTAATTATCCATATAAGGAATTATTCTTCAAAATAGTTTATGCTTTACTAGGGATGCGATCCAATAAAACAGTTCTAATTCTTCTTCGGAATGATTTTGATTATGATTTCATGTTTTTTATGAAGCTTATTTATCTTCCCCACCAATTTCCATGATAAAACACCACTAGAAACTTGAAAAATTCATAGGTTATTATATTATTAATTGACTATGAAAACAATCTATTTCTCACAGTGTATGATATGATGTCTGTGATACCAATTTCAATTAATTGGTTATGATATGATGTTTATGAATCCCATCACTTTTTAGGTGTCATGAGATGTTGAATGTTTTATTTTCTGGTAGAACACATATAAATTTTATAAATATGTGTTTTTTGGGACTGATAACTCCCTTAAATATACTAGTTAATGATTTTTATCTCATTAGATAGAGATAGATTAAATGGCTACTAAATTAAGTTGAATAACAAAATCTTTTCTACTAAGATGGTATTGGGAGTGAACATTCACTAATAAGACTATCTTGAGAGGGAATCATTAATATAAATATGATTTTAGGAGTGATTGTTTACTACTAATATGTTTTTTTGGGTTGAAAAAATTCCTCTATAAGAACATTGGCATGACTAAGGACGATGGGTTTTCCTTCCTAGTATGTGTTTCCAATATTATTTCCCTGATATAATTTCAAAATGATACTTACTTATAGGTAATGATAATATATTATTATGTGTCTGGAACAATTCCTTGTTATTTTCATATGTTAGGATTTCAAGTTATTTCAATTGATTCTCACATGATTCGTGTTTTATTAACTGAATATTTGACTTACAAATCATGATTATGATTTTTAAAATGCAGGGTATTATACTAAAATGTGATGCTCATGTTCTCATTCTAATATGTCCATGTCATTCTTATGTATCTCCATTATTTAGACATACAGAGAATCTAATCTCACACATTCTTATTTTTCATTTACCCCAGCTATGATGAATGGTTTTACAAATGAGTACTAAATGGGATGATCTTTAAACGATATGTTGAAGATTGTTCACCAAGATAGAATATTAGTTATCTTTGTATCTTAAGATACTAAACTATTATGGTCATTAGGTATGTACTTTTGTAATGTCATAAATATTCATCTTAAATGATTTAATATCCATGTTTGATGAGATTAAAACTCTTTAGTTGATATCAATAGAAATGATTAGTCATGATTTGGAATGTAGAATTGGAAAACAATAGTGGTATCCCTATGGATATTTCCATGTTTATTTCAAGGGATGTCTCCATGAATATGCCTAATGTGTTATATAAGTAAAATAATGTGTCATGATTTATAAATAGAGAAAGAATTATTTCATGAATATGTAGTTATTTAATATGATATCTATTTCTCGCACTAATATTTATAGTAATAAAAAATGGGAACTAGATGTTATCGGCTAACACTAAATGTTTCAGATGTAGATGGTATGAGAATTATGCCAAGTTGAAGTCTCATAAAGATAATAAGGAAGGTAAAACGTGTAATGGTTATAATAAAGAAAATAAAGACCAATAGAATAACATTTTAATGCTATGATATGGTCAAGCAACATTTTTTAAATTAAATGTATGATTAAAGGTTAATTGTGGTTTAATAACCTTAATACATGATTCATATTTTATATTCATGGAATGCGTATTACAGAATAATATGATCAATCCTATGTATATTTTATGTATAATTTTATATGGTGAAATATAAATGAATTTTAATTAAAAAATTATGTTATATTAGTGATGGAGTATTTTATTTTAGTTATGGATTTTATAGGATATGTAAAAAAATTATAGTGACCTAGAAAATTAATGATATTGAAACATGCTATTTTTTAAGTGAAGGTAAACAATAATGTGTTCCAAATTATTAGGTTGTATTTTATCTTATAGAAATAGATGATTGATATGGATAATGTAAATTTGATATTAATTATTACCATGTAATGGATTAATGATTTTTGTATAAACCTTTTTATGTTATCATGGATGATGGTTATATCCTTTTTATATTAATGTAATATATCCTATAATATTAAATTAATAAATAATTAATGTTTTCAATACAGTTATATGGTAATTCAGTTAACTTCTAGGGTTCAATAGAAAACGTGATAATGTTATACCCATTTATTGTTAAGTGACAAACAATAGCTTATTTTTGACATATGTAAGACCAATGTCAAGATGATTTTGATAAATTTAGTGACCATATCTCAATTGTTTTTGACATTCATCTTTCATAAGGTTTACAATGATAACCATTTCTGGAAAGGGTTATGTTATACATAATATGAGGTTTTATATATTAAAATATTATCTCTATATATCACTATTTATGAATATTGGACAACATATTATTACCATTTTCTTGTGATAATGATATATGTAAGGACGTATCATTTTATTTTTGTATGTTGTGATCCTATAAATCTTAATGAATTGATATTTTACATAATTTATTATAAGAATATATGATGTGAAAATTGATCTAGGAACAAAAATGAGAGGAATTGCAATGATATCCATTATGTATATATTATTATGAAAATTATTAAATTTTAGTATAAGGGTTATCAAATAATATATTGTTAAATTATCATTATTTTTTTATATAAATGACATTTTTAGGCCTCGTTTCTTATGGATTTGTGATCTTAAACATCATCTTAACAATGTTATCTATCAATATATACCAGGACACCATTGTTAAATTTAACTTCCAGGTCCATGATATAACATTCTACCAAATTTATCCTTTTTGGAACCATGTTATGAGTTACATTTTTAACCATTATGTTTCTAACATTCCCTTTGAAATGAAGATTTAGACTTTATTTTTGTAATATGGGTTTCTATAAATGCAACGTTCTAGAATTATTCCTTTGAAAATATAGATGGAATTTTAGTGTGAAATCTATTTTAATACGGGTATAATGATATATCCTGATTTTTTATAAAATATTATTTTCAATTTAATTTAATCATTTGGATTTTTCACATTTAATGTTGAACTGAATATATAATGTGTTATATGAATGCCCAATGTAATTATTTCTATATAAGAAACACCTTTATAATCTTGGTCTACATGAAACCGAGAGATCTAATTTTGGTACATGAATCACAATATTCTTCTTTTGATACACACAACATCGAGTTCAATGGATATCTGTTCTATCACACAAGATTGAGTTTTACCAAACTATAATAAAATATTAATATTATTATTAAAAAAATTATTATTATCTGGATTCCATTGGAATGGAATTCATGAATATGAAAAACTAAATTGTAAAAATATTGATGAAAAAGTATATAAAATTTATCATCTATTATTAGTTAATTTGAGGTAAAAAATAATAATCAATTTAAGATAAAGGACGTGTTTTTTTGAAAAATACTATTCTTCAAACCTTAACAGTTTTTTATGTTATTAAATTAAACTAATCATTATTAGTGAGAGTTAATAACTAAATTTAAATATTATAAATTAAACCAGATGTTTTTAGATTCATCCAATATTTTCTATAGCCATAAAATAAGAACAAATAAAATTATAGACATTAAAAAATATATTTTTCTGGAAAGTATTTTTTCCACCTTTTAAAGGTAGAAAATTTTTAATACTAAATTTTGAAACTTTTATAATTTTAATTTACATAATATAAATTTGTTTTTTAATTTTATATATCAAAAATTACCCTTGGTTAATTTTTTTTATTTTTTAATGATGTTTTATTTCTTAATAAATAGTAGAAAATAATAAATTTTAATTAAATACCCATTTTTCAACAAATTAATTTAAATACATAAATAATATTTTCAGTTTATTAATATTTTTATTCTTTATTAATCTATAAATCAAATTATTATCTTTATAATCACTTTTATATTAATGTTGGATATTCAAACATTTCCAACTTTTGAACATTTCCACTTTAGAAAATTGTTTTTTTGTCTCGTCTACGATAATTATTTAAAATTAATTTCATCCACTTATGATATTAGAATTTTTATAAATGGATTAAATATTTGGAATCCTCATAATTTATCATTTATATTTAGAAAAAAAAAAATTATCAAGGTGATTACTAAAAGAAATAAAAATTAATTAAAATGATTAATGTAAAAAGAAGTTTACTTAATGGCTAAACCCAGAATAGAAGTTATACAAAAAAATAACTCATAAAATACTCAATTTTTGGAAATATTTTGAAATTTTCTCCTCATGTATCTAATGTTTTGTGTAATTTAATCCTCTTGGAAGGTAAATATGTGGGGAGTACATAAATTCATTCCAAAAAATGAAATGTTTTTCATTTGAGTAGCTTATAAATGCACACTCACCCCTTTCAGTTATTCACTATTCTAAAGCCATTATTATCATAACTGTTTTTTCCAAATATGATCTTAAATTTCCTCCATTAATTATATAATCTTACCATTATTAATAAACCCAAGAAAGTAATCTCTTTGATGGAAATATAAAGAAGTTATCCAAAGAATATGTAACATCCCTCCACACGCTCTTTTGTTTTATTTCATTTTATGTCCAGTAAATTATTCTTATTTCATTATTATTTAAAAACCTCAGAATAAAAAATAGACATATATTTTTTATTTTAATGTTATTACCTACACATAAAAACACCTAAAACAAATTTGATACAAAATCAATGTTTATATTTTTGGGGCACTATAGCCTCATCAACTGATGTCATTCGTTCTTCCATTACAACCTTTCCAGCTTTAGAATAATGGTAGGATACTATTTTAATATGATATATATGATATTTCTGATTTATTTATTCTTATTTAATTATTATATAACAAATAACTTCATTCTTTCCATTTTTGGAATATGGTAACATCATTTGTGGATATATAGACTATAACCTCCTCAAAGCGATGTGATTCGTTCTTGATTTGAAATGAATGTATGAAAGGATAGTTTAATAAAAATATTTCAAATATATAATATTATAATTATGAATGGATTATAATATATATATATTTGTTATTGACATTCATTCATTCAATATAACACGAAAATGAAAAATGTGTTCCTTCATACATACAACCTACATTATCCATGAATTGTGTATCTCATATTACATTAATATCAGTTATAGGTTATTATAATTATCGATATATAGAATATATATAATATAAATTTAATTTTATATACTACATAAATAATTATATCTTAATAAATAAATGATAATGATGAATAACCTGTCAAAACCTATAGGAAACACAAAGAAGTTATAAACTGAAACGTTACATTAGCATGATATTTGTAATAGAGGTAACATTAAGTCATAATAAAATAATATATGTTATTTAATATATTTATACAGTTAATTATTTATATATATAATCAATTTATATTTATTATTTATGAGGTTTTAATGTTTAGGATGAATTTAATGATATAACATAAAGGTTTTTATCTCAAATTTATTTTTTGTAAGGTATATTCAATATTAATCACTTTAGTGTTTGTGTTGTGTATATAAATCACTTTAACATGTAATATAATTAATTTATTTAATTTTATGATATTAAATGTTTCAATTAATTTTATTATTTCACATATCTCATGACTCAAATGTTATTCATGTTGTAAGGGGTATCTAGTGTAAATTTTTTTTCTATGTAAATAATGATTCATCCACAAATATGGTCATGGGAGTTAACATAGAATTATATGATGGTCTTGATAGTATTAATGGATTTCCAATATGGTTTATGGTGTGAAAAAAATAATCTATAAAAATGTTATATGACTGGGGATGATGGTTTTTTCCACTGTAGAGGTGTAGCCCCCAAGATGTGCCCTGATATATTTTATAAATTAGACTGGACTTATAGGAAATGATTTTATTTTCTTATGTGTCTTCCACCATTCCATTTTTTATTCCTATTATTTTCCTTCAGGTATTATGATTGTGTTCTTTTATGATTTAGGTCTTGTAATTTCCAATCATTATTCCCTGAATCCTGATTATGATATTTGATTTGTAGGCTATGTTCGTAAAATGTTACATCCATTTTCTCATACAATTAACTCTTTGTAATCCTTATGTTTGTCCTTTATTTAACCTTACTGATTATATGATCTCACTCATTATTTTGTTTTCATTCCCCATATTATGAAGAATTTTTTTATATAGGAATATATAAGTAGAATATCATTATGAATTATACTTAAGATTTTTTTTAAGATAGGTGATTATTCATCCATGTTTTCAAAAAACAATAAATGATTAAATTTCTCATGCATGTACTTTTATAATGTGATGAATATTCATCCAATATTATGTAATATCCTTTTATATTAATCCTGGGTCAATATACTTATTCTCTTATAATTGATATATATAAAAAAGAAGAATCTTATTTCATTCATAATCTTTATGAAACACTATATTCACCTTATTAGGTTTGTTTGGAAACTCACTAATGCTGATATTGTAAATAATATAAAGAGATAATTGATTAGTAATAATCAACACATTTCACATTCAAACTCCCATTTCATTTAGTTTTTCAAGTGTAAAATCATTCTATTATATTTCCAATTCTGTATTAAAAATATTATTATGGGTTTTGTCGATTTACAATTACCTGAAATTATGGTACATTAAATAATTATCAAGGTGATAAACCATGTAATAATGAATATAATCATAGGATTTCAACAAAAAGACAAATTATTTACAATTTTAATTAACTATGGATTAAAAAATTTCATCCTAGGTTATAATATATTCAAAATGATTATAATTTTTAATGGGAAAAACATATGATAACACAATTATATCCATCGAGAGAGTCAAAGCATGTTCATAGAAAAATTACCCTGACAATACAATTAAATTATCTATGAAATATATTAAACAAACTATTTTCATGTTTATTACGCATTGTGTGATTGGTACTAATACCAAATCCACTTTTAATATTCATAAATATATATTTTTCTATGAAAATCCCATATTTTATACCATACTAAGGAATTAGGGTGTTAGCAAATACTTATACTTATAACCATGATGATCACCAATCTTTCCTGTTCAAATGTTATAAATATTGACCAAACCCTTTTCTACTACCAACTATACTGACTCTTCCATTTCATATAATATTATTAAAACTCATTAGATAATTATTAAATATATAACATAATTAACTATTCATTAATATTATTAGTTTAATATCATTATAAACATGGGTTCATAATACTATTTTTCATAACATATCTAAATCGTATCCCACTATATTCATCACAAATATCATCTACTTATACATATAACACATAAATCCATTTTTTAAATCATGAGGAATGGAAAAAATAAAAATTTAGTTATATATGATACTCAATATTTATAAACCATGAAGATATCAATTATCAAGAAATATAAATGACCATTAGGGGATTAGAACGTGAAAATAACATTTGGAAACCATATAATTGAAATAATATATCATAATAATGTGTCAATACATAAAACATGGTAGTTCATAAGACTTAAATCATAATGGAATTGATGGACATTATCCATGACTATTTAACATTGTCATAAGATAGATGTTTTGGAAGCCTTATAATCATAGAAAAACATTTCCTTATCCAAGGATCATATCTACGATTTTCTTAGTGGTATAATTCACAAGCTATTCCATCACATACATAGTCTAGTTTTACTCCCAAGACAATAATATTGTACAATGTAAAATACTAAAAATGGTTTACCCCCCATTACTTTTATTATTATAATTTGTGCTATCAATATTTTACCAAAATTATTTTGGCATATAAAATATCAGTCCCAGACTTCCGATAATCACCTTACATTTATATATGTTCAATGAGATCATAAAACATTCACCATTTAACATAACCCATGGAAAAGAAATAGTTTTAATAAACATATCATCACCATAATCATAAAACAACAAGATAAATAATAAGGATTGTATCAATTGATCATAACACTATTTCAGTATATGTACCATAAATGACACTCAACATAGAAAAAATGTGTTTAACAGTTCTCTTAAAATATTTCTTGAAGAAAATAAATTTTAATTTTCTCTATAACATATTTAAAATTAATAAACTATTAGAATACTATAGAAATGAATTTTGTTTTAAAAGAAACATTGTGAAATTTAATTGATTTTTAAATTAATTATAGTTCAGGATGGTGTTAAATACCATTCATTCTAGGTATGTTAAAATATTTCATTAACATATTTGTTAAAAATATAAAAGATCCTCATTTATAAAGGGACATGAAGATTATTTTTATGAAATTCTCTATAAACCAAAAATGAGTGAAAATTGAAATGAACCACAAATGGAATAATAATAAAAACATTGTTTCAGTTTTTTTGAACACATTCACATGGATGAAAAGGTATACAAGAACAATGAGTGAAATAATGTATGATTTAATTAAAATATTTTTTTAGTATTTTGATTATAAAAATTTTGGAAAAATAAATGAAAACATTTAATATCTATAAATAACCATTCGTGAAGAATCATTATACGATAATTGGGATGAATTTCAGAAAATTTCACCACTATTAAATTAATCATAATCAATCATGATAAAAAAATTTGTTGTAATATAAAAACCAAACCTTATTTCCCACATGATTCAAAAGAATTATAATCACATATATAGCAAATTTATATATATTATAAATAATTTATATAAACGTAATAATATTTTTTATACCATATATGATTTACATATAACATTTTTTCACCCGAATATTAATTTGTTTTTAGAAAAGTCACTATTCCTTTTGGTAATAACTTCATTTCTCATGAATGTTTTGTCTCACCAGCTAGAATTTTATTTTTTTAATCATGGTTACATAAACATTAGAATATTAATAATTTCATTAATATCATATGTATTAATAATATATTTTTTATAACTATTCATATAAATATGTGATAGAAAATGATTTATATTATATCATAGAGATTGTATGTAACATCCCAGGTAAATAAAAAATATGACATTTTTATATTTATCAATATTTGTGAATAAAATATTAATATTACATTAAAGGGGATGATATGTTCGATGGCGTACCCAACACGCAACAACGAGTTTCTTGGGAATCTTACGTTGCACTCTAATAATAAAATAATACATTTTAAATAGTAGTTAACTCCTAGCCGTTGTAATGGCGGGAATGAACAGAACTAACTACAAAATGATTATTTATGTTTGTCAAATATTTTTACTTTTTACAATAAATATTAGAGGATTAAAAATGCAAATGAATCCAATTTTTAGCGTAAACATTCTAATATTCTTTAAAAGGTCGATTAACCGCCTTTTGATGGCGAACCTCTTTTAAATCCACTTTTTTACAATTTTATGTGTTTTATTTGACAAAATAAAATTCTTCTTTAAAATAGGGACATCAAGATTTACTTTGTGTAAATTTTTTGTATTTTTCCGAAAAAGTTCAATTTTTAATGAATAGTGAAAAATGTTGTATTTTTATTCGAAACCTCTTTTAATCTAATTTATTTATATGATTAGATTATCTTTTGAATTGGTTTTAAATTGAAATTAGAATTTATTTTTACCATTTAATTCAATAGTGGTCGTTGGAATTAATTTCACTTTGAAATCGGACTTAAACTAGTGTCAATCTTTTGATAAATTTTGTTTCATAAATACATGCTATTTGTTTTGACAGTGAGAATTAATTATTAAATTAATTAATGCATCATATATGTTTTGAATTTTTTAAAATAGACATCATTTTTCAATTCGGAATCTCAAATATAGCTTAGGGTGAACTTTTGGTAATTTTCTGAAAAACATCAATTTTTTATGAATAGTGAAACCACTAAGTTGTATTTATAAAAACTAATTTTTCAGTTTAAATGAAATTTTTCCATCTTTGTGTTTTAAATTTAAAAAATCCGACATAAATGGTTTTCATTATTATGTAAAATTTGGTTCAATGGGATTAAAATAATTTTTTGGTGAATAGTAAATTATTAAGTTTTAATCGCGATTAGAGGTAATTAGTGTAGTTTAAGGTAAGAATAATGTTTTAATAAAATTAAATGACCTAGACACATGTTCTACCCTCATTGTATGTGTCATGGCAGACCAATAAAATCCATTGGTCAACTTGGGGACCCCATGGAGCCACTTTGGTTGGAAAATGACATAAATACATTTTTAGTTAATGTTAAACTAAAAATGAGACAAACATGAAATGTTTTACTAAAACAATTTTTACATGGGGTTATACAAGTCGGAATTTTGACTATAAATATTCATTGTAAAGATAAATATATTTCCTACATCATATTATTTTTTTAAAAAAAATTATACATTAAATAAATTAAATTATTTATGACATTATGATGATGCAACAATGACCTCATTATTTAATGATTTAAATAAAATGGAAAGATAATGTAAAATATAATACCTACACATGTAAAAAACCTATTGGATGAGTGGATTTCGAACCCTTATCACATTATAATAGAAAAACATCAATTTGAGAACATTAAAATCTGAAACTCATTCTAAAATAAAGTAACATTTCTTTACTTTCCAAGAGTGCCCCTCCTCTCTTCTTATAAAAGGCCCCCACCTCTACCTCCGTACCCACACTTCCAATGCCTTTGTCTCGGCCAAACCCTGACCATTTTTTCTCTCCACATCTCTCTATAACTCATTGAAGCCTCAATATGGGCAGAAGTCTTCCCAAGGAAACCTTTGAGCTCAAACCAAGAGGGAGTAACCCGATTTTAAGGTAATGTCTTCAATTGTGTCCTTTCGTTTTATTTTGCTTCTCCAACCCCCTAAACTCTTTTTATTAATTTATTTTGTACCAACTCCTGTATCATAAATATAATAGGATGTTTTTATAAGAAGTAGTCGAGCTACACTTACACACACCATTGTCTAATGGTTAAAGAACATACTGTTTCTGTGGTTGGCGATTTTCTGCCTCACGAAACGATGATTGTTCAATATTCTTTTAACACCTTTAAAAGTGGCCATTATGATGTAACTCTATTTTATATATGATATATATGGTATTTTTGAATACTATATGCTTCTGTATTTTATATTTAAACCATACCTTTATTCTTTTCATGTTGTGTAAATGCGATAATTTCATATGAGGAAGTGTGGACTACCGTCCCCTCAAGTGATGTGACTCGTACATGAAATACATGGAACGTATAAAGAATTAAATTAATGAACATATGTGACCTATATAAAATATATATTATACTGTAATTACAATATATATATACATATATCATTTATTTTTAATTATGTTAATATGACAAAGAAAAAATGAAAGTAGCGTTCATGCGTACGTACGGTCTACCGTCTCCATGAGCGGTGCATTTCGTTTTTTGACTCCAAATGATATGGAATAGTATAAAATGAATATTTACTGGATATATATGATATTTTAATCATTAATAATATTCTGGAAATTATTTATTTATAACTACATGGACAATCATTTTTTCAAACAAGTTCATTTTTGACTCATGTACCAAACATCGGCAAAAACGTCTGATATGAACTAACATTATTAAACCATTATTATAACATTATAATATGTGATATGAACTGAATACTAATATTTAAATGATTTCCTTAGGCAATTATAAATTTAAAAAAGTATATTATTCAGGAATATAAAGAAACGAACATGACAAGTTGGACTTGAGGTAAGGGATCCTACTCCTCTCTTTCTTTTTAAGTACACTCTTTTATGTCAATCCTTTTAAGCTCATCTTTCTTATGATTGGGATGTTATTTTATGTTAATCCTACTGTAATTTATATGTTCATTTTATGAGAGATCCTATTTTCTCTCAACAATCCATTTTGGATGTTTTGAGTGGTGCCGTTAGGCTGCCGAATTTTCGCAAGAGATCCAACCTGTCTCTTTCTTTTTAAGTACTCTACTTTATGTCACTTATTTTAAGCTCCTATTTGTGATGTTGGGGGATGTTATTTTATATTCCTCTTTCTTTAATCATTATTTTTAATGATGAGAGACCCTATTTCCTCTCATCAATCCATTTTGGAAGTTTTAAGTGGCGCTGTTATGCTGCCGAGTCTTCGTAAGAGATTTTTCATCTCACTTTTATTTCCATGAGATTTATGCTACATTTTCAACAATTTTCTTTGAGTGGTGTATGTACTGCCCATTATTTTACTCATTGTGTAATATACTTTCATTTATGAGTATTTCCATTAATGTTGTATTGTCCTTCTTTCACGGGGTGTATGTTTCGAAAGATACCCATGTCGGTAATGGAACCTTTCACCCCCACTTTTTAAAAGGCTTATTTTGTTATGTCTTTTAATTCACATACTACTACGTTGGGATATGTTCTTCTACATCCTTATTGATTTAAATTTTATGTCCATGTGATGAGATACCCTTTTTATCTCTCATCAACTCATTTTCTAAATTTTGTAGTGACGCCGTTAGGCTGTCAAATTTTTGCAAAGGAATTTCATAACCTAAATTTAATTCTTTTGGATAAACATGTACTCCTTGAATATATCGTTCTATCAATATGTGTGAATAACATCCTATTTTTTTACACTTAATATCCACTTATATTTGGTGTATTCATTTGTCACACATAATTATGTAATTGAATTTTCCTTAAACCAAGGATACCGTCTTTTTAAGGGACTTTGTATCAATCTCCTTTCATTGAGGCATATTTTGTTTTATACACAACTTTCTTTTATACGGTGTATAAACCACTTTTTCTTTTACGTTTATCCAAATGGAATATTTGTTATATGAAAAATTTTACAAAATTACAAAAGGGAATGTTTTTGTCATACGTTTGCGGTGACAATGACTTCTCTACCACCGTGACCATTATTTGAGTTTCGGCTTCCTCTACAAGCCATACCATCTTTTTAAAAGAAAAATAAATACCATGTTTTACTTTTCTTTTATTTTGGTATTGAAAATTGTTTTCATAAGTTATTTTATATCAATGTGTTTTATTGATATATTGTGATTGAAATGTGGAAATGTTATGTTTCCTTTATGCATGTTTTATGTGATACGATTATGTTATAGTTCTTGGGCACAGTTATTAAGACGGGTAGTTCCATGATAAACTAAGGGTGGGTGAGCCCGATATAGCTCTCCAATGCACTGGGTAACGTGAAGGGGTTAAACGTTAAGGTTTCTCCGAAGATATTTAGGGAATATACTGTGATGGGTACTCAAAACGTAACCAAGAGGGTCACTACCTACGTAAGATTATTATGAATGCCTCAAGTTACCTTTTATGTCTTATGATTTCTATTATTTATTCATGATTTGATGAGGTATGTTAAAGTGCCTATGTTTGATGGGTAAAGTATTATTTCATTCTTACGTATATATGAACTCATGTTTCCTTTCCATATTTTTATAACCCTTACTAAGCTTTTTATGCTCATCCCAAGTTTTTTTGAAATATTTTTCACAGTTCAAGGGAAAGGTACATGATATGGTGATAGTGTTAAGGAAGTGTCAAGAAAGAATCCATTTTTTATTTTAAATATGTTTCCATTGATGGAAAAAAATGAATACTATCTTTTATGTAACCACTTTGTTTAAATGTGGAATGTAATGTAAGTTTTATGATCTAATTCTCTAATACTCTAAACCTGAAAAGATCCTCAATGTGTAATCTTGTAATATCTCAAGATTAAGTAAGGTTTAAGGCTGGGGCCTTATAGTTGGTATCAGAGGTCGGTATAGATAACATTAGAGGTTAGGTTACTCTTGAAGAATAAGTGACATTACCATAATGGTTAGAATTTCAGAAAGAGTCCTAGTTTTAGATAAAGTGAATGAGTAATTATATCTTAGTGTTTATCTTCATCATTAGTACATGATGGTTTTGTTGATATACTCACACTTACATTTTTGGTTTTAGTAAATGGCTAGATATAGAAGGCACCAATGTAACAGTGGATGTGAATGAAACTTTGACAGTTTTTTGAGAAAGCAACTGAATGATATGGGATCTGTAATGAGAACTCTTGTGTTTATCCTCAACCAACTATCTAGAGTAATTATTGACCACCTAAACCATGGTGATTTCTCTAAGGCATCATATATGCGTGAAACAAATCCCTATGGAACTACAGGTAATAATCATAAAGGTAAGTGTGTTCAAAAACCTATGTGTCAAATATGTGGAAAGAAACACCAAGGGAAATGTTTCAAAGGGAAAAAAATATGCTATAGATGTGGAAATGAAGGTCATAAAGCAAGAACCTGCCATGGAAAAAGGAAGCATCCAGTAGACTCAAGGAAAGGGAAAGAATTTCTTTTTGAGGGATCAATTGAATGTTTTAAATGTGGTGTGCATGGTCATTATGCAAACACATGTCCTATGTAGAAGTTTCGTGAATGGGATCACCAAGATCGTACAAATATTCTTTTACCAATACCAAATGCCATTCTGATTGAGGATGAAGAAACTGACAATGACCAATCAAAGGTATGGATTATTTCTTAACTTTTTTTCCTATTTTGGAATCTTAGGATGTGATTCATGATTTTGTTTGTAGGAAAGAAGTATTTCAGAATAAGTTGGAAAGGAATGGTTAATGTAACACCCCGAGCTTCCACGATACGCCTCTCTTTCAATAATGCAATAGCTTGCATTGTACGCAAGTTCGAGTTCTAAAACACCGCGACTAATCAAAGTAGCCGTTATGAATAGTAATAACCACTTTTTAAAATTATAGAAATTTTATATTTCAAAATGGACTTCATTTTTGTATTCGTAATATCGAATTTAGCCTATGTTGAATTTTTGGTATTTTTTTGAGAACTTCTAATTTTTTATGAATAGTGAAAATTACTTAAAAACAACTTTTTTAATCAAAATAATTTATACTGATAAATTATACTTTTTAGTGGTTTCAAAGTATAATTAGAATATATTTTTACCATTTTATCCAATGGTGGTCATTAGAATTAATTTAACATTGAAATTGGACATAAACAATTGCCAATCTTTTGATAAAAATTGTTTCTTAAAAATACGGTATTTGTTGTAACAGCAGGAATTAATTATAAAATTAATTAATGCAACTTATATGTTTGGAATTTTGTAAAATAGACATCATTTTTGAATTCGGAATATCAATTATAGCTTAGGGTGAAATTTTGGCTTTGTTCTGAAAAACTTCAATTTTTGATAAATAGTGAAACCACTAAGTGGTAGTTAAATAACTGATTTTTCATTTAAATGAAATATTACCACTTCTGTGATTTGATTTTCGAAAATCCGACATACATGGTTGTCATTAAGAAGTAAAATGTGGTTCAATGAGATTAAAATAATTTTTGGTGAATAGTAACTTATAAGTTCTTAATCGCGATTAGAGGTAATTAGTGTAGTTTAAGGTACAAATAATGATTTAATAATATGAGATGAGCATGACACTTGTCCTACTCCAATTGGATGAGTCATGGCCGACCAAGAAAACCCATGGGTCAACTTGGGGACCCCATGGAGCCACTTTAGTTGGAAAATGACATTAATATATATTTATTTAATGTTAAAATTAAATTGACACAAACATGAGTTGTTTTACTAAAACAGTATTTAAGTGGGGTTACACAAGTCCCAATTTTGACTATAAATATTCATTAGAAAGATAAAACGATTTCCTACATCATAGTATTTTTTTAATAATTTTTATACATTAAATAAATTAAATTCTTTATGACATAATTATGATGCAGCGATGACCTCATTATTTAACGATTTAAATAAAATGAGAAGATAATGCAAAATCCAAGGCTTACACATGTCCAAAGCCTATTGGATGGGTGGATTTCGAAACCTTATCACCTTAGCCTCTAATTATATAAGTTTGGGACCTTTAGAATCCGAAAAGCATTGTGAAATAATGTAACATTTCAATCTTTCCAAAAGGGCCCCTCCTCTCCACTTATAAAAGGCCCCCACCTATCCCACCTTATTCACACCATCAAGCCATTTGGCTCGGCCAACCTCTGCCCAAATACTCTCCCAACTTCCCCCTATTACTCCAAGAAGCCCCACTTTGGGAATAACTCTTCCCAAGGAAGCCTTTGGCTCAAATCAAAAAGAGTTACCCGATTTTTAGTTAATGTCTTCTCTAATGTTGTTTTGTTTTGTTTTTCTTCTCCAACCCCCTAAACTCTTTTTATTCATTTCTTTTGTAACAACACCAGTATCCTAAATATACTAGGATGTTGTTATAAGATTTATTCGAGCTACACTTGCACACACCTACATCTAATGGTTAAAGAACATACGGTTTCCGTGGATGGCGAATTTCTGCCTCACGAAACGATGATTGTTCAACACTCATATAACACCTTCAAAGGTGGCCATTAAGATGTCACTATTTTTATATATGATATATAATATGTTTATGTTTTACTTATGCTTCTGTATTTCTCATTTATGTCATACTTTATGATTTCCATTATGGGTAAAACGCGATAATTTCATTTTAGGAAGTGCGGACTACCGCCCCCTCAAAGTGATTTGAATCGTTAATGCCATATGTGGGATGTATAAAGGATGGAGTAAATGGTATTATACACTATATTATACTGGAATTATATTATACATTTATATAATTATGATTTCATTCCATTAAATATGAAATTGAAATGAAAGTAGCGTTCATGCGTACGTACGGCTTACCGTCTCCATGAACGGTGCACTTCATTTCTTACCTCTAAATGTTACGTGACATTATGAATGAATGTATATACTGTATATATTATATATATGATATCTACATAATGAATATAATTCTGGATATAATGGATATTTCACCACATGAACAACTTGTAATTATAAGAAGTTTATTTTTGACTCAAGTACCAAAGATCGACAAAACGACCGTTATTAACTAAAATAATTAAATAATGTTCCTAACATGGTAATAAGGGATATAAAAGGAATAATGAACATGAAAAAGGTCCTTAAGTAAATATAAATTAACTCTAGTTTATTATTCAGGAGGTTAAAGAACGGTCGAGTCAGGACAGGACGCAAGGTAAGGGAGCTTCTTAACCCAACTTCCATTCTTTGGGTTAATCTTCTACTTTCAAATTATGTCATGATATTATTATGTCCTATTTTGTATTTTTACTTCCTTTATGTGTAACTATAGTGAATACACATTATAGATCTATTTTATTTTAAAAATGATCTTTTTAAGGACTTCGTCTCAATCTCCTTTCATTGAGGCGTATTTGGTTTTATACACAACTTTCTTTTATACGGTGTATAAACCCCTTTGACTTTTATGTTTATTCAAAAGGAATCTTTTTTATACGAAGCGATTTTCTAAAACGACAAAAGGGAATGTTTTTCTTTCCGTACTTATGCGGAGACAATGACTCCTCCGCCGCCGTGACCATTATTTGAGTTTCGGCTTCCTCTACAAGCCATCATTTTTTTAATGAAAAATAAATACAAAGTTTTAACTTTCTTTTATTTTGGTATTGACAATGGTTTTGAAAGCATTTTTATTATATCAAGGTGTTGTATTGAAATCTTGTGATTGAAATGTGGAAATGTTATGTTTCATTTATGCATGTTTTATGTGATATGATTATGTTATGGTTTATGTTATGTTTAAACCTATTCATATGAGGAATGCATTGGACTTAATAAGTGACGGGTGGAGCCCACTATAGTTCCTCGATGCATTGGATGGTCTCATGAGACAAAATAGTGTCTTGGCATGAGGCCTTGACAAAATCTTATTTGTGGTCTTGGCACGAGGCCTTGGCTACGTGGTTATGATAGTCCGGCATTATGCATTCCATCATTATGAAAGTGGTTATTGATATTTCATGTGATTATTCGACCAGTAGAATATCCATGTGAATAAGTAAATGGCATTATCTCATTTTACTTTTGCCATATTATTGTTTATGTTCAAGTTTAAAAGGCTTTTGTTTTTGTTATACATTGCCTTAAATTTTTATGTTTATTTATGAAAGCTTCCGCAATATTATTACCCTTACTGAGCATCTAAGCTCACCCCTTTCAATGTTTTAATATTTTCCAGGATGTGAAAAAGTATTTTAGGAATGACCTGCAGGGATAGTCATAAGAGGATATTAGTGTGGACTATGAAGACTATGTTATTATAGTTTTTCACTTTGTGATGTAATGTAACATTTATGAATGTATCTAGTGTTTCCAAGGCTACTAAACTAATTGGTCTTTCGAGACTTGATCTTTTGTGATCATGCCAATGTTAAGAAGTAATGCACCGGCTCTGGGTAGCTGGGGTCGGGGCGTTACAGTTGGTATCAGAGGCAGTTTAGTACTGACCTTGGAAGCTAGATTTAGATAAACTCTGATTAGAACACATAGCCCGAAGATAGACTTTGAGTATTAGTATAGAATAACTTTCTAGAATTTTGTTATTGTAGAGATTTTGTGAGTTTTCCGACCAATACATTCCTGTCTGGATACGAGCAAGTAGAGGCGGCTCTGGCATAGTTGTACCTAGGGGTAAAACCCGAAAACACCGCTTTGAGCTAGACTCGAACGGGAACTGGTGCACGACAACGGGCCTTGCTGCACTCTTGGTTACGACACTCCCGGGGGATATGCTTAGGATAATTCTCATTTTCTTTACAAACCACTATGAAGGGTTATGAGTATATACTTTCTCAAAGGAAACATTTCTTTTTATGATTATGGATTATATCCATAAATAGTTCAATTTATGTTAAGTGTTTTATCAGTATGGGATTATGTATTTTGATTCATAAACTGGTCTAGATTATGCAATTGTTTAGAAATGGCGCCTAGTGGAAGAAATGGAAACCATATCAATGCGCGCACTCCGTGTAGGGATTGCCCTCCTGCTCAAGATAATTATTGTGGATCTGGAGATACAACTGGTGCTGATCAACTTATTACCATACTGGGACAACTCACTCAGGTTATGAATAATAACCTTACTCGTATGGAGCACCCTGATCTGCAATGTGGAGGATCAATGCTAGACCGTTTCATGAGGCAACAACCACCAACCTTCAATGTGGGTACAAATCCGTTAGTATCTGAGCAATGGATAAACTCCTTAGAGATAATATTCCATGCCTTGGGGAGTAGCGAAAGGGAGAAGGTTGTCATGGCAGTTTACCACCTCACTGGAGATGCCGATCAGTGGTGGTCGCTGATTCAAAACACAAAGGAAGATGATGACGTATCGAATATGGAATGGAGGGAGTTCAAAGATCTGTTTTTAGAAAAATATTTTCCTCGTGACCATCGAGCAGATATGGAAAGGCAATTTTTGAGTTTGAGGCAGAAGGAGGATGAGAATGTCGCAAAGTATGAGGCTAACTTTACAAGGTTAGCGAGGCATGCTGCCGATTATATACGTAACCCAAGGAGTAAGATTGATCGTTTCTTTTATGGGTTAAAACCATTTCTCTGTCGAGCTTTAATATCACAATACTTCTCATCATACGAAGATATTGTCTCGTGTGCTATCAAGACAGAAAAGGAATTCTCTATGTCTTATGACAACAAAGTAAAGCAAGAGAAGAAGAGAACAGTGGAACAAGAGACAGATAAAGGGAAAAAGGGAAAGAAGGATTTTCCATTATGTGATAATTGTGGGAAGAATCACCCTGGTACTTGCCTAAAAGGAATGGGAGTTTTTTATAAATGTGGAGAAAAGGGTCACCAGGCTCGTGATTGAAAGGGAAAGAAAGAGGCTGTCAAAGTTGAATGCTACAATTGTAGGGAAACAAGGCATTATGCAAATGAATGTCCTAAGCATCAAGGAAACTTACCTCAGAAAAGGCCAAGGGATCAAGGCCAATCATATGATGTGACTACAGTTGAAGCGAAATAATTAATGTATTGGTGCTTTTGGACTCAAGGATTATATTCTGGTTATAAGAATAATGTGATATATATATATGGATTGTACTGAAGTACTTGTTGATTTCAGTAAGGTTTTATTATGATTAAGGTAATCATATTTTTAGTATGTGACAATAAGAGAAACTTTTCTTTGTTTGGGGAATCTGATGTTACAATTGATTTGGGAATTTAGAGACCTTTTAGAGAAAGTCTGGACGGAGGTATTTTGGATAACTATTAAGGTTGGAATGGATGAAGTTGAACCATGGATAGTATTGTTTAAGGTTAATGAATTTCTGAAGATTATTTTTGGAATATTATAATACTATAGTTTTAGGAAAAGGAAAACCTACAGGGTGGGGAATAACCCGTCGCGTCGGACAAAGCTGCAGGAATCGAACTCACAACCATAGTGCGACAAGCCTTTATTTCCTACCACTAGCCTACAGGAAGTCCCTGGTTATTACAAAATAATTTTACTAATCTAAATGGTTATTCTTAACATTTGGAACCTTATATAATTAGGATAAATAGAATAATTTTGAGTTCCGTTACCATTTGGAGTAAAAGTTGGGTTGTGGTAAAAATTTATTAACGAATGAAAGTATACATAACAAGTATGTATATTCCATTATGTTCTTAGTAGATCTCCTAAATAAATTCCTCAACATTATAAAAGGTAACTTAAAATAAAAATGTTGTCGGTTAACGTTTCCAACTGGGGATTCAATGACCGTTTAACCAATCACAAGTTTGTGATTTTCTTGTAGTTAAACTTTCTCCTAATCCTGTTTTCTATAACTCTCCATCAGACCTTGATGGTTTGTTTCTCCTACATATCCATATTTTCATAGAATCCTAGAATGGGCTATATCGGGTGAACTTTGTACTTATCTTGCTTTCTTTTAATGTTATATATTTATTAACCTTATTTCCGATGTGGGTTTTCCTCAAAGGAATTTTCTCTTTTCAACCTTTTATTTTTAAAGAAAAATTTCAAATTGCGAGGACGCAATTTATTGAAGGAGGGGAGAATGTAACACCCAGAGCTTCCACGATACACCTCTCTTTCAATAATGCAATAGATTGCATTGTACGCAAGTTCGAGTTTTAAAACACCACGACTAATCAAAGTAGTCGTTATGAATAGTAATAACCACTTTTTAAAATTATAGAAATTTTATATTTCAAAATGGACTTCATTTTTGTATTCGTAATATCGAAATTATCCTATGTTGAATTTTTGGTATTTTTCTAAGAACTTCTAATTTTTTATGAATAGTGAAAATTACTTAAAAACAACTTTTTTAATCAAAATAATTTATACTGATAAATTATACTTTTTAGTGGTTTTAAAGTATAATTAGAATATATTTTTACCATTTTATCCAATGGTGGTCATTAGAATTAATTTAACATTGAAATTGGACATAAACAATTGCCAATCTTTTGATATAAATTGTTTCTTAAAAACATGGTATTTGTTGTAACAGCAGGAATTAATTATAAAATTAATTAATGCAACTTATATGTTTGGAATTTTTTAAAATAGACATCATTTTTGAATTCGTAATATCAATTATAGCATAAGGTGAAATTTTGGCTTTGTTATGAAAAACTTCAATTTTTGATGAATAGTGAAACCACTAAGTGGTAGTTAAATAACTGATTTTTCATTTAAATGAAATATTACCACTTCTGTGATTTGATTTTCAAAAATCTGACATACATGGTTGTCATTAAGAAGTAAAATGTGGTTCAATGAAATTAAAATAATTTTTGGTGAATAGTAACTTTTAAGTTCTTAATCGCGATTAGAGGTAATTAGTGTAGTTTAAGGTACAAATAATGTTTTAATAATATGAGATGAGAATGACACTTGTCCTACTCCTCTTGTATGAGTCATGGCTGACCAAGACAACCCATGGGTCAACTTGGGGACCCCATGGAGCCACTTTAGTTGGAAAATGACATTAATATATATTTATTTAATGTTAAAATTAAATTGACACAAACATGAGTTGTTTTACTAAAACAGTTTTTAAGTGGGGTTACAGAAGTCAAAATTTTGACTATAAAAATTCATTAGAAATCTAAAAAGATTTCCTACATCATATTAGTTTTTTTAAAAAAAATTAGACATTAAATAAATTAAATTATTTATGACATCATTATGATGCAGCGATGACCTCATTATTTAACGATTTAAATAAAATGAGAAGATAATGCAAAATCCAAGGCTTACACTTGTCCAAAGCCTATTTTATGGGTAGATTTCGAAACCATATCACCTTAGCCTCGAATTATATAAGTGTGGGACCTTTAGAATCCGAAAAGCATTGTGAAATAATGTAACATTTCAATCTTTCCAAAAGTGCCCCTCCTCTCCACTTATAAAAGGCCCCCACCTCTCCCACCTTATTCACACCTTCAAGCCATTTGGCTCGGCCAACCTCTGCCAAAATACTCTCCCAACTTCCCCCTCTTACTCCTAGAAGCCCCACCTTGGGAAGAACTCTTCCCAAGTAAGCCTTTGGCTCAAATCAAAAAAAGTTACCCGATTTTTAGGTAATGTCTTCTCTAATGTTGTTTTGTTTTGTTTTTCTTCTCCAACCCCCTAAAATATTTTTATTCAATTATTTTGTAACAACACCAGTATCCTAAATATACTAGGATGTTGTTATAAGATGTATTCGAGATACACTTAAACACACCTACATCTAATGGTTAAAGAACATACGGTTTCTGTGGATGGCGAATTTCTGCCTCACGAAACGATGATTGTTCAACACTCATATAACACCTTCAAAGGTGGCCATTAAGATGTCACTATTTTTATATATGATATATAATATGTTTATGTTTTACTTATGCTTCTGTATTTCTCATTTATGGCATACTTTATGATTTCCATTATGGGTAAAACGCGATAATTTCATTTTAGGAAGTGCGGACTACCGCCCCCTCAAAGTGATTTGAATCGTTAATGCCATATGTGGGATGTATAAAGGATGGAGTAAATGGTATTATACACTATATTATACTGGAATTATATTATACATTTATATCATTATGATTTCATTCCATTAAATATGAAATTGAAATGAAAGTAGCGTTCATGCGTACGTACGGCTTACCGTCTCCATGAACGGTGCATTTCATTTCTTACCTCTAAATGTTACGTGACATTATGAATGAATGTATATACTGTATATATGATATATATGATATCTACATCATGAATATAATTCTGGATATAATGGATATTTCACCACATGAACAACTTGTAATTATAAGAAGTTTATTTTTGACTCAAGTACCAAAGATCCAAAAAACGACCGTTATTAACATAAATAATTAAATAATGTTCATAACATGGTAATAAGGGATATAAAAGGAATAATGAACATGAAAATGGTTCTTAAGTAAATATAAATTAACTCTAGTTTATTATTCAGGAGGTTAAAGAACGGTCGAGTCAGGACAGGACACAAGGTAAGGGAACTTCTTAACCCAACTTCCATTCTTTGGGTTAATCTTCTACTTTCAAATTATGTCATGATATTATTATGTCCTATTTTGTATTATTACTTCATTTATGTGTAACTATAGTGAATACACATAATAGATATATTTTATTTTAAAAATGATCTTTTTAAGGACTTCGTCTCAATCTCCTTTCATTGAGGCGTATTTGGTTTTATACACAACATTCTTTTATACGGTGTATACACCCCTTTGACTTTTACATTTATTCAAAAGGAATCTTTTTTATACGAAGAGATTTTCTAAAACGACAAAAGGGAATGTTTTTCTTTCCGTACTTATGCGGCGACAATGACTCCTCTGCCGCCGTGACCATTATTTGAGTTTCGACTTCCTCTACAAGCCATCATTTTTTTAATGAAAAATAAATACAAAGTTTTAACTTTCTTTTATTTTGGTATTGAAAATGGTTTTGAAAGCATTTTTATAAGATCAAGGTGTTGTATTGAAATCTTGTGATTGAAATGTGGAAATGTTATGTTTCCTTTATGCATGTTTTATGTGATATGATTATGTTATGGTTTATGATATGTTTAAACCTATTCATATGAGGAATGCATTGGACTTAATAAGTGACGGGTGGAGCCCGCTATAGCTCCTCGATGCATCGGCTGGTCTCATGAGACAAAATAGTGTCTTGGCACGAGGCCTTGACAAAATCTTTTTTGTGGTCTTGGCACGAGGCCTTGGCTACGTGGTTATGATAGTCTGGCATTATGCATTCCATCATTATGAAAGTGGTTATTGATATTTCATGTGATTATTCGACCAGTAGAATATCCATGTGAATAAGTAAATGGCATTATATCATTTTACTTTTGCCATATTATGTTGATGTCCAAGTTTAAAAGGCTTTTGTTTTTGTTATACATTGCCTTAAATTTTTATGTTTATTTATGAAAGCTTCCGCAATATTGTTACCCTTACTGAGCATCTGAGCTCACCCCTTTCAATGTTTTAATATTTTCCAGGATGTGAAGAAGTATTTTATGAATGACCTGTGGGGATAGTCAGAAGAGGATATTAGTGTGGACTATGAAGACTATGTTATTATAGTTTTTCACTTTGTGATGTAATGTAACATTTATGAATGTATCTAGTGTTTCCAAGGCTACTAAACTAATCGGTTTTTCGAGACTTGATCTTTTGTGATCATGCCAATGTTAAGAAGTAATGCACCGGCTCTGGGTAGCTGGGGTCGGGGCGTTACAGTTAATGGATCATGAAGAATGTTGAGTGAGTAAGAATTCAACATATAAGGCCTTTAAGAGTTATGGTGAAATTCTTAAGAGTATTAAGTCTCTTTTGATGATGGGGTTATAATAGAAGACTTTTTATAGTATGTGTAACCCTGATATTTAATATATGAAAATTTTATTCAAGGAATAGTTATCTGTTCTTTTGTGGACATAGTTATAAAGAACCATTTGTGTTTATATGATCCTTGATTTTGAAGTAATTATGGGTTACTATATGTTATGATGGAAGTGAAAGGCATGAGATAAAATTAAGGTTAAATTATGTTATGGTTATTTTTGACGATTTTATCTCTTTTTGGGGAATGATTTGAGAATTATATATTTTTGGAAAAAGGACAACACGCAGACCGTGTGACAACCTATCGTGTTGGACAAAACTGCGGGAATCGAACCCACAACCAAAGTGCGACTGGTATTAATCGCCTACCACTGGACTACGTGAAGTTCCTAGTTAGTTTGACTAATTTTTTTAGTTAGATGATTTTAGGAATCAAGAGTAAGTTAATTTTGGGTTATCTATGGAAATGATTAACCTATCAAAGAGGATATGTGATTAAGTTAATTATTATTCAATATGATAATTTAAGAGCAACAGATTTTATTTGGAGATAAAAGTTAATTTTTACCTTGGAAGACTTTGTGATTAAATCCTTCAAATATTTTGTTTCTATCTTAGTTTGGTTTACATAGAAGAATTTTATGGACAAATTATTTATCGAATGATCCTCGTTGAACTTTGGGTTTTGTTGGACAAATTTTGGAGATTAATAATAGATTTTCTTTTTATAAAGGGTTATCCTTTTCTGGATTATCTGATCTTGTACTATCCTTTTTGGTTTCGGTTTTGTTTAAAGTATAAAGACATGGTAAGTATATATTTATCTTTTGTGGATTAGGTGATTCTCCAGAAGTTTATTATAGTACACTTAATGTGAACAAGTCTTCCTAAATACTCATCATTTTGAGGAATCTAATAAAAAGATTTAAGTCAACATGATAAGTGATTATGTTTCCTTATGAATAAATTCCTCAATAAAAAGTAACTTAAAACAAAAATGTTGTCTATTAACATTTCTTGCTGGGGAATCGAATACCGTTTAACCCATCATAAGTTTGTGATTTTCATTTAGTTAACTTTCTCCTAAACATGTTCTCTATCACTCTCTATCAGAACATGACCCTATGTTTTCTCCTCCATGTCCATGTTTTCCTACATGGAATCATAGTATGGGTTAACTCAGGTGACCTCTGTACTTATCTTTCTTTATTTTAATGTAATTCTTTTACCGACTCTTGTTCCGATGTGGGACTTTCAAGGATGTTTCCATGCTCAATTTTAAAATTACGAGGATTCAATTCCCAAAAAGGGGAAGGATGTAACACCCTAGGTAAATAAAGAATATGACATTTTCATATTTATCCATATTTGTGAATAAAATATTAATATTACTTTATAGGGGATGCTATGCTCGATGGCGCACCCAACACGCAACAACGAGTTTCTTGGGAATCTTACATTGCACTCTAATAATAAAATAATATTATTTTTAAATAGTAGTTAATGCCTAGCCATTGTAATGGCGAGAATGAACATAACTAACTAAAAAATGGTTATATATGTTTGTCAAATATTTTTACTTTTTACAATAAATGTTAGTGGATTAAAAATGCAAATGAATCCAATTTTAGGCGTAAACATTTTAATATTCTTTAAAAGGTCCATTAACCACCTTTTGATGGTGAACCTCTTTTAAATCCACTTTTTGACAATTTTAAGTGTTATATTTGACAAAATAAAATCCTTCTTTAGAATCGGGACATGAAGATATACTTTGTGTAAATTTTTGGTATTTTTCTAAAAAAGTTCAATTTTTAATGAATAGGCAAAAATGTGGTATTTTAATTCAAAACCTCTATTAATCTAATTTATTTATATGATTAGATTATCTTTTGAATTTTTTTTAAAGTAAAATTAAAATATATTTTTTCCATTTAATCCAATAGTGGTCGTTGAAATTAATTTCACATTGAAATCGGACTTAAACTAGTGTCAATCTTTTGATATATTTTGTTTAATAAAAACACTCTATTTGTTTTGACAGCCGGAATTAATTATTAAATTAATTAATGCAACTTATATGTTTTGAATTATGTAAAATAGGCATCATTTTTGAATTCATAATATCAAATATAGCTTTTGGTGAACTTTTGGTAATTTTCTGAAAAACTTCAATTTTTTATGAATAGTGAAACCACTAAGTGGTACTTATAAAATCATATTTTCCGTTTAAATGAAATTTTGCCATATTTGTGTTTTTAATTTCAAAAATCTGACATACATGGTTTTCATTAAGAATTAAAATGTTGTTTAATGGGATTAAAATATTTTTTTGGTGAATAGTAACTTATTAAGTTTTAATCGCGATTAGAGGTAATTAGTGTAGTTTAAGGTAAGAATAATGTTTTAATAAAATCAAATGACCTAGACACATGTCCTACCATCATTGGATGTGTCATCTCCGACCAATAAAATCCATGGGTCAACTTGGTGACCCCATGGAGCCACTTTGGTTGGAAAATAACATAAATACCTTTTTATTTAATGTTAAAGTAAAATTGAGACAAACATGAAATGTTTTACTAAAACAATTTTTACATGAGGTTATACAAGTCAGAATTTTGACTATAAATATTCATTGGAAATATAAAACTATTTACTACATCGTAGTATTTTTTTTATAATTTTTAGAAATTAAATAAATTAAATTATTTATGACATCATGATGATGCAGCGACGACCTCATTATTTAACGATTTAAATAAAATGGAAAGATAATGTAAAATATAAGACCTAAACATGTCCAAAACCAATTAGATGATTGTATTTCGAACCATTATCACCTTATCCTAGAAACACATAAATTTGGGTCCATTAAAATCAGAAACTCATCATAAAAAAAAAGAAACATTTCTTTACTTTCCAAGAGTGCCCCTCCTCTCCTCTTATAAAAGGCCCCCACCTCTACCTCCTTACCCTCACATCCAAAGCATTTGGCTCGGCCAACCACTGTCCATTTTGTCTCTCCACATCCCTATATAACTCCTTGAAGCCTCACTTTGGGAATAAGTATTCCCAAGGAAGCCTTTGAGCTCAAACCAAAAGGAAGTTACCCGATTTTAAGGTAATGTCTTCACTTGTGTCCTTTCGTTTTATTTTGCTTTTCCAACCCCCTAAACTCTTTTTATTAATTTATTTTGTACCAAATGAAGTATCTTCAATATACTGGTATGTTTTTATAAAAATTATTCGAGCTACACTTACACACACATTCGTCGAATGGTTAAAGAACATATTGTTTCTGTGGTTGGCGATTTTATGCCTCACGAAATGATGATTGTTCAATATTCATTTAACACCTTTAAAGGTGGCCATTATGATGTAAATGTATTTTATATATGATATATATGGTATTTATGTTTAATAAATGCTTATGTATTTTGTATTTAAACCATACCTTTATTCTTTTCATGTTCTGTAAATGCGATAATTTCATATGTGGAAGTGTGGACTACCGCCCCCTCAAGTGATATGACTCGTACATGCAATACATGGAATATATAAAGAATAAAATTAATGAACATATGTGACCTATATAACATATATATTATACTGGAATTATAATATATATATATATATCATTTATTTTAATTCTGTTAATATGAAAAAATAAAAATGAATGTAGCGTTCATGCCTACGTACGTCATACCATCTCCATGAACGGTGCTTTTCGTTTTTTGTCCCCAAATGATATGAAATAGTATAAAATGAATATTTACTGGATATATATGATATTTTAATCTTGAATAATATTCTGTAAATTCTTTACTTATAACTACATGGACAATAATTTTTTCAAACAAGTTCATTTTTGACTCATGTACCAAATAACGGCAAAAACATCTGATATGAACTAACATTATTAAAAAATTATTATAACTTTATAATATGTGATATGAACTAGATAATAATATTTACAGGAGGTCATTAGGCAATTATAAATTGAAAAAATTTTATTATTCAAGAATATAAAGAAACGAACAAGACAAGTTGGACTTGAGGTAAGGGATCCTACTCCTCTCTTTTTAAGTACACTCTATTATGTCATTCCTTTTAAGCTCATCTTTCTTATGATTAGGGTGTTATTTTATATTACTCAGACTGTAATTTTTATGTTCATATGATGAGAGATCATATTTTCTCTCATCAATCCATTTTGGAAGTTTTGAGTGGCGCCGTTAGGATGCCGAATTTTCGCAAGAGATCCAACCTCTCTCTTTCTTTTTATGTACTCCCCTTTATGTAACTTCTTTTAAGCTCCTCTTTGTTATGTTGGGGGATGTTATTTTATATTCCAATTTCTGTATACTTTATGTTTATATGATTAGAGACCCTATTTCCTCTCATCAATCCATTTTGGAAGTTTTAAGTGGCACCGTTAGGGTGCCGAGTCTTCGTAAGAGATTTTTCATCTCACTTTTATTCCTGGGAGATTTATGCTACAATTTCCACAATTTCCATTGAGTGGTGTATGTACTGCCCATTATTTTACTCATTGTGTCATATACTTTCATTTAATAGTATTTACATCAATGTTGTATTGTCCTTCTTTCACGGGGCGTATGTTTCAAAAGATACCCATGTCGGTAAGGGAACCTTTCACCCTCCTCTTTTTAAAAGACTTCTTTTGTTATGTCTTTTAATTCACATAATATTATGTTGGGATTTGTTCTTATATATCCTTATTGATTTAAATTTTATGTCCACGTGATGAGATACCATTTTTATCTCTCATCAACTCATTTTCGGAATTTTGTAGTGACGCCGTTAGGCTGTCAAATTTTTGCAAGGGAACTTCTAAACCCAAATTTGATTCTTTGGGATAAACATGTACTCCTTGAATAAGTCTTTCTATGAATATGTGTGAATAACCTCCGATTGTTTTACACATAATATCCCCTTATATTTGGTGTATTCATTTTTCACACATAATTATGTAATTGATTTTTCCTTAAACCAAGGATATCGTCTTTGTAAGAGACTTCGTCTTAATCTCCTTTCATTGAGGCAAATTTTGTTTTATACACAAATTTCTTTTATATGGTGTATAAACCACTTTGACTTTTACGTTTATCCAAAAGGAATCTTTTTTATACAAAGCATTTTACAAAACGACAAAAGGGAATTTTTTTTCATACGTATGCGGCGACAATGACTTCTCCGCCGTCGTGACCATTATTTGAGTTTCGGCTTCCTTTACAAGCCATACTTTCTTTTTAAAAGAAAAATAAATACCATGTGTTACTTTTCTTTTATTTTGGTATTGAAAATGGTTAAATAAGGTTTTTTATATCAATGTGTTTTATTGATATCTTTTGATTGAAATGTGGAAATGTTATGTTTCCTTTATTCATGTTTTATGTGATATGATTATGTTATGGTTCTTGGGAAATGTTATGAAGACGGGTTGTTCCATGATAAACTAAGGGCCGGTGAGCCCGATATAGCTCTCCAATGCATTGGGTAACGTGAAGTGGTAAAACATTAAGGTTTATCCAAAGAGATTTAGGGAATATACTGTGATGGGTATTCCAAATGTAACCAAGAGGGTTATTCCCTACGTAATAATATTATGAATGCCTCAAGTTACCTTTTATGTCTTATGATTTATATGATTTATTCATGATTTTATGAGGTATGTTAAAGTGCCTATGTTTTATGGGTAAAGTTTGATTTCATTCTTATGTATATATGAACTCATGTTTCCTTTCCATATTTTTATATCCCTTACTGAGATTTTTATGCTCATCCCAAGTATTTTTGAAATGTTTTTCATAGGTCAAGGGAAAGGTACATGATATGATGATAGTGTCAAGGAAGTGTCAAGAAAGAATCCATGTTTTATTTTAAATATGTTTCCATTGATGGAAAAAAATGAATACTATCTTTTATGTAACCACTTTTTTTAAATGTGGAATGTAATGTATGTTTTATGATCTAATTCTCTAAAACTCTAAACTTGAAAAAATCCGCAATGTGTAATCTTGTAATAATTCAAGATTAAGTAAGGTTTAAGGCTTGGGACTTATATTGTATTCTATCTATACGCATGTGTGAGGATTCTAATTTTTAGTGGATGGACTGAATGAAAGGTATATAAAAATAAAATTTTGTATATTATTTTTTATATCATATATTTTCATTAAATTTATTCTTGATGCCACCCATTTATGTTTTATATAAAAAATAAATCACAAAACATTGTGGAGGTGGTATTCTATATATACACAAAAGTGATGTTATCATTTTTCAATGGTTGGGAAGTTAAAATGGTTGATATGATTTCATAATTATTGTATAATAATAATTTCGTATATATTATATAGAAATTATAAAACTATTATAGTAACCTACATGATATTTGGTGATGGAAAATGAAATTTTATCACTACATTGAGGTTGTAGTCCCTGTGTATAGCTAAACAATACATTCTCTTCCAGTTTAGGGGAATTGATTGTAATTGATGGTAATTAAAAATTAGAAATAATATTTGACTGCATTTAAGTTATTTAAGATATTAATTTATGATGTATAATACATATTTATATGAAGCGTAAAAAAATTAAATTTATAGATATGGGGTATGATGATTTTCAATCTTAAGTTAAGTCCCCATTATATCACACCATAACTATCTTTGGTAGGTTAATTTAACATGAAAAAAATATAAATTCATTGATTGGGTAGTTTAAAAATTAAATGGGATTTTAATTCCTGGCAAATGTATCTAAGAGGTGTAATGTAAAGGCAGAAGGTTAATACTTTTAGAAAGGAGTGATAACATACATTTTAAATTTATTCATAAATCTATGATTAGTTGATGTATTTATTAATGTATAGATTGATTAAATAGAGATAAATTTAAAATATAAAGTGGATATGTTATAAAATTTTATTATAAAAGGATGTTTATATAGGTGTCTTTAGTATTTTAAACTTATCATATTAACACCTTCTTTATCCAATTTTTAGCTTCCCTACTCTAGCAGTTTTTTAATAATATAGGGTAATTATTTTACATATAAGTCAACAATAAAACCATAAATATTCAATGGATGATATTTAGTCAATTTATAATCATTATTTATCCCTTGATGATATTTTTTATCTTTTTTTTATTTAATATAATATATTTTACAAAACATACTATTAATACATTTTTTATAACTATTCACATAATTTTACCTCAAAAAACATGCCATTAATAATGTTTGAATATAATCCACTCAAAAATATATATTATGTTATTTTTAACATCGTAAAAACCATAACTCAGCTAATTAATACTAAATTTAGAGTTTTGACATCATTTTTATTCATTTGATTAGATCATTAACAATCATTATGTCGAATGTTTTATGATTTTAAGTTAATTATATCATCATTAATATTTAATAATAAAATTCCAAAATTATAATATTGCTTCCAATTTTAAATAAAAATTTAAATTTCAATATTATTTTGTTTTATCCATAACCCGAAATATTAAATACATTAAAATAAAGAATGTGTAATTTTAATGTAATTATCAAATTAAATATTATAGTGGAAAAAATGATAAATAGAATCAGGAGGAAATATTTTAAATTTACTGATTATAATAAAAAAATTAAGCTCCCATTTAAAAAAAATGGATTGAATTTGAATCCATATCACTATAGTTTTAACCCATTTTAACCTCTTTTACCTTTTCGATGGAAATAATAATTTTCTACTGTTACTATTCAAAATGGAAAAAATAAATATCATATTTAAAAAATTAGTAAATTCTATTTCTCAACATAAAATAAATTTTTTAATATACAATTCCTATATATGGTTGAAAAAATTTTTACAATAAAATCAAAATTGAAATGAATAATTGTTTTCCAGAATAATCCCTTATTACGTACGACAAGGTGTTTATCTAAATTATGCAATAAAATGTATTACAATGATCTAGATTTTATTGTTAATAATATAATAGTGCTTATATTATTTATAACCTATTTAGGGAAAAAATTAATTTTAAATTTATTCAATCAAAATCAAAATCTTTAGTATAAATTAGTATTTTTCTCTATTTATTAAAAAATAAATATTTTTACAAAAAAACAATTTCCCATAAGAAAAATCATATATTAATATTTCATAAATTTATATATTTTTAACAAATAATTATGTTATATTTTTTTTAAATTAAACATATTATTCTCTTAAAAATCGTATAAATAATATTTTGTCTGAAAATAATTTTTGATGAATAAAATTTCTTATAAAAAACCTTTTCTTATTTCATAATTAATTTTAAATAAATTTATATTTCTTATGAATTCCATATACTTTAAAATTTATTTATTTATACTCACAACCACTGTAACATCCCAAGTAGTGAATAATAGATATTTTTATCTATGTCTATTAATGATTAAGATAGTGTTATAGAGGCTTAAAATTAAAATAAATACAATCTTATGCATGGAATACACTAATATTCTTAAAAGATTGTTTTACTGCCTTTTGATGGCAAACCATTTTTGATTCTATATTTTGACAATTTTATAAACTATGTTTGTCCAAATAAACTTATCCTTTATGATTGGGACATCAAAATTTACCTTGTGTGAATTTTTGGTATTTTTCTGACGATGTTCATTTTTTAATGAATAGTGAATAATACTGCATTTTACATCAAAACTGCTTTTTAATCTAATTTATTTATATTATTAGATTATGTTTTTAATTGCTTTTGAAGTGAAATTATAATATATTTTTACCATTTTATCCAATGGTGGTCATTGGAATCAATTTCACTTTGAAATTAGACTTAAACTGGTGTCAATCTTTTGATACTTATTGTTTTGTAAAAACACGCTATTTGCTCTGGCAGCGGGAATTAATTATTAAATTAATTAATGTGAATTATATGATTTGAATTTTGTAAAAAAGACTTCATTTTTGAATTCAGAATATCAAATATATCTTAGGGTGAATTTTTGGTAATTTTCTGAAAAACTTCAATTTTTGATGAATAGTGAAACCACTAAGTGGTAATCAAGCAAATTGATTTTTCAGTTAAATGAAAGTTTACCACTAATGTGTATTGAATTTTGAAAATACAACATACATGGTTGTCATTAAGAAGTAAAATGTGGTTTAATGAGATTAAAATAATTTTTTGGTGAATAGTA
Organism: Viscum album; assembly: GCA_963277665.1. Lineage (NCBI taxonomy): Eukaryota > Viridiplantae > Streptophyta > Magnoliopsida > Santalales > Viscaceae > Viscum > Viscum album. The sequence goes on along the minus strand of OY728151.1, from coordinate 1,063,107,226 downwards.
ACTTATTAAGTTTTTAATCGCGATTAGTGGTAATTAGTGTAGTTTAAGGTATAAATAATGCTTTAATAATATGAAATGACCTATAAACATGTCCCAACCTTATTTGTTGTGTCATGGCCGACCAAGAAAAGCCATGGGTCAACTTGGGGACCCCATGGGGACATTTTGGTTGGGAAATGACATAAATAACTTTTTATTTAATGTAAAAGTAAAAATGACACAAACATAATACGTTTCACGAAAACAATTTTTACATGGGGTTATAAATATCATATATTTGATTATAAATAGTCATTGGAAAGCTAAAACGATTTCCTACATCATAGTATTTGTTTTATGATTTTTAGACATTAAATAAATTAAATTATTTATGACATAATAATGATGCAGCGATGACATCATTATTTGACGATTTAAATAAAATGGAATGATAATGTAAAATCTATGAACTAAACATGTCCAAAACTTATTGGATGAGTGGATTTCAAAGCCTTATCACCTTATCCACGAATTATATCAATGTGGGACCTTTTGAAACCGAAACACATTTTCAAATAAAGTAATATTTCTTTACTTTCCAAAAGTGCCCCTCCTCTCCTCTTATAAAAGGCCCCCACGTCTACCTCATTTCACACACTTCTCAAGCCTTTTTCTCGGCCAACCCCTGCCCATTTACTCTCTCCACATCCCTATCCTCATCCTAGAGGATTCCCTTTGGGCATAATCCTTTCAAAGGAAGCCTTTAGGCTCAAATCAAAAGGAGTTACACTTTTAAAGGTAATTCATTCTCTCATGTTCATTTGTTTTATTTTGTTTCTCCAACCCCCTAAACTCTTTTTATTTGCATCCTTTGTAACAACACCAGTATCTTAAATATACTAGGATGTTGTTATAAGATTTATTTTAGCTACACTCTCACACAACTACATCAAATGGTTAAAGAACATACGGTTTCCGTGGATGGAGAAATTCTGCCTCCTGAAACGATGATTGTTCAATACTCATTTAACACCTTCAAAGGTGGCCATTATGATGTCACTATTTTTATATATGATATATAATATGTTTATGTTTTCCTTAAACTTCTGTTTTTTTTTTCATTTTGGGCATACCTTTATGGTTTCCATTATGGGTAAACACAATATCTTCATTTTAGGAAGTGCGGACTACCACCCCCTGAAAGTGATTTGATTCGTTAAATACCATACGTGGGACATATAAAGGATGGAACTATGATATTATATATGTTATTATACTGGAATTACAATATACTCTTATATCATTATGATTCCATTCCAGAAATACGAAATAGAAATGGAAGTAGCGTTCATGCGTACGTACGGCTTACCGTCTCCATGAACGGTGCATTTCATTTCTTACCTATAAATGATTATTTAATATTATAAATGCATGTATATACTGGATATATATGACATATATGATATCTACATCATGAATACCATTCTGGATATAATAAACCTTTGACCAAATTAACAACATGTAAGTGTAAGAAGTCTATTTTTGACTTAAGAACCAAATACCGACAAAATGAACATTATTAACATAACTGATTACATGATGTTCATAACATGGTATAAAAGGAATAATGAACTTGAAAAAAAGATTCATAAGCATGTATAGATTAACTCAAGTTTATTATTTAGGAGATTAAAGAACGGTCGGGTCAAGTTGGATACGAGGTATGGGACATCGTCTCAATCTCCTTTCGTTGAGGCATATTTTATTTTATACACAACTTTCTTTTATACAGTGTATAAACCCCTTTGACTTTTACGTTTATTCAAAAGGAATCTTTTTTATACGAAGCGTTTACTAAGCGAAAAAAAGGGAATGTTTTTGTCGTACGTATGCGGCGACAACGACTTCTCCGCCGTCGTAACCGTTATTTGAGTTTCGGCTTCCTCTACAAGCCATACCTTTTTTTAAAAGAAAAATAAATACCATGTTTTACTTTTCTTTTAATTTGGTATTAGAAATGGTTTTCAAAATGTTTTTCGTGTTGTATTGATATCTTGTGATTGAAATGTGGAAATGTTATATTTCCTTTATGCATGTTTTATGTGATACGATTATGTTATGGTTCTTGGGAATTTTTATGAAGACGGGTGGTTCCATGATAAACTAAGGGCGGGTGAGCCCGATATAGCTCTCCAATTCATTGGGTAACGCGATGGAGTGAAATGTTAAGGTTTCTCCGAAGAGATTTAGGGAATATACCGTGATGGGTATTCCAAACGTAACCAAGAGGGTTACTCCCTACGTAATAATGTTATGAATGCCTCAAGTTACCTTTATGTCTTATGATTTCTATGATTTATTCATGATTTTATGAGGTATGTTAAAGTGCCTATGTTTTATGGGTAAAGTATGATTTCATTCTTATGTATATATGAACTAATGTTTCCTTTCCATGTGTTTTTTATAACCCATACTGAGTTTTTATGCTCATCCCAAGTTTTTGAAATGTTTTTCACAGGTCAAGGAAAAGGTACATGATAAGATGATAGAGTCAAGGATGTGTCAAGAAACAATCCATGTTTTATTTTAAATGTGTTTCCATTGATGGGAATGAAGAATACTATCTTTATGTAACCACTTTGTTTATATGTGGAATGTAATGCAAGTTTTATGATCTAATTCTCTAAAACTCTAAACCCGAAAAGATCCTCAATGTGTAATCTTGTAATAACTCAAGATTAAGTAAGGTTTAAGGCTGGGGCCTTATAGTTGGTATCAAAGGTCGGTTTAGATAACTTTAGGAGTTAAAATTCTATAAAATGATTATCCAACAAAATATTTTTTTTAAATGATATAGCATTTAAAGATTACCATGTTGCTTCATCTAAGACATGTTTGTTCAGAATGGTTTTCCGTAGAGGAAACCGGGAAGCAGTGCTAGGAAGGCATACAGAAGGAGATGACCTTCTGAATCAGCATCCAGAAATGGTCGGAATTAGAACTGAACAGTTTGTTGCAGTAATGGCGTAGTTGACTCAAGCGATAAATGGCGGTGGTATCCATGCACGAGATCAGCCAGAATAACCGCAGAGGAACATGTCAGTGGTGGAACATTTCATGAGGCAACATCCACCATCATTCAGAGGATCATCTGAACCTGTGCTAGCTGAAGGGTGGATTAGAGCACTGCAGAATATTTTTGATGTCATGGGGTGTTCAAACAATCAAAAGGTTAGTCTTGCTATTTACCGTTTTGAGGGTGAAGCAGATCAGTGGTGGTCTATGGTTAAAAATATCAGGGACGCCGATGAGATTGATGCTCTTGACTGGGATGAATTTCAAAGGTATGTTTCTTGAGAAGTATTTTCCTAAGGCTGTTAGACTTCGGATGGAAAAGCAATTATTGGAATTGAGGCAAGAGGAAGACTCAGTGGCTGCCTATGAAGAATGGTTCACTCGATTGGCAAGGTATGCTCCAAATTTTATCCGGGACCGTGATAGTAAAATCAATCGTTTCTACTCAGGATTAAAGCCAAAGTATCGAAGGGAATTAGCTTCTCGTGAGTTTAAAAGTTATGAAAATCTTGTTCGATGTGCTGAGAAGGTGGAAATGGAGTTTTCTGATGACCAAGTTTTCTATAACAACCAGCAGAAGAAGAGACCGAGGTGGCAGGAGAAAGGTAAGAATTATTCAAAAAAGTATGATGGTAAGAGAACTAAGTTTCTAGTTTTTGATAGATGTGGCAAAAGGCATGCTGGGGAATGTCTTCTGAATTCTGGGAAGTGCTACCGATGTGGTAAGATGGGACATAAGGCTCGTGATTGCACTGAAAAGGATCAAAATGAAGGTAAGAACAAATTTAATTTACAGTTAGTGAAATGTTATAAGTGCAATGAGATGGGTCACTATGAAAACGAGTGTTTGACAAGGAGCTTGAGTGATGGGAAGCAGTTAGACTAAAAGCATAAAGGGGTGGTGAAATCCTTTGCAACTACTTCAGCAGAAGTCGGGCCATCAAATGAAGTTGTATCAGGTACTTTGTTTGTTTTTTCAGATTATGCCAGTGTGTTGTTTGATTCGGGGTCTACACATTCTTTCATCTCTGAAACCTTTTCTAGTAAAATGGGAATACCATCTCAAGAAATGACTCCTGAACTTTTGGTAAAAACACCTGGGGGAAATGTCGAGGCAAAAAAGAATTTATAAGAATCTTCCTATCGTTATCTGTGGAAAGAACCTACTTGCAAACCTTATTGTTCTACCTCTAGTAGAGTTTGATGTTATCCTGGGTATGGATTGGCTCTCTATTTACCATGATAAGATTGATTGTAGAGCTAAAAAAGTTTCTTTTCAGAAAGACTTTCAGTTTGTTTACTAGAATGAACCCTTACTTTTGATAACATATCAAGAGGCCGAGAAACTTGTAAAAGATGTAAATGAATGTTACCTTGCACATGTCGTTGAAAATAAAGGAACTATTCAGATTAATGGTGTGCCAGTGGTAAATGAGTATCCTGATGTTTTTCCTGATGAGCTGCCTGGAATAATACCTGATCGGGAAGTTGAGTTTACTGTTGACTTAGTTCCTGATGCTAAGCCAATTTCAAATCCCCCTTATCGAATGGCACAAATTGAACTTTTAGAGTTGAAGGAGCAATTGAAATATTTATTAGAGAAAGGTTTCATTAGACCTTGCACATCACCATGGGGTGCTCCTGTTTTATTTGTTAAAAAGAAAGATGGTTCTATGAGACTTTGCATTGATTATAGAGCCTTGAATAATATCACTGTTAAGAACAAATATCCTTTGCCTCATATCGATGATTTGTTTGATCAGCTCCAGGGAGCTTAGTTTTTTTCAAAGATTGACTTGAGATCGGGGTACCATCAGCTGAAGGTAAAGGAGGCAGATATTCCGAAGACCGTGTTCCATACGAGATATGGCCATTATGAATTTGTAGTAATGCCTTTTGGGCTAACCAATGCACCTGCTGTATTCATGGACTTAATGGATAGAATTTTCCATGAGCTCTTGGATAAGTTTGTGGTGGTTTTCATTGATGATATTTTGGTGTTTTCTAAAAGTAAAGAGGATCATGAAAAACATTTAAGGGTTATCTTGCAAACCATAAAAGAAAAGAAACTATATGGGAAATTCAGCAAGTGTGAGTTTTGGTTGCAACAAATTTCTTTCCTTGGTCACATTGTTTCTAAAGATGGAATAACTGTTGATCCTGCAAAAAAAAAGTTGTGGAAGAATGGCCAAGACCCACAAATGTAACCGAGATTCGTAGCTTCCTTGGTTAGGCAGGCTATTACCGAAGGTTTGTTAGAAATTTTTCATGGTTATCTAGTCCAATGACTAAGAAAACTCGGAAGAGTGTTAAGTTTATCTGGACAAAAGAATGTGATGATTGTTTTCAGGAATTGAAAAGAAGATTGGTGAATTCTCCAGTTTTGGAACTACCTTCCAGGAATGGTGAGTTTGTTATATACAATGATGCTTCATTGAAAGGACTTGGTTGCGTCCTAATGCAGAATGATCAGGTAATTGCTTATGCTTCACGACAGTTGAAAACTCATGAGTTAAATTACCCTACACATGATTTTGAATTAGCTGCTGTTGTTTTTGCTTTAAAAATTTGGAGGCATCATTTGAATGGAGTAAAGTGTGAAATATATACCGATCACAAAAGATTAAAGTATATATTCACTCAGAAAGAGTTAAACATGAGACAAAGGAGATGGCTGGAATTAATCAAGGATTATGATTGTACAATTCATTACCATTCGGGAAAAGCAAATAAAGTGGCTGATGCTTTGAGTCGAAAAAGTAATGCTTCATTAACAATGTTGTGTTTGAAACATGATCCTTTGGTTAAGTATTTGATGAACTTTGGCATAGAAGTTGTTGGTGCAGGAAGTCTTTCTGTTTTGTTTCAGGTATCAGTGAGATCATCTCTATCAGATAGAATCAAGAAAGCACAGAATCAAGATAGTGAGTTGCAGAAAAAGGTAGAGCTGGTTCAGAAAGGTAAGTTGCCTGAATTCAACATTGATAATGATTGTGTTTTGAGATTTGGGAAGAGATTGTGTGTGCCTTGTGATTCACAGTTGAAGAGAGAGCCGTTATGTGAAGCTCATAGTTCTCCGTTTTTAGTTCATCCGGGCAGTACTAAGATGTATAGAGATCTGTGGGAGTATTACTGGTGGGATGGAATGAAAAGAGATATTGCTGATTTTACTGTGAAGTGTTTGAATTGTCAGCAGGTTAAAGCAGAGCGGCAGTTACCGAAAGAGATGCTTCAGCCTTTACCAGTGCCAGAGTGGAAATGGGAGAATATATCCATGGACTTTGTTATTGGATTACTGAAGACATCTCGAGGTAATAATGCAATCTGGGTTATTGTTGATCGCTTGACCAAATCTGCTCATTTCCTTGCTATACGAGATACATTCTCTCTTGATCAACTTTCCCATTTGTATCTTAAAGAGATAGTCAGGTTACATGGAGTTCCTCTCTCCATTGTATCAGATCGTGATCCCAGGTTTACTTCTAACTTTTAGAAAGGCCTTCAGAAGTCGTTGGGTACTGAATTAAATTTTAGTACAGCTTTTCATCCTCAATCAGATGGGCAGTCAGAACGAACAATTCAGACATTGGAGGATATGCTACGAGCTTGTTCTATGGATTATCACGGAAGTTGGGACAAACATCTTTCTTTGGTTAAGTTTTCATATAATAACAGTTTTCATTCCAGTATACAGATGGCACCATTTCAGGCATTATATGGGAAGCGGTGTCGAAATCCAGCTTTCTGGGATGAAGTGGGTGAAAGGAAGTTGATGGGACCAGAATTAGTAGAAGAGATGGCAGAAAAAGTTCAGCTGATTCAGAAACACATGAGAACAGCTCAGAGCAGGCAGAAGAGTTATGCGGATAACCGGAGGAAGGATCTATCTTTCGAGGTAGGTGATCATGTTTTTCTCAAGGTTTCTCCTTGGAAAAGTGTGATGAGATTTGGAAAGAAAGGAAAGCTAAGTCCAAGGTTTATTGGACCATATCAAATTCTGGAGAGAGTTGGATCAGTTGCATACCGAGTGGCTTTACCTCCGAGTTTATCTCAGGTACACAATGTTTTTCATGTTTCGATGTTGAGAAAGTATATGCCAGATCCATCTCATGTTTTGAGTCCAGAGGTAGTTCAGCTGGAAGAGAACCTATCTTATGGGGAACAAACAGTCTAGATTCTTGACCACAGGGAGCAGGTGTTACGGAATAAGGTGATTCATCAGGTAATGTTTTTGTGGAAAAACCAGAAGATTGAAGAGGCAACATGGGAATCTGAAAATGCAATGAGGGATAAGTACCCCCATTTATTCGATAAGTAAATAAATTGCGGGGACACAATTTTCTAAAGGGGGGAAGGATGTAACATCCCAAGTAAGTAATGAATAATAGATATTTTTATCTATGTCTATTAATGATTGAGATAGTGTTATAGAGGCTTAAAATGAAAATAAATACAATCTTATGCATGGAATACACTAATATTCTTAAAAGATTGTTTTACTGCCTTTTGATGGCAAACCATTTTTGAATCTATATTTTAACAATTTTATAAACTATGTTTGTCAAAATAAACATATCCTTTATGATTGGGACATCAAAATTTACCTTGTGTGAATATTTGGTATTTTTCTGACAATGTTCATTTTTAATGAATAGTGAAAAATACTGCATTTTACATCAAAACTGCTTTTTAATATAATTTATTTATATGATTAGATTATGTTTTGAATTGTTTTTGAAGTGAAATTAGAATATATTTTTACCATTTTATCCAATGGTGGTCATTGGAATCAATTTCACTTTGAAATTATACTTAAACTGGTGTCAATCTTTTGATACTTATTGTTTTGTAAAAACACTCTATTTGCTCTGGCAGCGGGAATTAATTATTAAATTAATTAATGTGAATTATATGATTTTAATTTTTTTAAAAAGACTTCATTTTTGAATTCAGAATATCAAATATAGCTTAGGGTGAATTTTTGGTAATTTTCTGAAAAACATCAATTTTCGATGAATACTGAAACCACTAAGTGGTAATCAAGCAAACTGATTTTTCAGTTAAATGAAATTTTACCACTAATGTGTATTGAATTTTGAAAATCCGACATACATGGTTGTCATTAAGAAGTAAAATGTGGTTCAATGAGATTAAAATAATTTTTTGGTGAATAGTAACTTATTAAGTTTTTAATCGCGATTAGTGGTAATTAGTGTAGTTTAAGGTATAATTAATGCTTTAATAATATGAAATGACCTAGACACATGTACCAACTTTATTGGTTGTGTCATGGCCGACCAAGACAAGCCATGGGTCAACTTGGGGACCCCATGGGGACATTTTGGTTGGGAAATGACATAAATAACTATTTATTTAATGTAAAAGTAAAAATGACACAAACATTATATGTTTCACGAATACAATTTTTACATGGGGTTATAAATATCAGATATTTGATTATAAATAGTCATTGGAAAGATAAAAATATTTCCTACATCATAGTATTTTTTTTATGATTTTTAGACATTAAACAAATTAAATTATTTATGACATAATAATGATGCAGCGATGCCATCATTATTTGACGATTTAAATAAAATGGAAAGATAATGTAAAATATATGAACTACACATGTCCAAAACTTATTGGATAAGTGGATTTCAAATCCTTATCACCTTATCCACGAATTATATCAATTTGGGGCCTTTTAAAACCGAAACACATTTTCAAATAAAGTAATATTTCTTTACTTTCCAAAAGTGCCCCTCCTCTCCTCTTATAAAAGGCCCCCACCTCTACCTCATTTCACACACTTCTCAAGCCTTTGGCTCGGCCAACCCCTGCCCATTTACTCTCTCCACATCCCTCTCCTCATCCTAGTGGATTCCCTTTGGGCAGAATCCTTTCAAAGGAAGCCTTTAGGCTCAAATCAAAAGGAGTTACACTTTTAAAGGTAATTCATTCTCTCATGTTCATTTGTTTTATTTTGATTCTCCAACCCCTTAAAATCTTTTTATTTGATTCCTTTGTAACAACACCAGTATCTTCAATATACTAGGATGTTGTTATAAGATTTATTTGAGATAAACTCTCACACAACTACATCAAATGGTTAAAGAACATACGGTTTCCGTGGATGGCGAAATTCTGCCTCCCGAAACGATGATTGTTCAATACTCATTTAACACCTTCAAAGGTGGCCATTATGATGTCACTATTTTTATATATGATATATAATATGTTTATGTTTTACTTAAGCTGCTTTTTTTTCATTTTTGTCATACCTTTATGGTTTCCATTATGGGTAAACACGATATCTTCATTTTAGGAAGTGCGGACTACCGCCCCCTGAAAGTGATTTGATTCGTTAAATACCATATGTGGGACATATAAAGGATGGAACTATGATATTATATATTTTATTATACTGGAATTACAATAATCTCTTATATCATTATGATTCCATTCAAGAAATACGAAATAGAAATGGAAGTAGCATTCATGCGTACGTACGGCTTACCGTCTCCATGAACGGTGCAATTCATTTCTTACCTATAAATGATTATGTAATATTATAAATGCATGTATGTACTGGATATATATGACATATATGATATCTACATCATGAATACCATTCTGGATATAATGAACCTTTGACCAAATTAACAACATGTAAGTGTAAGAAGTCTATTTTTGACTTAAGAACCAAATATCGACAAAATGAACATTATTAACTTAACTGATTACATGATGTTCATAACATGGTATAAAAGGAATAATGAACTTGAAAAAAAGATTCATAAGCAAGTATATATTAACTCAAGTTTATTATTCAGGAGATTAAAGAACAGTCGGGTCAAGTTGGATACGAGGTATGGGACTTCGTCTCAATCTCCTTTCGTTGAGGCATATTTTATTTTATACACAACTTTCTTTTATACAGTGTATAAACCCCTTTGACTTTTACGTTTATTCAAAAGGAATCTTTTTTATACGTAGCGTTTACTAAACGACAAAAAGGGAATGTTTTTGTCGTACGTATGCGGCGACAATGACTTCTCCGCCGTCGTAACCGTTATTTGAGTATCGGCTTCCACTACAAGCCGTACCTTTTTTTAAAAGAAAAATAAATACCATGTTTTACTTTTCTTTTATTTTGGTATTAGAAATGGTTTTCACAATGTTTTTTGTGTTGTATTGATATCTTGTGACTGAAATGTGGAAATGTTATGTTTCCTTTATGCATGTTTTATGTGATACGATTATGTTATGGTTCTTGGGCATTATTATGCAGACGGGTGGTTCCGTGATAAACTAAGGGCGGGTGAGCCCGATATGGCTCTCCAATGCATTGGGTAACGTGAAGGAGTGAAACGTTAAGGTTTCTCTGAAGAGATTTAGGGAATATACTGTGATGGGTATTCCAAATGTAACCAAGAGGGTTACTCCCTACGTAAGAATGTTATGAATGCCTCAAGTTACCTTTATGTCTTATGATTTCTATGATTTATTCATGATTTTATGAGGTATGTTAACGTTCCTAGGTTTTATGGGTAAAGTATGATTTCATTCTTATGTATATATGAACTCATGTTTCCTTTCCATGTTTTTTTATAACCCATACTGAGTTTTTATGCTCATCCCAAGTTTTTGAAATGTTTTTCACAGGTCAAGGGAAAGGTACATGATAAGATGACAGAGTCAAGGATGTGTCAAGAAACAATCCATGTTTTATTTTAAATGTGTTTCCATTGATGGGAATGAAGAATACTATCTTTATGTAACCACTTTGTTTATATGTGGAATGTAATGCATGTTTTATGATCTAATTCTCTAAAACTCTAAACCCGAAAAGATCCTCAATGTATAATCTTGTAATATCTCAAGATTAAGTAAGGTTTAAGGCTGGGGCCTTATAACCACTAATTCAATGAATTTGTTTTAATGGTCATAAAATATTAATATTTTGTGTTACGTTCAGGATCGGTGTTTCATGTAGTATAAGGTACCGAACATGACATCATTTTAAAATAACAAGGTGATAAATAAATTATAACATTATTAAATAATATGAACGTGGTTGTTTATGATATTTGATGCAATCATAAGGTATTTACGACTTATGTTAAGGGTTTATTATCTCAATTTCAATTCCTCATAGCCTGTTTCTTATTTGGAACCAATTTACAATTATATGAACAATAATACCCTGTTGAATTATTATATCACAAATTATTTTTTTTATATAGATTTTGGCATTAATTTAGGTCCTCCTTATTAATTTTTGTTTAATTCATACACTAGCATAGTTGTATCAATTGGTGTCCACTTAAGATATTTTCATCGTGTTAAACCATTACTATTGAAATAAATCATTATACATTTGGTTTTATCTATTATATAATTATATAATTTATATTTCAATCATTTTTTACAATTTCATATAATTTATGGTGGAATTTCACCTCCCTTCGGTTCACAATAAATCCAAATGGTTACATATTTGTGGATGAAAATTTTTCACTTTTTTATAGTGGGAAATCATCTCCATATTTGTCTTTATACTATATATTATTTTTATGAATATTTTTATATAAATTTTAATTTGTTCAGAAGGTATTTTTCTATTTATCTGTGATATTATCTAAAAATGATTCACAATGAATAATTAATCATTTTCAACATGTGAAATTTTTTCTTTTTTAACAAAATTTTTCAAATAATATCATATTTAACATTTAACACATGAGGTCAATATCATAAGATATGTTTTATCTCTTTTAAACCGTTGTCCATATTATTTTAGTCATTTATGTTCACATATATATTGTTTTATATAACTCATATTGTTACTAATAATTCCTAGAAAATCCAACATGTCATTGTTTCAAAATAAAAAATTCTGATATATGATTGATCCTAATTCTTGAATTGAATCATCATGAAAAATAAATAATTTTAAGATGGTTCTTCTTCAACTCAGGAATAACATTTATTTTTCATGCGAACACACTCTATAATATTTAGATATAGAGGGTTTTATTATTATCAGTCATCTCATCAGTTACTGTTCCACGTATTTTCCATGGATACCAACTCCAATTCTTATTACTCATTTAATTTGGAATTAATAATCTATTTATTGTGTATATACATGTTCACCTCCTACACTTCTCAATATATATTTAATTTACTTCAAGATAATCATTAACCAACAACATGACACTCAATAAAATGTAATCTTTTGTCTCCCCCTTTCGTTTTTTATTTTCAAATCCAAACATTCTCCAAAAAAAATTATATTCTATACCTATTTTAAAATAAAACCAAATATATAAGTTTTATTCCAAGTATTGAAAAATTTCATGTACGAGATGTCTTTATTCTATTCTATAACTAAATCGAGTAATTTTTTAAAATGATCATATCCCTATTGTCAATTTTCAAAAATTAATATGAAACCCATTTTTAAGTAGTTAAATTTATAACATACACTTCTATTTTTACATGGAATTTATACAATTAAAAATTTATTCACAAAGTGATAAAACTATAATAGTTTAAAATATTTTGACCCCTCCCCTGTATGATTTTTCTATATGACTCAAAAATCATGGTTCTCTTTGTATATAAAAATTAAAATACATATTATGGACCATGATGGATAGTTCCATCATATATTCTAATTATTAAAACATTAAAAATTCCACATCTACATAAAATCACATACAAATACTTTTTTTAATATACTTGAAACAAAATATAAGAATGATGTGGGTTGTTAATATCAATTCACATTGATGAAGATCTATATAAATAATTAATATTCCTAGTATCTCATATTAATTAAACATGTTTTTCTTTTATTATTACATCCTTAAATTTCAATCATTGGAAATGTTGGGGGTGCAATAATTTCCCTTAATATTCCTATTTCATCATATCTCGGTCAACTCCCTTAAAAAATTATAAAAACACTGAAAAAATAATTGATTTTACCCAAAAAATTTATATATTTTATACTTATCATAAAATAAGTGACCACTTTATTTTTAAACACGATTATCCTTCTTCATTGTTTAATATTCCTTTATTGAATAATAATATTTAGAACCTGATATCAGTTGTTCATTAAAATTTGATTTTCATATATTTTATTATTATGGATTCCATGTTATATTTCTAAAATAACTATGATCATCATTAATTATCCTTCCTTACAACTCTTAATAAGTTTTCCATTATAAATTCTTGTGATATTTACGCACAAATGGAATATATTTTAATTTACTCATAATGAATAATTCATTTCTTCCAATTTCTTTTTTTGATATTTTATTATAGACTCATTTTCACCATATTATGAGTTTTATGTTCAGATAGTACATAAAAACAATATTTAAAAAAGTTTCAATGTAGTTTTCAATATTCATTTAACTATAAAATGACTCAAATATATTCCTCATTGATTTTTTAGTCTTTTTGTGAAATCAGTTTCATGATATTAGGATTGTTTTATTATTAAAATTTTATTCTCCAATTTATTGGACTTGTATGAGCTTTACATGTTGAATCTTTTTGTACTTACTCAATTTACATGTGCCAAAATCATTGGAAGCACTACTTATTTAAAAATTCATTATTTTTCTCATAAATGAGGTTTTCCATTAATTATAGGATTGTGTTTTAAAACATTAAACCTCCAATAATTCATGATATATCTATGAGGAAACTCATAAACTGTATAATATAAGTCACCATTGATAAATTGGAGGGTTTCATTCAATTTTTCAACCATCTTATTTTTTCTAAATTTCAAAATATTGAAATAGTTTAGATTGATTTAGTAAAAAATTATTTAGTCGAGTTATGGTTTACCTATCTCTATGATCCATATATAGTAGAATCAAAAAATTCATTCCAAACCTCCTTATGAATATCAGGATTTCAATTTCTATGAGACATATATTGGAATCATAATTAGAATCAACTTTTTATTCATTATATTAGGAAGACCTGTATTGTATAAATTATAGATTTTTAACTATATATTCATATATATTCACATCATTTTTAATGATAAATTATTATCCTATACTATAATTATATTGTATTTCCATTTTAATATGAGTTTTTCTATAATATTCATACTACTTAGTTCAACAAAATTGTCTGTGTCCTTGATTGTTTTTTCCATTTCATCTAATTCGACTTCCATGAAAACATGACTAGCCTTGTATGAATATTTTAAAGAATGTATATTTTTAAAATAACATTTCATTATCTTATATATCTCATAAGTTATATTTTTAAAATCATTTTTATCTAGAGAATGTTTTTCATGAAAATATTTTTCATTTTGATATCTGACCCTCTCTCTTTTACTTGTGGTGCATAATTTCCCAAATTTCATATTCAGTTCTTTTTATATTACTATTCTATATAACATCAATTGTGTGTTCTCATTTTTTATAAAATTTAAAACCTTAAATTTAATAGTATGATATTAAACAATCGAATTCAATAAATAAGCATCATCCTTGTGATAGATTTTTTTAACTGATTTAGAAAATTCAGGGGCATCACAATTCAATCGTGTTTTACAAGTATGATTCTTAATACCTTTAGTAGATGAGATCCAATTTTTTATCTATAAAATACTTTTCTCAATTCATTTTTCATTAAAAATTTTATATTCCTATTGACTTATTTATTTTAAAAATTCACTAATCTGCTAGTATAAATTTATAAATAAATATTGATAGGGTTGGAGATAGATTTATTCAAATATAGTTATTCTATATTGAATTAAACTATTCACATGATTTAAACATATATAAAAACAATAGGTGTTCTAAATAGTAGATCCAAATAGTTAAAAAATTCTATTTCATTCCAATTTTTATGTCTGAAGTGATTATGGATTATAAACATAATATTATACGGATTCGGTGCAGTCAAATATTAACCAAATTACAAATATATGTATCATATTTTCACAGATTAGAATTTCAAAAGTAGGTATCTAAAATAATATGAATGTATTTATTATTTACTCCAATATTTTATATCCTTATGTAATGAAGAATGTAAATACTAGAAAATCAAAGTTTAAAAAACAATTTCCCCAAGTTGGGAAACCTACTCTTTATTTTGTTCGACAATTTTTAAAAACATATTATCGACTAGTAATATTATATTAATATAAAAGTGGGTTATATAGGTATTACAATGAAACCATGAATAGAGTATGACATATTTTGTTAATAATTATATGATTTAAGTGATCAGGTAATACCCCCATGAGGTTCTTATCAAAACTAGATAACTATATTAAATTAAAAAATACATTCAATTGTTTGAAAATTCATACTTTGAATATTAATTAAAATTGTTTCAAATAATTATTACTTTTCAGCAAAAAAATTTAAGTTCATAATGTCCAATGGGTACATTATTTCAATAAATAGTCATAGATGTTGTCTAGTATGATTAGATCATATAATTTCTATACATGCGTGAATAAAATATATTTATATAGCTAAATGATATCATTTTATGGGTTAAAAATGATACAATATTTCCTGGTTATTGATATAATAATATATTTATAATTATTTCCATTATGTTCATGTCCCAAAAAATATCTGGATTCAATCCAACCCATGATCAGACCCGCTCTAAGACATGGCCCGTATAGAATTTCTGTTCCCAACAGGTTGGAAATTATTGCGGGATATCAATGTAATTTCTATGTGAACGATTTTTCCCTATAACCAACTAGATGCTCTAAAATATCAAATCCAATGGTTTGTCCCACATAGCCATATGAGGTCAAGGTGGTATCATCCAATCATATCATGGTCAAAAATCAATATTTACTCTATCCTACAAAGGGTTTCTATGAATCCAATGATAGTAATATTGATACACAGAGTAAGTAGAGCCCCTCATATAAATGGATCACCTAATATTATTCCACTACAATCGCACACCCCACCCACCAACACCTCCCACACGATAACCCAAATCTTGTGAAATACATCATAATTGTTACAATCATACAATAATCCATGAAAAAGTGCCAATAGAGCCACCACATCCTTTGTGTTTAAAAAACACTTTCACATAAATTTTAAAATACAAATAGGAATTAACCTCATTTGAGTTAAAAAATACTCTTAATACACATCAGGTGAAAAACTGGCTTCATATTTAATAAATAATTTCATTCCCAATACCTTTTTGAGACCAATCACTAAGTATAAGAAACACATTTATATCCAAAAAGACCATTAGAAATCAACCATATTTAAAAGTGCTTCTTGGTCTGTAGTTACAAACACTATTTTGTTACCAAATCACATCTAAAAATTCTAAATGGTTCTTTAATATATATATTCATAAAATCACAAATCATTGTGTAAAATGGGCCAAGATTTCAGAATCACATTTGTAGAAACCTTTAGTTTCACATGATTTACAACCACACTATTTATATATCAGGTGAAAAATTTAAAAATGATAGTGGAAATGGAAGAGAAGACTCTGAAAAACGTGGTTCAAGGAAGGAACAATTTCATAAATGTTCCAAACAGGCTTAAAAAAACAACTAAGATCCCAAAAATTTTGAAATAAATACATAACCGAATTTATATATCCAAAACCTCTTAAAATACATTGGGAAAACCATGAAGAGACATTTTTTTGAAACACCACTTACCTTACCACCAAAATCAATAATTTCAAAAAAATCATATGAACACAAATAATCATTGACTTAAAAGCTGGAAGGACCATTCCAAAAAAATTATCACAAATTATAATTCAATTTAGATGCTTCTAAACCACATTTCACACCCAATTGTAATTCTTACCATGCCATGAAAACATAATCATGGCCAAATAACACTTCCATAGCTCAATTTCACTTTTAGAATGAAAAAATAGAATTTATTGAAACTCCTTGTGCACATAAAAATATTGGAATAATACATGCAACCCTTTGGAAAACAATTTCACACACATTTTCCAATAGAGAATTACCAAAATATTCAAACCAATACATCAAACGAAAATCATATCATTTTACATTCATTAGAGAAAATCTAAAACCTCACTGAACCATTATGGAATGGAAATGGATGGAAAAATCTCCCATAATAATGTCAGAATGAATCAAATCATAAAGAGTTGGAATAATAAAATTAACAAGACAATCTACACACCCTAGAATAAAATAATCCCATGCCACATATCCACCCTAAACACTAGGGTGCGGCCATTAAGGAAACCCCACCATGAGAAACCATGTACATGGGAGAAAATGAAGAGTAGAGGGGGATTATGAACAAAACAAAAAGGAATCATACCTTAGAAAATTCATGGGAATAAAAAATAGAAGTGTGGAAATGGAATATGGTCTTTTAGGACACCTTGGTGTACCTTAATCAATAAAGTGAGAAACATTCTGGGTTGATGTGAAGAAATTAATGCTCATGATTGTTATTTTACTATTTTAAAGGACTAGGCAAGCCATAACGTATTTCCTCATAGTTTAGAAAACCATGTGGCAACCATGTACCCTATACTAGAGGTGATGGTCTCCTTGCATTGGCTGGTCACGTGGCTTACCAAACCATGCGTCAGACATTATAAATTCTTCTACATGATTCATTAACTGAACAATATTATTTCCATATAGTTTCCCTAACCATTTAAATTATGGGTTCTAAACATCAAGAACCATAGTCATGTTTTACTGTTACCTGGGTGAAGTCGTATGGTTTCCCCTAAGCATGCCCTACTCGTGCACCCCCTACAATGGATCCTAAATCATTCATTATTCAAAAAAACTAAAAATTTTAAATAGGAAATTGAACAATAATTAAAAAAAAAATTCAAAGGCAAGAAAAGAATCAATTAGAAATACTTACATGGTCTTGGTTTGAAGTTATTCCCCACTAAAAGCACTTTTCCCCATAAAGTCACCCATCATAAAGGAAAATAACATGGTACCAAATATAAAAATATCTGAACCTGACCATGATCCACAGGGTGACCTACCTATTTAACATGTTACACCCAAAAATTTCTAGAGGAAACTATTGAATGATGAACAATGGGACAACATGTGAGGGTTTTCATACAACATGATCCTGACTAACTATATGGTACAATATCAGTCTATCCCAACATGGAAACTCCCAACATGATAAAAATAATAGTGGAAAACCAACATAAACAAAGAACCTCCCACTATATTGGTAATATCATGGATGATATCAATAATTAATAGTGAATAGTGACACAATTCATAATTTCACAATTAGGAATATTCAAAAGATGAGCACAATAGGAGACCACAACCAAATTACAAGGCCAATAATACATAAGAAGGAACTACTACTAAAAGAAACACATTCAAAAAAGTACCACCAATGAAATAAAATGTGGTCCAAATCAATGAAATATTATAATAGTGAAAGGATTACATAATGGAAACAGAACTGTAATTTCCAAACTTTAACTATATCCACTATAAAACTCCAAAAAAAAAAGATGTTCCAAGGTGTCTTACACCCCCAGTGACATCTTCACTATGTGAAGAGATTCCCTCTGGGCCCTATGGCTAGATCCCAGATGTATTGATGCATCTATTTCATCGTATTTAGGTGTTGACATCCTCTAATAATGTTTTACTTCTCTAGAAACACATCCTATATTACTTATTAAATTGTCCCAAAACATCAAAAATGTTTGAAGACCACTAATGCATTGTGAAAATTTATATTATAATTCAGAAACTATCATCACTAAAAATTTAAAAGAAAATGATCTGAAAAGGGATGTCGAAATATATTGACAGTGATTTCCATAAATAAGATTCCCTATAACATTCTTTTAACTACATGGGTAACCTTCTCAAGCATAAGGGACACCATTAATCCTTTTATATACGCTCTAAAAACCAACTCCGACAAGAACACTTCATCCCACATCATCAGAAAATGAAAATCCATATAGGAGATAGATCACTCCCTAATCCTTACACAATGTTCTTGAAGGAAAAGGTAAACCTTCAACATATCTTGTTATTATTCATTTGGAGAAATGGAAACTACATCATTGAAATGGTCAAAATATTCCTTAACTCCCAATTATCCTTGCAGAATACTCCTAATCTCTTCCACTTTATTCGTCTCACATATTCAGTAATAATCCACTACAAAAAAAACATTCCTAAACACATCCCTAACCATCCAAACATTCATTTATAGAAAATAAATTACCTTAAAATGATCCAATGGTGTCTTCTCAAACAATACCAAAATAACATTCACATTTATTTCTTTAGGAGTTCCCAATGATTTGAATACATTATAAATGTTCTAAAGGCATTAAACTATATCTTAAAACCATCAATTAAAATAGAAAACATGAAAAAACTGGGAAGATTCAGAAACTAGGAAACACAATGTAGAAATTTTGGGGCCCTTTTTGGCAGCATATTTGGAACAGATGAAAATTCATATCTAAGATCATCAAGAACCCAAAAATTCATCCAAAAAACCTTCTCAACATAGAATAATTGGTTTATAATAAAAACATTACAAGTGGATCCAGATATCGAAAAATTAAATCCCCCACATATTCATTTTAATTTTCAAAACCATCATCTTCAAAGGACACATTTCTATTCCAAAATAAACATTTATCATACAAGAACCACCTCACAATGAAAACGTAATTTAAAAAACCATTCCCCCATTCAAGATTCATTTAAAAAAACTAATCCAAGACATTTATTTCAAATACTCACCCATGGAATCTTGTGAATCATCGCATATGCATCCATTCCACTTCCATGTAAATCATCCATTAACATTTGCTACCGTGAAAATTACACACATACCCACATATATAAAAAGGTTCATATGGAATACAATGGGTCAAACATACACTTATATCATCCATCCAATCATTGATCAAATTTTATGTTCACATTTCATCCTATGCTTCCCTAATTTAAATAATTGAAAATTAAATTATCTTTTAAAAACTCATTTTTCCAATCCAATACCATTTGTTTGATATAATATTTATTAAAAATTTCACATTCATTTAAAAATCCCACTCATAGAATCTGAAACAAATGAAAGATACCACAAGATTCAAACTTTTAGAAATAGGAACGAGGGACCATTCTTCAAATAGCGTCATTGTTACTGGGTCATACCATGAGTAAGAATCATCTTCTAGGAGGATATTTAACTGTGTACTCATACATAACATAGTTCACTAACCTATGTGAGATCACATCATAACATCGGTTAACCAGTATATTTTATACCTAATCCATAACAATCTAATGTATTAAAAAGACTCAAATCCTAAACTACCATAGGAAAGACGGGGGAAAATAATTAGAAATGGTAAGGAAATTTTTCCCATTACCACCTAATTTATCCCTACAGTGATAATATCTGATCTAACTAATGCTCTCAAATAATAAGGTCCTTATATGATACAATGTTTTTTGGAAGAATGTTATGATTTTGTCATATTATAAATCTGACATAGTTTCAGTCATGACCCAAAAGGTCTTATCCATACCCCTAGGATGGAAAATAGTGTAGGGAGTCAAATTAATCACAATGGGAATTATTTTTTTCAATAAACATATATAAAATAATAATGAGAACAAGTGAAATAAAGAAAAATTTAAATCAAAAAATATATACAAACTGATCAAAATATAATAAAAACATAATGAAACCAACTAAATGAAAAACTAAAGTACCTCGTGCCGATAGGGTCCTCACGTTCCCTATTGGTCACCAATAACCATAAGATAAAACTACTTCAAATGAAATAATAATATCCCAGATCCTTCACCTACAAAATATTTTGGGGCTAACAACACTGAATGGTATAATTAGGGATTGAGCATAAATGATCCGTAGGTAATCACCATGGAGTTTATGTATTTACTTTCATGAAACAGTTCTTAAACGCTATATTGAAAAAACATTCCAAAAATATTATTTTAGTCATTTAATTAAAAAACTACATTAACAGTTTCACTTTTTAAATCAACACAAACGTAGCTTCCCTTATCAAAAATATGTACACCTTTCCCAACACCTTTCAAATAATAAAACCATGTACACATCAATTGCTAGAAATAAAATAGGATACGTATAAAGTGAATGAAATTAATTCCATATAGCATAAACTATCCAGGATGAAATCCAATCATAGAGTAGTAAGAAATTGACCATATAGATAATGATTCATGAGTATTTTATTAACATCTATAGATTGATCTATAGATGTACTCAGTTTGGACTCCCCTATAAGAATATGTATAAATTTAGTATTCATTAACCAACTAGACACTATATGCAACTAAATCAATTAGATTATCCAATATAATCATTTTAATTCTTCATGGTACCAACCCATCTAATCATGGTAAAAAATCCATTGTCATTCGATGGTAAAATGGAGACAAAGAATCCTATGATAGTAATAGTGGTACACGGTGTATTGGGAGATGCTCATATACATGGATCACCTGACATACTACCACTATAATTTCCTAAACCAATCACTGACACTACCTAACTAATAACCGAAATCATAAGAAATCGACCCTATGTTTTCTATTTCTGAATAATGTATGCCGAAGTTCCAATTGAGGCAACAAATCATTTGAGTTTTAAAACAAACTTATCAAAATATTTTGAACTACAAACCGTCTCATACAACATAAATGTTTTAAATCAAATCTCATTATAAATCTCATTTTCAAAACAGGACTAGCATTTATGAAACTAATTTTGTACCCCACACCTCTTAGAAAAAAATATGAAATTTTTTTAAAAAATGTTTTTCCCAAAGTGAATATTTAAATGAACTATATTTCAATGTTATAAAATGATCTATAGTTATAAACAATCAATATTTAAAAAAACACATCTAAAAATGAAATAAGTTCCTTATATTCCAAATATTCTCTAAAGAACATCTAAAAGATCTTAATGGTCCCTGATGTAAAAAACAAATTTGAACACGCATTTAGAGTCGCATTATGTACCAAAACACCACTGTGAATCCAAGAACCCATTTTAGATAAAGAAATATGGAAGGGAGGGAAATCGTTTGAAATCCATAGATCAATTAAGGAAAAATTTCATTAAGGTGACAAACGGTCTTTATGAATCAACAAAGATCCCAAACAATTTTAAAGAAATCCTAAAAAGAAATAATAAATCCATAACTACATTCAATCCGTGGAGAATGCCATGAAGAACCATTTTTGAGAAACACCACTTTCATTACCCCCTAAACTCTAAAATTGCACACCAATATCAATAAAAAATGTAATCATTTAACGAATAACTAAAATAATCATACCATACATTTTACCACAAATACGTATTCCAATAATAAGATTCTAAATCCCACATCACGCCTATTCAATAATTCCAAGAAAGATTTAAAATCATAAGAAAGGAAAAATATCACCACTAATGATAATTTTCCCTTTTAAAAAACAAAAATTCATTCGATCAAACAACATGAATGATTAAAAATTAATTCATAAAAATGGATACTTTTGTAAAACCATTTCACATTTATTATCCAACATAAAAAACCCAATACAATTCAAACAAATACGTCAAATGTAATTTTATATAATTTTATATAATTAAAGAAAAGAATTTACATCAATATAATTTCCCATAAAAGAAAAAAAATTGGAAGCAACTACCATAATGTTGTGTGAATGCAACAAAACCTCATGAGAAGGGAGAATACACCTCTTGAGGAAATATAAACACCAAAAAACAATTTATCACAAGGAACATATCAACCCTATCCTCTAGGATTCGTCCAAAAATGAAACATTACAAATAGAAAAAAATAATAGTACAGATAAGGGGTTAGAGAGGGGGAAATAACAAAAACAAAATGAATCATACCATATAACAGTAAATAGGATTAAAAATTTAAGGGATAAAAATGAATCGGAGCTAGGAGGAACCCATAGTTCACCAAGGTTGAAAGAGGGGGAAAAGTCATTATTTGTGGTCTAAAGTAGAGTGGAATGATTGAAATTTCTTACTTTTAATAAACATGGTATGATGCTATGTTGGGATATATGGTTTGGAAAATCATTCCCCAACTTTGTTCCCTCAACTAGAGAAGAGGGGAACTCAGCATGGGAATCCCAAATGTTTTGACAAAACTATGCACCAACCATTTCAAATGCCTCTACCAAATTCCAGAACCAAACATCATGCATTATGCCGGGATTTCGTAGTCGTATGAAAGATATCCCACAAGACACATGTTCCAAACTAAATCTACATGGATACCTAGGTGAAGCAACTTGTTCTCACCAAACATTGTGCTACCAATTAACCACTCTCGACCAAGCCCAAAATATCCATTTTTTCACAAAAAAATATAAAAAATGATAATAGGATATCAACCAAAAACAACAACCAAAATATGAAATCATATGAAAAGTATCAATTAAATGGATTTATATAGATGGGGTGTGATACTTCATTTTTGGTAATATAAAATAAAAAAAATGATATGTGTAATAAACTCACGGGTTGGATAAATATATATATATACACATATATATATATTTTCAGGTTCCAATATGATGATGTGGGTAATGGTCCATATAAATTTATATTGTTATTAATTCATATCGTCAATCATTTATTAGGATTTATTTATTAAAACATAAAGAATAAATTCTTGAAGCTTGGTTGGACTCATTTTTTATATCAGGATTTAGATTTTAGTACAGAATAATATGTGAAATTGTTTTACCCTATTGTTATTTCATTGAGGTAGAAATGTCATTCCCTTATAAGGAATATAATTTCATGATTAAATCTGTGTCAAAAACATTTT
This sequence comes from Viscum album, assembly GCA_963277665.1. Classification (NCBI taxonomy): domain Eukaryota; kingdom Viridiplantae; phylum Streptophyta; class Magnoliopsida; order Santalales; family Viscaceae; genus Viscum; species Viscum album. The sequence goes on along the minus strand of OY728151.1, from coordinate 1,063,083,229 downwards.
TTTTGGAATTCATAATTCGGGAAGTTCAAGGAATGTTACAAAAGATACATAGGATGATGACACATGATTACAGACTTTCTGATTGAGGATGCGTAAAAAAATAGATTATATTCAAAGGTGTTCATTCATATGTGGTTATTGTTTTTGTGATATTTGGATTCTTTCTATAGGATTTATTTGATATATTTGTTGAAGATAACCATTTAAATTTGTCGATTCTATGTATTTAGAATGAGAATTATCCACAGAGGTTTAAACACATTCCCTGACTACAATGTAAATTAAATTTAATATAAATTAATTATGATAACTAAATATTACTCTCATATTTACTATAATCATTAATCACTTGGATTTGATCACATATATTCAATCAATAATTGATACAATGAATATGTGAGTTGAATATTTAAAACATATTTATTAACTATTTTAAATTAGTTATTATTTATTATTTATTATTGAATAATATTATAATATTTATATAAATAAATAGACATGATTTAATTTTTTTAAAATATTTAAGAGGAATGGTGAGATGATTTAATGATCTTATTAGAAATAATATATTAAATATTACGTGAGAGGATGTTATTTAATGTATTCAAAAAATAAAAACTATTTATCCATGATTTTAGTAGATGTCAAGTAATGATAAATAATATTAATATTTTTTAGACAAGTGGACTTCCTATAATTAAGAGATCAACAATCCCCATGTGAAAATATTTTTCCTTGACCCTATCCATATATAATATATTTTATTTCATTCTTGACCATAATAGTTGTTTTTAATAATTTAATTCATTAGGATCCTCTCCATTCCTATAGATAAATCCTTTTAGAAGAATCCTAAAAATGGATAGTGCTCCTCCTATTCCACTATCACGATTCTAAAGAGAATAATAATAATTCTTCTACCTCAGATATAATCTAGAATAAATAAATGATGAAGGAAACATGTATTGAAATATTCAATAAAAGAAGCAATGTATTTATAAAGAATTGGTTATAGGATTATAGATGATCATTAGATCACCAATATAGGGATTCTATCATTGAATTTACATCTACAATGATAGGACAACAATAAATATTCATTATAATATTTTATAAAGACTGAAAAAAATTATGAATTATTCATTTATTTATATAAAATCATTAATAGTTTAATTAGATGGTTCAACATCATGGATTATGATTTTGGTATTTTATACGATTTTGAGATAAAATATGAAGATGTTAATGAAATCCATTATTGGATTAGGAATCAAAAACTTCTACTACACATAAGAAATTCCAAATGATATGAAAATAAATCTGTAATAATTTATAAAAATTTATTTTTTTATTGAAATTGTTATTTTTGTTAGTATTTATCAAAATTATTCTATTTGAATTTTCCCTAAATTACATTATGATAGGGTAAGAAAAAGTGTTTATATTTCATTTTATATAATTCTTTCATTTAATGTGGAAATTAATATTATGTGATTGTAAAACTTTATGTTAAAAAGATAAAGTTACTGGTCCATGGAGGATGAGTCCAAATAATCCATTGAGAGGTGTTGTAGTCTTTAGATAGATGAAATGGAAAAATTGAGAGTAACTAAAAATTTTATTTCTTGATTCTTATTTCACTAACTCTCGATGGTCCATAGTATTTATGGTTCCCCGCATAGATTCAACAAATTTTTCTTTTTATATATTAGGTATATTGACTAGACATGTGGTAACATGGATTACTGGATTACAAAATGTGTAACAATATTACAAAAAAGATATTATTTACATTTTTTCAACATAAATCGTGGAATCTGTGTGGTCATTGATGCATCATGTTTCCATTGAATTTGTTAACATCTTAATCTAAATCGTTAGGTCCGAGCCAGAGTGTCTTGTAACCTCAAGATTGTGTCCCCTTTCATAGGAGACTAATAAATATCAGGGAGGTCTATTTTCCTGAAATGATGAGACTATACCAACAATGTTATGTATTAGATAAAATATTTATAATAAAATATATATTAAAAAATTAGATTAATATTGCAGAAGCAACAAAATCAAGAGACTACACATGTTATACAAATAATAAACAGACTCCCAATGTGGAAGACTAAACCATATTAAAAATTGAATAAGGTAAATAAAAAATCTATCAGATCCCATCATTCTTTCCAAGTCCTTCCTCTAGATTCTTGATTCATGGGATAATGATCTACCGTGGGCCCCTTTAATTTCTTGAATCCTTATACATGAACTCTTTATGAAAATCAGGATTCATATGTTGGGTGTGAATATAAAATCTATTATGATATATCCAGTGCTTCATTTTTATTAGGTCCCATGAATAAGAGTATATGATATTATATTAAAATATTGTGAACACAATAAAAAAATCAAACTGACTACTTTTTAGTATTCAAGGTAACAAAAAAACTCATAGTACATATTTCAATTATATACCATAATATATTAATATAGTTGGGGATATTCCAAAAAGATGGATTCCTCCTTGAACCAATACAATAAATGCATAGGCCTGAGGCCTCTAAGAAATACCAAACTAGGCCATCATACCCTATAACTAATAACATGTATGGTCACATAGACCATCATTCCCTACTACGCGTGTATGGGTTCAATCACATATGATCGACAATCCTTTAGGTCATCCATTTAGAGGACATAATAACTCATGGTATGTCTCGATCCTATCATTATATAACATGCATTTTCTAAACATTCTCCTCTTATAGGGCTACTAAGACACAATTTTTCTACCTATCGCATTGGATGAGTGCATCAATCAAAAAACATCATATATACTGACAATATTACAAATATAAATTATGGTATCATGTTAAGTTTGAAAACAAAATCTTGAGTGGTATAAAATACCATCGGGCAAACATGGGATAAAACACATCATAGTAAAAGTATGATTAACACACATCACCAAATCATGATAATAATAAAAAACATTTCCCCAAAACAGTAAGGAAATTTTTTCATCGGGGTTAATGGGTTCAACATCAAGGATACACCGCCATGTGTGGCACAAAATATAGTGTATGAAAAATTATTGGCTAAAATATAAAAAAAGGATTCTAAGAACCAATTATATTATTTTATATTTAAATACAGTAAAATCAAACCTGGGTTAATATTATTATATCTCCTGGATAATCCAAAATAATAATTATAGCTCCATATTATCCCTCCGGACATTTCTAGATTATTTCTAAGAGTGTATTTACAATTCTAAATGTGATAATTATATGTCTATCTAGAATATTTATGGAGAAAAAACCATTTTATTACGAGTCATTGATAATTTACTATAAAAATTCTTTTTGAATTTATTTATAATATATTATAATAATTTTATTTTCATTATCTGATAATAAATGATAATAATTAATTTATAATAACATGATAATCATTAAAATATTTAACCATTTTCGTGAAGAAAATATGAATTATATTTTATGTCACCAATGAAATAATGAAAATATATATAAATTACCACCAAGGAATTATTATTATCATTAAAATACCATGCCAAATGGATTGTAGAAAATCTGTAGGCTTTGAATCACCCAGAAACCATAAGATAACTTCACTCGGTTAAATAAAGTATTCTTGTATCATACATAATGTAATTTTGGGGATTCTTTTACTCAATAAGATCACCTAAATCGGTGATTGTAAGAGTCTAGTTTATATAAAATAACAATAATTAATTCCCATTTACTATGATTTATATCCCCATATTAAATAAAGAATTTAATTTCCCCTTTTGATGATTTCTATAATTAAATCATCAAAATAAGGGTTATGAATCTTACATAATACAAGATAATTATTTCCCAGGATTATGGGTTCTTATATTTTTTAAAACACATTATTAGGTAAAACTTAGAAATATGGAGTGAGATGTATTTTTTTACATTCATTCTCCCAAAAAGGGTGTTGTGTAAGGGTGACATGGTTTTTTTAATTATTAACAATTGTTTCATAAAAATATTGGTGTTTTAACCATATGCATTTTAAAAATTCTAATCTAACCGCATTAATTTTAGAAATACACTTACCCATCTGTAAAAAATTTAGGGTTTCCCTTCGAATGTCAACCAACATTTGCACACAGCGTTAGGTAACCTAACTCCACATTTATAAGCTAGAGTTATCCTTTACATTACACATTTGTTACCCTTAAATAGAGTCTGGAAAAACCATTGTACCATTATATAAACCATTTAATTTATTTTTTTACCATCACAAAATATCTAAAGATCATAAATATGAGTGTAATTAATTTCAAAGAAGTATTTACCCATGATAATACTTATAAATTTTAAATAAAACAAGATATTTAGAAATTTAAAAAGTGAAAAAGTATAAACATTTCCCCAAGAATAGATGGATAAGAAACAATATAATTGTTGTACATGACTTTGTTTTCATATAATTAATTTACATGTGTTGTATTTAATACAAATTATATTTTCGTTAGGTAATTAATTCACATATGGGGAATTTAAAAAAAGTGGTTTTCATTTAAAAAATTCACTACAAATGTATTTAAAATAAAAGAAATTGTGTTCATTTAATAAATACAAACACAATATAGTTAATAATTAGTTTTTGTTTATAAATTAATTTATTCACTTGTGGTTTAACTCATGAGGAGTATAATTAATGTACTTGTATTGTGTAATTAATTCTCACGTGGTGTGAGTAACACACCAAGTTTTTGTGGACTATTTTTCTCAATAAATTAATTTTAATTGATAAATTATATTTCAATATGTAAATCATTAATTTCACATGGAAAGATGGAATGTGGTGCATGAAACCAACTTTCCTTGTATTACATGAAATAGAGACTTTGTGTCTGTTACATGCAACACCAAGTGTAAAAAGAAATATAATAACTCGATAATTTACAATATATTTATTAACATAAATAAATATAATATATTTTATATATTTTAATTCAATCCACACCTATTTATCTTGTGTTACACATAATAGTGAATTTCATCGATAGTATAAAATATATGTAAGATAGGATATTACAAGAAAATGATATATTATTAAGACATTATTATTTATTATATTATTTTATAAACTAGCAATTAAATTAGTAGATATGAATAGTATTAATGATCTTATAAAATTATTGTTTATATATAAAATTTGAATTCATTATTTTCCAATTAATAATAAAGGAAACTAATTACCGAATTAATATAAAAATAAATATTATTTTTATTTCTATACATCCAAATACGTTTTCCCAAGATATACTAAATTAATCCCAATTAAAGAGTGATATTAATGTAATATATAATTTACATATTCATTAATATTTTTTTGATATCAATCCATTAGGTTTGATATGAATAACATAAGAATAAACACAATTTCACACATAAAACCTATATTCTTATAATGGTAAATTTACAAAAATTTGATGGAGAACCAATTTTTAATCAAATTTTTAACTATTTAATAAATTTAATATGTAAAAATACATTTCATATTTAGATGTGACACATAAAAAAATAGGTTAGGATAATTGGTTTTCATTTTTCATTATTGTTTAATTTTATAATAAACTGTTAAAAATACAATATTATCATTCAAAACGCCTTTTTTATTTAATTTATTTCTAAGGATAAATTATATTTTATATTGTTTTAAATGTTTTATTAGATAATAATTTTTTAAATTAATTTAATTTAGTTCATTTTATACTTTTTAAAAATTAAATTGTATATAAAAACTCAGCAATCATTTGATCTTTTCTACATTAAAAACCAACATTATCGACCCGACTGTAAGATTAATTTTAAATTAATTTATTCAACTTATGTAATTGGAAATAAATAAAAAATATTCCATATTTATAAAATTAATAACATTAATTTTATAATAATATAATAATGGTTTTTGAAAAGAAACACTAGTGAATGTAATAAAAATTATTTACAATGATTATGGTAAAATTAAACTTAACTATGAAATAAACCTCGAATTTATGAAAAAATGATTTAGAAACTTGTTGAAAAGAAATTTTATATAAATATTTAGACGCTATAATACCTTTTATAGGTTTTTGATCAGTATTTGATACATTTTCCACATGCAAAATGTGGGTGAAATTCTCTCTTCATGTATATATAAGAGTGCCAATACTCCTTCCCTACAAAAGGCCACTGCTTATTCCTACTCATAAAACATCAATGAAATAATTTAGGAAAATTACTAACCAATAATAATATAAAAATACTCACTTCAACCTTGAATACATCCCTAATTAATGAGTTAATTCATGAAATCCTTTTGGATCAAACCAGAAGAAGTTAATCAATCAGGAGGTGACGCCTTCTCCCCAATCAACTAATTTTTTTCTTATCTATCCCCTCTATTATATTTATCATATTATTTTATAAAAACAATATTATAATAAATATATGTGGAATGTATTAAGTTATTTTTCAGTCAATACTTACACACACCTCTATCAAATTGATAATGAACAAACTATTTATGTCAATGGTGAACTACCACCTCAAAAAATGATCATTGTTCAATTTTCCATACCACATCTGATGGTAAAAAATAAGATGGAAAATATATTTAAATATTCTATATATTATATTTTTTTATTTTTTTATGATTTATTATATCATTTACAACACATATCGTTTTTTACTTTCCATTTGGTGTAAATACTAATATTTCATTTCAGGAAGTGTGGACTACTACCCCCAAAAAAGCATCATGATTCATTCATACACTACATAGAATGTATTAAGGATTGGTTTAGTGAAATTATATGAAATATATAGAATTATATTGATATATTGATTATATTATATGGTTATATAGATATATATTATTTTATTTCTTTTATTTAATATGATAATGAAATCAGAAATGTCATTCAAATGTACGTACAACTTACTGTATCCATCAACGGTGTAATCCATTTCATACATATATATTTTATTGATTATTATAATACACATATAATGGATATAAATTATATTTATATAGTTTCTTAAATTCTTTTATAATTATAAAATTATAAGGACCAATGATATATCTAATTAAGACACGTACGATGAACGGATAACATATGTTTTTAATTAAAAACATAACATAGGATGATTAACAAGCATGCAATATAGGGATATTATAAAAAAATATGTTATTATATATAATAATATGGGTTTGAAAAATATTTATAATGAAATTATATATATTATATATTTGGATTCATTGAGTACGATGATATTCATGACACAAGGTATAGGGATTTCATCTCAGTTTTTCTTTCTGTGTGATACATGTCTTGTTTTGCTACTCTTTCCATTTTTATGGTTTATATACTAATAATTATTTTATTATATATATATTATAAATATATTTTTAGGTACTATCATATCCTTTTTATGAATTTTTTTATACGGTTTATGGATCAATAGTTACAAAATCGGTGAAATATTGTTGTCCCCGTTTTCCTTCCTTGAGACCCATGTTTTATTATGAAAAAAAATTATCTTTTGAGATGTATATATTTACATTTTAAATATTGTATCATCTATTTAATTATTTTAATGATTCATTATGTGTTATTTTATTTCTTTTTTTTAGTGAGAGTGTGATCCCAAGAAACCATGTTAGAAGATTTTATTGAGAAAATATCATCGCTTTCATGATTATTTATGTTTATGTTTCTTTTGATAACATATTTTGATCCATATTTCAAGAAAATTAATGAAATTTCATATCCTATGTTAATTATTTATTTATTCATATATTGGTACCATTTCATCCAATTTTTTTTTACATTAGATGATAATGAAATTATTTTAAGGAAACCTAACATTACCCTACCTTTGGTTAGAAATCGATGTTCCTTAAAAACCATGTTTTAGTTAAAATAGGGCTCAATTAATATTATACCATTATATTATAATAAATAAATGATATATTCAATAATTTTTTCATTAACCAATATATTCAAAAGAATTTTCTATTCTCATTCAAAAAATGAAAATTTTCTATCCTTTTTACCAATCAAACATAATGTTCCCTTATTAGTCATATATATATTTACACACAACCATTATTTTGAAACATAGTTTTCATTTTCAATGGATAATTTTCATAAAAAAATTAACGGGAATTTTCATGGAAAAATTTTTCAATGTTATTTTCAATCATTAATTATAATATTACATTTATTTACAAATCAATTATTCTTAAACCATGTTCAGGCTCCAATCATATTATATCAAGTAAAATGGTTAAAAAATAATATTTAATATATTTTAATGTAAAATGCTTTTAAAAAAATTATCAAGGATTCATTATATGTTATCAATGTATTTTAAATGAAAATAGGTTTTGAAGTTTTGTTATCTTATTTTATAAGAATTCATGGAAAAAAAATTAATGTTATTTCAATAATTATTTATAATTTATCATTTAATTTTCTATGAAACTGATATTCAAATGAATTTACGTATTAAAAAATATATTTTCAAAGAATAAATTATATTTTAATCAGGAATGTATTGAATAATGTCTAAAAATAATTTTCCATCAAAGATAACATCTTTTGATGTTACTGATGCCCTTATAAGATATAATTAAAAGGTTGCAATAATATTATCGATACGAATGAGTTATCCATAATGACATTGTATTTATGATACCCCTTTCTCTTCTATATGTTATATGTTTATGAATCCTGTTTCTCATTTATTACTGATATGTTTATGAAATTTGATTCTATTTTACAAGAAATGATTCGAATGAAATAAATTCAAAACCTATAAATTTTTTCACATGATATGATATATATATATATATATATGTTTATGATACACATTTCATTGAATGAGATATGATATGATTTTTTTATTTGGAGGTACATGTATGTAAAATTTCCTTATCAGATGGGGGGCCTATATATCCCACTAATGCATTGGGTAAATATATATTTCATGATATAAATAATGATGGAATGTGAAATGAACATGGATCATTATTACATTGCTACAGTATAAAAAGATCGTGATTTAGTATTACATGGTGAGAACGAGAAATGAAGATAGTTCGGTATTACAAGGTTAGAATGAAAAGTAAACTAGGTTCAATAATAAACAGTTAGAATGGGTTATGAACTTATTTCACTAAAAACATTGTCTATCATGATGGGCTTGGAAGAAATTCTTTGACTACTATGGATATCATATTATATGGAAAAAAATTTCATAAATTAAACATTTCTTTATGTTATGCTATCATAACTTATGTTTTATTATTATGTTTAATGTATTAAAATCATTAAATATCTTTTATGATCTCTAGAATATTGGATACAATATTAAAATAGTATTCTCATGTTCTATTATCTTTTGTTTATGTTATTAATATGATGTTTCTTTTATTTACCCTTACGTTGAATATGAGCTCTCCCCATTCTTATGTTTCTATTACACATTCTATGGTGAAAGTATTTAGTTTGAAGTAATAAAGGTGATGGTCATTATGGAATTTGTTAAAGGTATTTCAACTGAAAATAAAATTTTGTATTCATGTACCAGAAACACTAAACATGTGTGGTCCTCCAGCAAATATTTTATTAATGTACTGAATATTCATCTAAAATGTTGTAATATCCATGTATTATAATATTGGGTTTATATAGATTATATCAATGTAATGGTTTAGTTAATTTTGCGAAATAGAATACAGAATTATTAGTGAGGACCCTAGGTATTTTTCAAATAATATGTATTGGGTTTTCAATTAGGATTAAGATATGGTTATATAAATGTTTAGGAAAATGTCTTGGAATTTTGGTAAAAGAAAATATGAGTGGTTTCCTAAAAATTAAACCCTTTTAAATTAATAAAAGTGTATGTGGCTTGGGAACAGTTGTTCCTAGGGGTGAAAACACTAACAAGATGTCCTGGCCCATAATAGAGGTAATCAGTTAGATGACAATAGACCATGTTTCCCACCTAGTTAGAATCTATCGGCGGATATGCATTGGAAATTAGAAAACTCTTCAATAACAAACATGATTGATTTAAATTTATGTTATATATAAATAACCTACTCAAAAAATAAGTTCACAAAGATTGAATAATTACGATCCTTGATTTTGTAACCCTATATATAATTTTTTAGTATTATATGTAATCTAATATAATATATTATTCTAAATCTATTCATTCATGTTTTATTCAAAAGAGAGATATTGAATGAAGTTTTTTATCATTTATTGATTATGATGTAGAATATAAGGGAATTATGAGAATTAGTTTTCAAATTTGAAATCACATAACGATAATCAAGATGGTGGCGCGATATTGGTTATACTTCTAACGAAAAACTGACTGAAAATAACATGTGAACGGTATGTGATGTTCACATAGTATTATTTACATTAAACATACGAAGGTATATTATATTGTGGTTGAGGAAGATTAATAAATGGCTCCTATTTTATATTCATAGATAGAGGTATAAAGGAATTAATTGATGACACCTATGTAATGGTTTAAGAATAATATTGTGTAAATGATGTATTTGTGTTTTGAATTAAAATATTATGTTATATAAATCATAAAATATATGATTGTTTTTAGTATACATTTTCATTATGAATTGTGTATGAAATAAAGGAAGGTGATGGAGACATTGAATTATAATGTCATGGAAAGGTGATATTATTAATAAGGGATGGTAACCAAAAATTAAGGCATATTGTTCACAAAAAGATCTTTGTTTATTGATATGTTGGACAAGAATAACTAAATTTGACCATACAGATTGCCATGTAAATAATTATTGAAAATAGGGTCTCTGTGATTCCTGATTAAGATTACATATTCTTGGATTTAATGAATGTATCCAACATTAATTAGAATAAGGAAGCATGAATTTATTCAAAACGTTTTTATGGTAATTCTGGTTATTACCATGTTTCAAGGGAATTTAAGACGATGTTATTCACATGTATATAATGAAATAGAGAAGTGGCACATTGTTATATATGAGGGATAAATTTGAAATAGATTTAATGAATTTATTTATAGCACATTGAATTATTATTTTTCAGATGGGTTATTAGGATAACAATTTATTGAATTTTTATGTTAAAATTTGGAATAATTTTGTGAGAATAATGTTTTATCATACCACTTGAATATTTAGGAATATTAGATAACCAATTAAAAAATGTGCTGGTGATAATATCAGATCACATATGGGATGGAATATCATGGATATCATGATCTTTTACACATAAAGAATAAAAATTCACTATCCTTTTTCGATAAATAGGTGATGTGGATCATGTAAAAAAATGATGAGGTTTTCATGAAATCAAAGAAGTTTAAATTTTAATGAAAACCCATTATGTTAAGTAAAAAATATCATGAAACCAAATAATATATCCTAGTAACTCTATTTGTGATGAAATAGATGTTCTATTAGTTTATAACGGGTTTATGGAATTTTTTTTATCATTCTCTAGACCAAGTTCTCTATCACTCTCTATCATAACATAATAGTTATACTTACCTTCAAAATCCATATTTTCACTTCCAACCTATGTTCTCTTATGTGGAAAAGTATTTATATTTTACTTCGGGGAACCATTATAATTCCAACATTTTTAAAAATTAATTTGTTGTATACATGTTTACGATATGGGGTTCTATGAAAAGGACATTCAAATAAAACATGTTATAATCCACAAGAATTTTGTGGTTGAAATTCAAATTACGGTGGGTTGAATGTTGTTATGACCCGTCCTTGGGGCCCGTGCCATGACTACCCCAAGCCTGCCTTTCATAGGACAGGGGTTGGCGACTAGCACCAAGGTGTAATTCCCGGTAAAAAGGGAAGGCATTACCTTCGTAAAGTAAATAAACACCATAGAGAAAGCAAGCAGTAGAAGTAAACACTAATTAAAAACTGAGTACAACAGTAGTGTGGAAAAGTAAGTGAGCCATTATACAAACCCAAACTGAAAGTAAAGTACAACTGGAAGGGAAAACAGCAACTAAAAAGTAAAGCCACAACGCTAATCTGTCCACTGGAAATCCCACCTAAAGGGTGGGTACAAATAGCATCCACAGCTTCTCGGGTCCAGCCGTCCGCTCCGAGTACGTTCCACCTAGTGGTCCACCTCCTGGTACTGTCCTGCTCCGCAAGCCTCAACCACGATCAGCGTTGTCTATCATCTGTAACCAACACAACATAGTGCGGGCATAGCCCGTGTTGGGGTGAATATAAGCTACTCAGTAGGGACCCTGAGACCCCCGAAGGTCTCCCAGAATCCAAAATGAAAATATATAATCATAAAGTAACATCCAAAACTGCTTAGGTATATGCCCATACATATACCTAAGTCATCAATTCTCGTTCGGCTCCAACATCCGAGCCCAAGTACTACCTAGTACAAACAGGAAAGCAAAACGTAATCCACACAGGATAGCACAACACAATCCACAAAAGAAAGAAAAACAGGACTCAGCTCACACAGGTATACTTCTTCATATGATGATAGAGTAGATCAGATATTTCCACTAATTCATTTATGCTGTCGGACCCACAAAGGATCGATAGGTATTAACCCCACAAAGACCCACAAAGCATCTGACCCACAGAGGATCGATAGGTAACTAAACCCCGCAAAGACCCACACAGGATCGTACCCACATAGGATCGGTAGCACTGATCCACATAGGATTGCTGAGTGTTGTAGTCGTCGCCGTCGAATCCAATGAGGATCTCTATTCAGTCGTCATCGTCGTCATAGTCGCAACACAACCAGCTCTAAGGTTCCCGCACACAGTAAGCTCGTTTGGGAGGGTCTGCTCCACGAGCCGAGAAGCTGATACATCAACTGACACAATGTCTGGAGTTTATGTATCCAAAAGTCCCGTATTGTCAACAGGAACTCAACGTCGCAGACGGCGCGTCAATCGAACGCCCGGTCTGAGAGTTACTGGCTTTTTCGTCCAAGGGCCCCGGTTGGTTTTTAAGGCAAAACCAATCCGACCATACTCCACCTGCGTCAAAACCATGGGCGGAGTAAGACAAAAGATCCGTCTCACTAAGAGGAATCCAACAAAGTCAGTGCCACGTCAATCAGACATCCGGAGCTCAAGTTATGAGCATTTCCGCTCTGAGGGCCTTGTTGGTTTCGTGTACGAACCAACTCGGCCGAACCCAAGGTATTCCAAAACATAGAGTGTGATATACTAAAACGACCGTCTCGATCCAAGTATCTAATCTCAACTGACGGTGTGTCGATCGGAAGCCCGTATCACATGTTATGGGTAGATAACCGGAAGATATTTGGTAGTAAGGGGTTCGGGCCCGGTCCGACCCGGCCCGATACCCCTAGGGTCGGCCCGAACCGGGTCCGGGTCCGGCCCGCTTGGGCACGGCATGGCCCATCTGGCGCGGCCCGTGTAACATCCCAAGTTAGTAATGAATAATAGATATTTTTATCTATGTCTATTAATGAATTAGATAGTTTTTTAGAAGCTTAAAATGGAAATAAATCCAATCTTAAGCATGGAATACACTAATATTTTTTAAAGGATTGTTTTACTGCCTTTTGATGGAAAACCATATTTAAATCTATATTTTGACAATTTTATAAGCTATGTTTTTCAAAATAAATTAATTCTTTATGATTGGGGCATCAAAATTTACTTTGTGTGAATTTTTGGTATTTTTCTGACAATGTTCATTTTTTAATGAATAGTGAAAAATACTGCATTTTATAACAAAACTCCTTTTTAATCTACTTTATTTATATGATTATCTTTTGAATTGGTTTTAAAATTAAATTAGAATATATTTTTACCATTTAATCCCATCATGGTCATTAGGATTAATTTCACTTTTGAATTGGGAAAAAACTAATGCCAAACTTTTCATAGATATTGTTTCGAAAAAACCCGCTATTTGTTTTGACAACGGGAATTATATTTTAAATCAATTATTGCAATTTCTGTGATTGTAATTTTGAAAAATGGATTACATATTTGGAATCCGAAGTTCCAAATTATGTAATCAATACTCTTTTGTTTTTGGACATTATGAATATTAACGACGGTAATTATCTTTAATTATCTTGATTAATGAGTAATCAGGTAGTTAAGGATAATAAAATGATATCATGATAATACAAAAAGACCAAAAAATGTGTCATAAGACTACTGGTTGTCTCATTTCCGACCATGGGATTCCTAGTGCAAAACTTGGGGGCCCCAGGGAATCACATTTGTGAGAAAGTGACTTTTTATATTTTTATTTTTAAATAATGTTAAATGTAACAAAGAATGTATCACCTAAGTAAAATATTTTTAATTATGTATAAATAGATGATATTTTAATCTATAAATATTCATTGGAAAGCTAAAAAGATTTCCTAGATCATAGTATTTTTTTCATAATTTTTATACTTTAAATAAATTAAATTATTTATGACATCATGATGATGCAGCGATTACCTCATTAATAAAGGATTTAAATAAAATGAAATGATAATGTAAAATCTATGACCTACACATGTCCAAAACCTCTTTTATGGGTGGATTTCGAACCCTTATCACCTTACCCTTGAATTATATCAATGTGGGAACTTTTTAATTGGATGATCATTTTCAAATAATGGATACATGAACAACTTGTAATTATAAAGGGTTTATTATTGACTCAAGTACCATTGATCGTTAAAACGACCGTTATTAACTTAAATAATTACATAGTGTTCATGACATGGAAATAAGTGATATAAAAGGAATAATGAACTTGAAAAAGGTTTTAATTAATTAGAAATTAACTAAAGTTTATTATTCAGGACATTAAAGAACGATCGAGTCTAGTCGGACCCGATGTATGGGACTTCGTCTCAATCTCCTTTCATTGAGGCATATTTTGTTTTATACACAACCTTCTTTTATAAGGTGTATAAACCCCTTTGACTTTTACATTTATTCAAAAGGAATCTTTTTTATACGAATTCTTTACTAAATGACAAAAAAGAATGTTTTTGCCATACATATGCGGCGACAACGACTTCTCCACCGCCGTGACCATTATTTGAGTTTCGGCTTCCTCTACAAGCCATACCTTTTTTTAAAAGAAAAATAAATACCATGTTTTACTTTTCTATTATTTTGGTATTGAAAATGGGTTTCATAATGTTTTTATATCAATGTGTTTTATTGATATCTTGTGATTGAAAGGTGGAAATGTAATGTTTCCTTTATGCATGTTTTATGTGATACGATAATGTTGAGGTTCTTGGGAATTATTATGAAAACTAGTGGTTCTATGATAAACTAAGGGCAAGTGAGACCGATATAGCTCTCCAATGCATTGGATAAAAGCGAAGGAGTGAAACATTAAGGTTTCTCCGAAGAGATTTAGGGAATATATTGTTATGGGTATTCCAAACGTAACCAAGAGGGTCACTCCCTACGTAAGAATGTTATGAATGCCTCAAGTTACCTTTATGTATTATGATTTCTATGATTTATTCATGATTTGATGAGGTATGTTAAAGGGCTTATGTTTTATGGGTAAAGTATGATTTCACTCTTATGTATATATGTACCCATGTTTCCTTTCCATATTTTTATATCCCTTACTGAGCTTTTTATGCTCATCCCATGTTTTTTTAAAATGTTTTTCACAGTTCAAGGGAAAGGTACATGATATGATGATAGTGTCAAGGAATTGTCAAGAAAGAATCCATGTTTTATTTTAAATATGTTTCCATTGATGGGAAAGAAGAATACTATAATTATGTAACCACTTTGTTTATATGTTGAATGTAATGCATGTTTTATGATATAATTCTCTAAAACTCTAAACCCAAAAAGATCCTCAATGTGTAATCTTGTAATAAATCATGATTAAGTATGGTTTAAGGCTGGGGCCTTATAGTTGGTATCCGTGGTCGGTTTAGATAACTTTATGAGTTAGAATTCTATTAAATTATTATCCAAAAATATTTTTTTATGGTCAACTTGAAGTGATATATTATTTGAAGATTACCATGTTGCTTCATTTAAGACATGTTTGTTCAGAATGGTTTTCTGCAGAGGAAACAGGGAAGCAGTGCTAGGAAGGCATACATAAGTAAATAACCTTCCGAATCAGCATCCTGAGATGGTCGGAATTGGAACTAAATAGTTTGTTGCAGTATTGGTGCAATTGACTCAAACGATAAATGGTGGTGGTATCCATGCACGAGATCAGCCAGATCAACCGCAGAGGAACATGTCAGTGGTGGAACATTTCATGAGGCAACATCCTCCATCATTAAGAGCATCATCTGACCCTGTGCTAGCTGAAGGGTGGATTAAAGCACTGGAGAAGATTTTTGATGACATGGGGTGTTCAGACAATCAAATGGTTAGTCTTGCTATTTACCATTTTGAGGGTGAAGCAGATCAGTGGTGGTCGATTGTTAAAAATATCAGGGACGCTGATGAGATTGATGATCTCGACTGGGATGAATTCAAAGGTATGTTTCTAGAAAAGTATTTTCTTAAGGCTATTGAACTTAGGATGGGAAAACAATTCTTGGAATTGAGGCAAGAGGAAGACTCAGTGGCTACCTATGATGAAAGGTTCACTCGATTGGCAAGGTATGCTCCAAATTTTATCTGAGACCATGATAGTAAAATAAATCATTTTTACTCAGGATTAAAGCCAAAATATCGAAGTTCATTAGCTTCTCGTGAGTTTAAAAGTTATGAAAAGTTTGTTCGATGTGCTGAGAAGGTGGAAATGGAGTTTGTCGATGATCAAGAGTTCTATAACAACCAGCAGAAGAAGAGACCAAGGTGGCAGGAGAAAGGGTTGAATTCTTCAAAAAAGTCTGATTGTAAGAAATCTAAGTTTCTAGTTTGTGATAAATGTGGAAAAAGGCATGCTGGGGAATGTCTTCTGAATTCTGGAAAGTTCTACCGATGTGGTAATATGGGACATAAGGCTCGTGATTGCACAGAAAAAGATCAAGGTGAAGGTAAGACCAAATTTGATTTATAGTTAGTGAAATGTTTTAAGTGTAATGAGATGGGTCACTATGAAAACGAGTGTCCGACAAAGAGCTTGAGTGATGGGATGCAGTTAGACTACAAGCAGAAAGGGGTGGTGAAATCCTTTGCAACTACATCAGTAGATGTCGGGCCATCAAATGAAGTTGTATTAGGTACTTTGTTTGTTTTTTCAGATTATGCCAGTGTGTTGTTTGATTCGCGGTCCACCCATTATTTCATCTCTGAAACCTTTTCTAGTAAAATGGGAATACCATCTCAAGAAATGACTCCTGAACTTTTGGTAAAAACACCTAGGGGAAATGTTGAGGCAAAATGAATTTATAAGAATCTTCCTATCCGTATCTGTGGAAAGAAACTACTTGCAATCCTTATTGTTCTACCTCTAGTAGAGTTTGATGTTATCCTGGGTATGGATTGGATCTCTATTTACCATGCTAAGATTGACTGTAGAGCTAAAGAAGTTTCTTTTTAGAAAGAATTTCAGTTTCTGTACAAGAATGAACCCTTACTATTGATAACTTATCAAGAGGCCAAGAAACTTGTAAAAGATAGAAATGAATGTTACCTTGCACACATTTTTAAAAACAAGGGAACTATTCAGATTAATGATTTGCCGGTGGTAAATGAGTATCCTGATGTTTTTCCTGATGAGATGCCTAGAATAATACCAGATCGGGAAGTTGAGTTTACTGTTGACTTAGTTCCTGATTCTAATCCAATTTCAAAACCCCCTTATCGAATGGGTCAAATTTAAATTTTAGAGTTGAAGGAGCAATTGCAAGATTTATTAGAGAATGGTTTCATTCGACCTAGCACATCACCATGGGGTGCTCTTATTTTATTTGTTAAAAAGAAATGTGGTTCAATGAGACTTTGCATTGATTATAGAGCCTTGAATAACATCACTATTAGGAACAAATATCCTTTGCCTCATATCAATGATTTGTTTGATCAACTCCAGGGAGCTCGGTATTTTTCAAAGATTAACTTCAGATCAGGGTACCATCAGCTGAAGGTAAAGGAAGAAGATGTTCCAAAGACCGCGTTCCATACAAGATATGGCCATTATGAATTTGTAGTAATGCCTTTTGGGCTAACCAATGCACCTGCTATATTCATGGAATTAATGAATAGAATTTTACAAGAGTTCTTGGATAAGTTTGTGGTGGTTTTCATTGATGATATTTTCGTGTTTTCTAAAAGTAAAGAGGAGCAATAAAGTCATTTAAGGGTTATCTTGCAAACCTAAAAAGAAAAGAAACTATATGTAAAATTCAGCAAGTGTGAGTTTTTGTTGCAACAAATTTCTTACCTTGGTCACATTGTTTCTATAGATGGGATAACTGTTGATCCTGCAAAAACAAAAGTTGTGGAATACTGGCCAAGACCCACAAATTTAACTGAGATTCTTAGATTCCTTGGTTTAGCAGGCTATTACTGAAGGTTTGTTAGAAATTTTTCACGGTTATCTAGTCCAATGAATAAGCTAACTCGGAAGGGTGTTAAGTTTATCTGGACAAAAAAATATGATGATTTTTTTCAGTAATTGAAAAGAAGATTGGTGAATGCTCCAGTTTTGGCACTACCTTCCTAGAATGGTGAGTTTGTTATCTATAGTTATGCTTCATTGAAAGGACTTGGTTGTGTCCTAATGCAGAATGATCTGGTAATTTCATATGATTCACGACAGTTTAAAACTCATGAGGTAAATTACACTACACATGATATGGAATTAGCTGCTGTTGTTTTCGTTTTAAAAATTTGGAGGTATCATTTGTATGGAGTAAAGTGTGAAATATATACTGATCACAAAAGTTTAAAGTATATATTCACTCATAAAGAGTTAAACATGAGACAGAGGAGATGGCTGGAATTAATCAAGGATTATGATTGTACAATTCATTACCATCCAGGAAAAGAAAATAAAGTGGCTGATGCTTTGAGTCCAAAAAGTAATGCTTCATTAGCAATGTTGCATTTGGAACGTGATCCTTTGGTTAAGGATTTGATGAACTTTGGCATAGAAGTTGTTGGTGTAGAAAGATCTTATGTTTTGTTTCAGGTATCAGTGAGATCATCTCTACCAGATAGAATCAAGCAAGTACAGAAGCAAGACAGTGAGTTGCAGAAAAAGGTAGAGCTGGTTCAGAAATGTATGTTGCCTGAATTCAACATTGATAATGATTGCATTTTGAGATTTGGGAAGAGATTGTGTGTGCCTTGTAATTCATAGTTGAAGAGAGAGTTGTTATTTGAAGCTCATTCTTCGTTTTCAGTTCATCCTGGAAGTACTAAGATGTACAGAGATCTACGGGAGTATTACTGGTGGGATGGAAGGAAAAGAGATATTGCTGATTTTACGTTGAAGTGTTTGACATGTCAACAGGTTAAAGCAGAGCAGCAGTTAACGAAAGGGATGTTTCAGCCTTTACCAGTGCCAGATTGGAAATGGGTTAATATTTCCATGGACTTTGTTGTGGGATTACCGAATACATCTCGAGGTAATAATGAAATCTGTGTTATTATTGATCGCTTGACTCAATCTGCTCATTTCCTTTCTATACGAGATACTTTTTCCCTAGATCAACTTTTCCGTTTGTATCTTAAAGAGATAGTCCGGTTACATGGAGTTCCCCTCTGCATTATATCTGATCATGATCTCAGGTTCACTTCTAACTTTTGGAAAGGCCTTCAGAAGTCGTTGGGTACTGAATTAAATTTTAGTACTGCATTTCATCCTCAATCAGATGGGCAATTAGAATGAACAATTCAGACCTTGGAGGATATGCTATCAGCTTGTTCGATGGATTAGCAGGGAGGTTGGGACCAACATATTTCTTTGGTTGAATTTTCATATAATAACAGTTTTCATTCCAGTATACAGATGGCACCATTTCAGGAATTATATGGGAAGCAGTGTCGAACTCCTGCTTTCCGGGAAGTGGGTGAAAGGAAGTTGATTGCACCAGAATTGGTTGAGGAGATGGTAGAAAAAGTTCAGATGATTCAGAAACACATCAGAACAGCTCAGAGTAGGCAGAAGAGTTATGCATAAAACAGGAGGAAGGATCTATCTTTTGAGGTAGGTGATCATGTTTTTCTCAATGTCTCACCATGGAAAAGTGTGATAAGATTTGGTAAGAAAGGAAAGATGAGTACAAGGTTCATTGGACCATATGAAATTCTAGATAGAGTTGGATCAGTTTCATACCGGGTGGCTTTACCTCCGTGTTTATCTCAGGTACACAATGTTTTTCACATTTCGATGTTGAGAAAGTATATATGCCCGATCCATCTCATGTTTTGAGTCCAGAGGTAGTTCAGCTGGAAGAAACCTATCTTATGTGGAACAAACGGTCCAGATTCTTGACCATAGGGAGAAAGTGTTATGAAATAAGGTGATAAATCAGGTAAAGGTTTTGCGTAAAAACCACATGATGGAAGAGGCAGCATGGGAATCTGAAAATGCAATGAGGGATAAGTACCCTCATTTATTCGATAAGTAAATAAATTGCGGGGATGCAATTTTATAAAGGGGGAAGGATGTAACATCCCATGTAAGTCCTGAATAATTGATATTTTTATATATGTCTATTAATGAATTAGATAGTGTTTTAGGGGCTTAAAATGAAAATAAATCCAATCTTAAGCATGGAATACACTAATATTTTTTAAAGGATTGTTTTACTGCCTTTTGATGGAAAACCATTTTTAAATCTATCTTTTGACACTTTTATAAGCTATGTTTGTCAAAAAAAACTTATTCTTTATGATTGGGACATCAAAATTTACTTTGTGTGAATTTCTGGTATTTTTCTGACAATGTTCATTTTTTAATGAATAGTGAAAAATACTGCATTTTACATCAAAACTTCTTTTTAATCTACTTTATTTATATGATTATATTATCTTTATAATTGGTTTTAAAGTTAAATTATAATATATTTTACCATTTAATCCAATGGTTGTCTTTAATATTAATTTCATATTGGAATTGGGCATAAACTAATGCCAATCTTTTCATAGATATTGTTTCAAAAAAAACCTGCTACTTGTTTTGACAACGGGAATTATATTATAAATAAATTATTGCAATTTCTGTGATTGGAATTTGATAAAATGGATGAAATATTTATAATAATAAGGTCCAAATTATGTAATAAAGACTCTTTTGTTTTTGGATGTTATGAATAGTAATTACGGTAATTATCTTTAATTATCTTGATTAATGAGTAATCAGGTAGTTAAAAATAATAAAATGATATCATAATAATACAAAAAACCACAACATGTGTCCTAAGGCTACTGGTTGTATCATTTCCTACCATGGGATTCCTTGTGCCAAACTTGAGGGCCCCATGGAATCACTTTTTTGAGAAAGTGACTTTTTATCTTTTTTATTTTTAAAGAATGTTAAATGTAACAAAGAATGTATCACCTAAGTAAAATATTTTTAATTTTGTCTAAATAGATGATATTTTAGACTATAAATATTCATTGAAAATCTAAAAATATTTCCTACATCATAGTATTTTTTTCATAATTTTTAGACTTTAAATAAATTAAATTATTTATGACATCATGATGATGCAGCGATTACCTCATTAATAAAGGATTTAAATAAAATGAAATGATAATGTAAAATAATGACCTACACATGTCCAAAACCTATTGGATGAGTGTATTTCAAACCCTTATCACCTTACCCTAGAATTATATCAATGTGGGACCTTTTGAATCTGAAAATCATTTTCAAATAAAGTAACATTTCTTTACATTCCAAGAGTGTCCCTCCTCTCCTCTTATAAAAGGCCCCCAACTCTACCTCCTTACCCACACTCCCAAAGCCTTTGGCTCGGCCAACCCCCACCCATTATTTCTCTCCACATCCCACTATTACTCCTTGAAGCCTCACTTTGGGTAGAAGTCTTCCCAAGGAAGCCATTGAGCTCAAACAAAAGGGAGTTACCCGATTTTAAGGTAATGTCTTCACTTGAGTCCTTTTGTTTTTTTTCTTCTCTAACCCCATAAACACTTTTTATTCATTTATTTTGTAACAAATCAAGTATCTTAAATATACTAGTATGTTGTTATAATAAGGATTCGATCTACACTTACACACACCTACATCTAATGGTTAAAGGACATACTGTTTCCGTGGAAGGTGAATTTATGCCTCCCAAAATGATGATTGTTCAACATTCTTTTAACACCTTCAAAGGTGGCCATTAAGATGTCACTAAATTTATATATGTTATATAATATGTTTATGTTTTCCTTAAGCTTCTGTATTTTTCATTTTGGGCATCCCTTTATGGTTTCCATTTTGTGTAAACACTATATCTTCATTTAAGGAAGTGCGGACTACCGCCCCCTCAAAGTGATTTGATTCGTTAAATACCATATGTGGGACGTATAAAGGATGGAACTATGATATTATATATGATATTATACTGGAATTATAATATACCTTTATATCATTATGATTCCATTCTATAAAATATGAAATAGAAATGAAAGTAGCGTTCATGCGTACGTACGGCTTACCGTCTCCATGAATGGTGCATTTCATTTCTTACCTCTAAATGATTATGTAATATTATAAATGAATGTATATACTGGATATATATGATATATACATCATTATTATAATTCTGGATATAATGGATACATGATCAACTTGTAATTATAGAGGGTTTATTTTTGACTCAAGTACCATTGATCGTTAAAACGACCGTTATTTACATAAATAATTACATAGTGTTCATGACATGGAAATATGTGATATAAAAGGAATAATGAACTTGAAAAAGGTTCTTAAGCAAGTAGAAATTAACTCAATTTTATTATTCAGGACATTAAAGAAATATCGAGTCAAGTCGGACCCGAGGTATGGGACTTCATCTCAATCTTCTTTCACTTAGACATATTTTGTTTTATACACAACCTTCTTTTATACGGTGTATAAACCTCTTTGACTTTTACGTTTATTCAAAAGGAATCTTTTTTATACGAAGCATTTACTAAATGACAAAAGAGAATGTTTTTTTTCGTACATATGCGGCGAAAACGACTTCTCCTCCACCGTGACCATTATTTGAGTTTCGGATTCCTCTACAAGCCATACCTTTTTTTAAAATAAAAATAAATACCATGTTTTACATTTCTTTTATTTTGTTATTCAAAATGGTTTTCATAATGTTTTTATATCAATGTGTTGTATTGATATCTTGTGATTGAAAGGTGGAAATGTTATGTTTCCTTTATGCATGTTTTATGTGATTCGATTATGTTGAGGTTCTTGGAAATTATTATGAAGATGGGTGGTTCCATGATAAACTAAGGGCGGGTGAGCCCGATATAGCTCTCCAATGCATTGGGTAACATGAAGGAGTGAAACGTTAAGGTTTCTCCAAAGAGATTTAGGGAATATACTGTGATGGGTATTCCAAACGTAACCAAGAGGGTTACTCCCTACGTAAGAATGTTATGAATGCCTCAAGTTACCTTTATGTCTTATGATTTCATTGATTTATTCATGATTTTATGAGGTATGTTATAGTTCTTATGTTTGATGGGTAAAGTATGATTTCATTCTTATGTATATATGTACCCATGTTTGCTTTCCATATTTTTATATCCCTCACTGAGCTTTTTATGCTCATCCCAAGTTTTTTTGAAATTTTTTTCAGAGGTCAAGGGAAAGATACATGATATGATGATAGTGTCAAGGAAGTGTCAAGAAAGAATCCATGTTTTATTTTAACTATGTTTCCATTGAT
This sequence comes from Viscum album, assembly GCA_963277665.1. Classification (NCBI taxonomy): domain Eukaryota; kingdom Viridiplantae; phylum Streptophyta; class Magnoliopsida; order Santalales; family Viscaceae; genus Viscum; species Viscum album. The sequence goes on along the minus strand of OY728151.1, from coordinate 1,063,059,315 downwards.
TGGAAAAAAGAATACTATCTTCAGTTAACCACTTTGTTTATCTGTGGAATGTAATGCATGTTTTATGATCTAATTCTCAAAAACTCTAAACCCGAAAAGATCCTCATTGTGTAATCTTGTAATAAATCAAGATTAAGTAAGGTTTAAGGCTGGGGACTTATAGCCCGGCCCGGCCTGGGCGCAGCGCGCTGGCCAAGTGCTCGGCCAAACGACCGAGCCGTTGAGTGGGGGGGGTGCATGCCCTCCTGGTTTTGTAACTGTTTCCCCCTTTATGGTGGGCTGCTTGAGCTGGCTGCCGGGGGTTCGTAACCCCCGACCATCCCTTGTCTGATCGGCCCGCTCTGGCCAGCTGGCTTCTGCCGCCACGGTCTCGCGATGGCCAGTCCCCCCCGCTTCGACACCGGCGACCTGGTACCGGCCGCCAGTCTCCCTGCTCCGCCGCGGCACGAAACCGGTCGCAACCTTGGTTCGTCCTGCGGGGCGTGTCTGCGCTGTATCCCTTAGTCGTGGCCCCACTCCGGCCTCGGTGTCATCGGGTTTCTCCGACGCGGCGTGACAGCGTCACGACCTTGTTCGGTTTCACGGCGTGATCCGATGGCGCCGCTCATTCCTTGCCATATGATCCCGCACAGTGCGACGGCACCGTTCCATTCCCATTCCAATCCATATTAGATACAACAATATAGATAAGGGAGGAGGGTCGTCCGTGTTTGTGCGGTCTGGCCCCCTCTCTTTAATCGATACCAATTGGTCATATTTCACGAAGAACGTCAAGGTAGTAATCACGAACAAAAATTAAACAAATCCATACATCGAGCGTAGCTTGAACGGTGGTTCATCGAATGAGGACTCGTCGCGGAATATCCGTCACGGTAAGAGACATCGTGGAAGAAGATGTCGTCGGCGTCACGATATACGGAGTCGCGTAGTCAGTTTCCCAGGACTCGGCATTCATCGTCAGAGATCGATGTGTTCTTCACATTATTCGTCGAAGATGAAGAAGTTCCTCAAGTTCCTTAGCCTTTTCTCCCAAAGAATCCACAACTAGAAATCAACCATTAATAAAATAAGCCCACACTTATTTTATTAACTGACAATAGTTTGAAATTCAAACACTCACATTAAACACACTTCATTAATATCATATGTTATTAAAAATTAAGTTATCAAATTTAATTGTGAGTTGAGGGAGTTATGGAATGTGAAGGGGTGGGGTTAGTGTGGTCCCCACCACCCTCATAACCTTCCATGAGAAGTTGGGTAGTTACCCAACTTCCACCCAAATCATAAATCCACCTAGAGAAAATAAAAATTGTAGTGAAATTTTTATTTTAACTTCCACATTTTTTATCAACCTCTCTCATGAAAATTCAACTTTGGAAAAGGTGTTTCTAAGCAATTACCTATGCTGGGAATCCATCGGTGCCCTCAAAATTTGATTCCGAGCACCGATTCAAATGTTAGAAAAACCAGCTCGTTCGTTCACTGAACATACCCGAGCCAAACATCGGAAAATGATTCCGGGCACACAGGGCCTCAAGATCAGGTGCCGTCAGAAACTGCGTTCTTGTAAAATCCCAATAAAAATTACGAAAAAATTTTCCTTGAATTTTCAGGTTCTTTACAATACTCCCACCTCAGGGCTTTACGTCCCCGTAAAGATACATCATAAGCTAGGGAAACAAATGTGGGTACTGATCACGCATCTAAGCCTCCCAATCCCATGTGCTCTCATGGAGGTTCCCATGCGGCCATATGATGCGCACTAGAGTAATCGATCATCCACATAGGACCCGCTCCTGTCGATCCTCGATCGCCCCTGGGACCTCCACAAAAGTCGCCCCATCATCAACGTCCAGCTCCCCATAGTCAATGATATGCGTCGGGTCGTGCACGTATCTCCTCAGCTATGATACGTGGAAGACGTCGTGCACCAGGTGCAACTGAGGTGGTAGAGACAGGCGATAAGCTACCTCGCCAATCCTGCTAAGGACCTGGAACAGTCCGATGAAGCGTGGAGACAACTTGCCTCCTCGTCCAAATCTCCGTAATCCACGTCAAGGTGAGACACGCAAGAAGACATTGTTACCATCCTCAAACTCTAGTGGCCTCCACCTCCTATCATCATTAAACTTATATCATATCTGATCTATCCTTATCTGCTCCTGTATGACCTGGACCTTCTCTATCGTGGCCAGGACCATCTCCGGTCCCACAAGTGCTGACTCCCCAGGGTGTGTACAGCACAAAGGAGATCTGCAAGGTCGGTCGTACAACACCTCGTATGGTGGCATACCAATGGTGGAGTGGTAGCTGTTGTTGTACGTATACTCCACCAAGGGTAGGTGGTCCTCCCAGCTATGACCAAAGTCGAGGAAACATGCCCGGAGCATTTCCTCAAGAGTCTGAATGGTTCTCTCCGTTTGATCATTCGTCTGAGGGTGAAAGGCAGTGCTCAGACATAGATGCCTCTCGAACGCCTCCTGCAACCCCTTCCAAAGCTGGGAAGTAAAGCGAGCATCTCGATAGGAGACGATAGATGATGGCACACCGTGATGCCATACAACATCCTAAATGTAGAGACGTCCCAAGCTCTCTACTGAGCCCTGCTCTCTGATGGGTAAGAAGTGAGCCAACGTGTTGAGTCGGTGGACAATCACCCAAATGGAGTTGTGACCTCTGGAAGTGCGTGGATGTCTAGTCACGAAGTCCATAGATATCCCATCCCACTTCCACTCTGGGACCTCCAAGGGCTGTACCAATCCTGCTGGTACCTGATTCTCTGCCTTCACCTACTGGCAGGAGAGGCATTTAGAAACGAACTCTGCCACAATCTTCTTCATGCCCGGCCACCAGTGCTGTCATCTGAGATCCTCATACATCTTCAACACTCCAGGATGTACCGCCAAAGGAGAAGTGTGAAACTCTATCAGCACCTCCTCCCGTAAAGAAACTGGTACTAAGGTACATCCCTTGAATAGGAAGTCGTGCTCTACTCCAAAGGAAAAAACCATCAGCTTCCTGTCTTGAGGATATCTGTGCACACCACGTCTCACATTCAGAATCCCCATGCTGTGCCTCTCTGACCTGCTGTAGTAGCGTGGAGTGACTGTGTGCGACTGAAGGAAGGCTGCTCCATCTCTATCCACGAAGGATATCTACAAAGCGGGTAGGTTCTCTGTTGCCTCCTCAAGTAGCTGAATGCCCCTCCTCCTGTTGAGATCATCGGCTATTACATTCCCCTTCCCAGGAGTATAGACTATCTCAAAGTCATAGTCCTGGAGGAACTCGAGCCATTTCCGATGTCTCAGGTTCAGGTCCTTCTGAGAGAAGATGTTCCAGAGACTCTGATGGTCAGAAAAGACTGTAATGTGCTCGCCCATCAGGTAGTGTCTCCATGCCTATAGAGCGAAGACCACTGCTGCTAACTCCAGGTCATGGGTAGCATTGTTATGATCATGTGGCCTCAACTGGAGTGATCCATAGGCGATCACCGCCCGCTCCTACATTAGGAAACATCTGAGTCTGCCCCCTGATGCATCGCAGTAGACTACGTACCCTACTCCCTCCTCCAGAAGCCTCAAGATAGGGGCGCTGGTCAATCTCTGTCTCAGCTACTAGTAGCTCTGCTGACATCTCTCTAAACACACAAAGGGTTTCTCCTTCTTCTTAAGAGCTGAGAGTGGTGCCAGAACTCTAGAGAAGTCTGGCACAAATCTTCGATAGTATCCAGCTAGTCCCAAGAAACTTCGTACCTCTGTCACACTCCTGGGTGGCTCCCAAGCTAGCACTGCCTCGATCTTCACAGGATCCACCGCAACTCCCGCCTCAGAGATGATGTGTCCCAAGAAGTGGAACTCATGTATCCAGAACTGACACTTAGAGAGATTTCCATAAAGCTAGTGCTCTCGGAGTGTGTCTAGTACATCCCACAAGTGGTAGGCGTTCTCCTCCACAGTGGTCGAGTAAATCAAAATGTCGTCGATGAACACAACGACAAATCGAACAAGGTATGGATTAAAGATCCTGTTCAAGAGGGACATGAACACTACTGGAGAATTGGTTACACCGAATGGCATAACGAAGATCTCATAGTGTCCATACCGACACCTGAAACCTGTCTTCTGCACGTCCTCGTCTCGAACTCTGAGCTGATGATAGCCTGACCTGAGGTCTATCTTCGAGAACCACCGTGCTCCCTTGAGCTGATCTAAGATGTCATCAATCCTCAGTAGCGGATACCTGTTCCTCGCTGTCACCTGGTTCAGGCGACGATAGTCGACAAAATGTTGCAAGCTCTTGTCTGCCTTCTTGGCAACAATATCGGGGAAGCCCAGGGTGAAACACTGGGTCGGATGAAACCCTTTCCCTGCAGGTCCTCCAACTGTACCCGTAGCTCTCAAAGCTCGGCGGGAGCCATCCGATATGCTGGAGTGGATATCGGGGATATCCTGGGGTACATATCAATATACAAGTATACCTCTCTACGAGGAGGTAGTCTTGGAACGTCATCGGGAAAGACATCCGCATACTGATCCACCACTTCAGGAAAACTAGCACTCCGCATGTCAACTGCTCCTAGGATGAGGCTAGCCAACTGATGAGTGATGGGTTGTCCTCTCCTCTGCAGAATTCCATCCTGTGATGCGAAGGCTCCCTTCTCACCGGTGAAGGTGAACCTGCTTCCGTCGGTTTGTACACATCGCACCTTGCGCCTAATACAGTCAATCTGAGTATGGAATGTAGATAACCAATCCATGACCAAGATGACGTCGTAAGGCCTCGACACTGCTATATGAAGATCCCAGCAGAAGCTCTCACCTCCTAGAGTAAGTTCACACTGCCGATACCAGTGCGTAATCGTCGATTCTGCTCGCATAGGAGTCTCTAACTGTAAGGATCGAGCCAACGGCTCTGTCAGAATCGTCGAGCTCCGAACAAGGGTAGCGTCTATGAAAGAATGACTCGCTCATGTGTCTATAAGAACTGCAGAAAGGGTGGAATAGACACAGATAGTACCTAGAATCATATCGGGTGTGCTGTGGTCGTAGGACTCTGCTGCCTGGAGTTGTGCCTGTCTCTGCCCGCCAGCTCCCTATGGTCAGGGTGGACCTCCTGGTGGTGGTGGTAAAGCCTCAAAGAGTCGCCCACCACCTGCTGCTCGGCCAGCTCCTTTGACTCTTCCTCCGGCTCCCTCCAGACTGCCACGGTCGACCCTCTACCTCTTCTTGGGTGGCCCCTCAACCGTCTGTTTCTCCATGGCACGGCGGGTCGGGAAGTCACGAGCCATGTGGCCCTGCCCGCCGCATGAGTAGCACTGCCTGCCTCTCGAAAGACTGGCCTCGCGCTATGTGCCCCGCACAGCTGAGCCAGTGTCCTGAGGTCATCTTCCTCAGGTTCTGATCTGCCTGGACCCATGAGTCATCCATTGACTGCCTGCTACAGAAGACTCTGCTACGTGTCACCCCGCGGTAGGTCTCGCTGCTGATGAAGGCTCAGCAAGAAAGGTCTTGATCAAAAGTGCTCACTTCAGTACTCCTACCTGAGTCGAAATACTGAGGGAGATCAGCGATGCCCTGATCTCATGTCTCAATCCCTACTCAAAGGTCCGGGCCCGGATGAATGGGTCCAGTACCATCTCCATCGAGTAGTGCGAGAGATCGGTAAATCTTGTCGTGTACTGGGCGACCGTCAAGCTGCCTTGCCGCAGCTGAATAATCTCCTTAATGCGTACCGCACGGAGGTTGGATGGGAAGAACTCCGTGCGGAAGAGGCTCTCAAAGTCCATCCAGAGGAGAGATGCCTCATCATGCACCTGGAGCATCAAGCTCCACCATCTGCCTGCTGCCGCATGTAGTAGGCTTGTTGCGAGGTTCACCATGAGGTCTGCTAGTGTCCTCACTAACCTGAAAACTCTCACCACTACCTCCAGCCAGTCGTTGGCTTCCTGGGGGTCCGTATCCCCATGGAACCTGGGCGGTCGCTGGCGCTGGAACTCATGCAGTGCACTAAGGCGACGTGCATCATCAGCAGCTAGGGCTGGAAGCATCTGTCGCTCAGCGGGTATAGGTATCGTCAGTGCCTCACCTGTCAAAGGGCCCTGTACCGAGGCCTCATCACTCGGTGGGCTGTCGTCATGCTCAACTCTCGGAAACCTAGCTGGCTGTCATTGTGGGCCCATCCTTAAAAGAAACACGTGCGCCACAGTCAAACAGTATGCCTGGTGAGCTGACATAAAGTAATCACAATGAAAACTTGAAACACACATGCAATCAATGTTTTCGTGCATTATGTCGGAAATCAGAAGTCAGGGTCTTGGTGTACAGATACGGCGGCCGCCGCACCAACACTGGAGTCCCTGGACTGATAACCACACCCAACACGCTTAGCACTATTGTTTCACAAAAAAAAAGATCAGAGTCCAATGTTCTGCGGTAGAACCAAACTCCTCTGATTCCAATTTTTGACGACCCATCCTCGAGGCCCGTGCCGTGACTACCCCAAGCTCGACTTCCATAGGCCAGGGGCTGGCGACTAGAACCAAGGCATAATTCCCGGTAAAAAGGGAAAGCATTGACTTTTTAAAGTAAACAAACACCACAGAAAAGCAACCAGTAGAAGTAATCACTAAGTAAAAACTGAGTACAACAGTAGTACGGAAAAGTAGGTGGGCCAGTATACAAACCCAAACTGAAAGTAAAGTACAACATGAAGGGGAAACAACAATTGAAAAGTAAAGTCGCAACGTCGAGATGTCCACTGGAAATCCCACCTGAAGGGTGGGTACATATAGCCTCCACTGCTTCTCGGGTCCAGCCGTCCGCTCCGAGTACGTCACGCCCAGTAGTCCACCTCCTGGTACCGTCCTGCTCCACAATCCTCAACCACGATCAGTGTTGTCCGTCGTCTGCAACCAAGACAATGTAGTGCGGGCATAGCCCATGCAAGGGTGAGTATAACCTACCCAGTATGGACCCCGAGAACCCCGAAGGTCTTTCAGAATCCAAAATGAAATGATACAATCCCGAAGTAACATCTGAAACTGCTTAGGTATATTCCCATACATATCCCTAAGTCATCAATTCTCTTTTGCCTCCAATATCCGAGCCCAAGTACAACCCAGTCCACACAGGAAAGCAAAACGTAATCCACACAGGATATCACAACACAATCCACAAAGGTAAAAAAAACAGGATTCAGCTCACACATGTATACTTCTTCATATGACGATAGAGATGATCAGATATTTCCACAGATTCATCCAAGTTGTTGGAAACACAAATGATCGATAGGTACTAACCCCCGAAATAACCCACAAAGTATTTGACCCACAAAGAATCGATAGGTAACTAACCCCCGCAAAGATCCACACGGGATCGGACCCACACAGGATCTGTAGGCGCTGGCTCACACAGAACCGCTGAGTGCTAACCCACACAAGATCGGACCCACAAAAGATCGGTAGCACTGATACACGTAGGATCCCTGAGTGCTGTAGTTGTCACTGTCGAATCCACTGAGGATCTCTGTACAGTCATCGTCGTCGTCACAGTCGCAACACAGCCAACTCTAGGGTTCCCGCACACAGCAAGCTCATTCAAGACGGTTCGTTCCACGAGCCGGGAAGCTAATACATCAACTGACAAAGAGTCCGGAGTTGATTTATCCAAATGTTACGTATCATCAACAGGAACTCAACATCACAGACAGCGCGTCAATCGGACGCCTGGTCTGAGAGTTATTGGATTTTTTGTCCCAAGGGCCCAGTTGGTTTTTAAGGATAAACCAACCCGACCGTACTCCACCTGCATCCAAACCTCAGGCGGAGTAAGCCAAAATATCCTTCTCACTATGAGGAATCCAACAAAGTTGACGGCATGTCAATCAGACGTCCAGAGCTCAAGTTATGAGCGTTTCCGCTGCGAGGGCCCGGTTGGTTTCGTGTATGAACCAACTCGGCCGAACGGAAGGTATTATGAATCATTGAGTGTGATATACCGAAATGACCATCTCGATCCAAGTATCGCATCTCAACTGACGGTGCGTCAATCGGAATCTCGTAGTACATGTTATGGGCGACCGACCAGAAGATATTCGGTATTAAGGGGTTCGAGCCCGGTCCGACCCGGTCTGACCTGGCCCGATACCCCCAGGGTTGGCCCGAATCTGGTCGACCCGAACTGGTTTTGGGTCCTGCCCGCTTGGGCGTAGCGCGCTGGGCGCACTGGCCAGGCGCTCGGCCAAACGGCCGAGCCGTTGAGTGGGGGGGGGGGGTGCCTGCCCCACTGGCTTTGAAACTGTGGCCCCCATTATGGGGGGCCGCTTGAGCTAGCCGCTGGGGGTTCGTTACCCCCGGCCTTCCCATGTCCGCCCGACCCTCTCTGGTCGGCCTGTTTCTGCCACCACTGACCGGCGACGGCCGGTCCCCCCTACTCCGACAGCGGCGGCCCGGAACCGGCCGCTGGTCTCCCTACTCCGCCGCGGCCCGGAACCGGCCGCGGCCTTGGTTCATCTGGTGCGGTGCGTCGGCGCCGTGGCCCTTCTCCGTGGCCCCGCTGTGGCGACGTTGTCTTCGGGTTTCTCTGACGCGGCACGACGGCGTCGTGACCTTGTTCGGTTTCATGGCGCGGCGTGACGGTGCCGTACATTTCTTGCAGTATGATCCCGCACGGTGCGACGACACTGCGCCATTCCCATTCCAATCCATATTAGAAACAACAATATGGATAAGGGAGGAGGGTCAGCCGTGTTTGTGAAGTCCTGGCCCCTCTCGTTAATCGATATCAATTGGTCATATTTCATGAAGAACGTCAAGGTAGTAATCACGAACAAAAATTAAACAAACCCCAACATCGAGCGTAGCTTGAACGGAGGTTAATAGAACGAGGACTCGTCACAGAATATCCATCGCAGTATGAGATGTCGCGGAAGAAGTCTTCATCGGCGTCGTGGTATACGGCGTCGCGTACTCGGTTTCCGAGGACTCACCGTTCTTCGTCGGAGATCGATGTGTTCTTCGTCGAAGACGAAGAAGTTCCTCATGTTCCATAGACTTTTCTCCCAAAGACTCCACATCAAGAAATCAACCCTTAATAAAATAATCCCACACTTATTTTATTAGCTTGACATTAGTTTGAAATTCAAACACTCACAATAAACACAATTCATTAATATCAGAATTTATTAAAACATAAGTTATCCTATTTAATTGTGAGTTGAGGGAGTTAATGAATGTGAAGGGGTGGGGTTCGTGTGTTCCCCACCACCCTCATAACATTCAATGGGAAGTTGGGTAGTTACCCAACTTCCACCCAAACCTTAAATCCCCATAGAGAAAATAAAAATTGTAGTTAATTTTTTATTTTAACTTCCACAATTTTTATCAACCTCTCTCATGAAAACGCTACTTCAGAATAGGTGTTTCTAAGAAATTACTGGTGCTGCGAATCAATCAGAGCCCTCAGAATTCGATTCTGAGCACCGGTTCAAAAGTTAAAAAAACCCACTCATTCGTTCACTGAACGTACCTGAGCCAAACTTCGGAAAATGATTCCGAGCACACCGGGCCACGGAATCAGGTTCCGTCAGAAACTGGGTTCTTATAAAATCCCAAATAAAATTAAGAAAAAAAATTCATTGAATTTTACAGGTATTTAAATATGTAATACCTTGTGCCATTGTGAACTAGTTTATATCAAATAAATCAATTCTCATTGATGTATTTTATCACACTTTTAAAATCATTTCATTCACATAAGACCAACCTGGAATGTGCTATATGACACCAACTTGCAATGCATTACACTCAACTCTGACTTACAGTCTCTTACATGCAACACCAACTGTAAAATTGAATACGATAACCTGATACGTTAAAATATATTTACAATCATAATTAAATATAACATATTATATTTATTTTAATGAAAGACTTACCTATATAGCTTTTGTTACACAGAAGAGTGACATTCTTCGATACCTTACACTACACATAGTACTGAATATTACATGGCAATGATATATTATTAATATTTTATTATTTATTATAATGAGATATAACCTGGCTATTAAATATGTAGTTATGAATAATATTTTCTGACTTATGAAAATTTATGGATTATATAAATATAAATTGAATTTTTTTCTTACACTACTAAAAAAATGGCATTAGCGACCGCCATTGGCGGTCGCTAATGGCCTATAGCGACCGCCTAGCGACCGCCAATGGCGGTCCCATCCGTCTCGTCACTGTAGGCCAATAGCGACCGCCATTGGCGAGTGCTATAGGTGGCCAAAATTCCGGCCATAAGCGACCGCCTGGAAGTCGCTATAGGGTGCCTGGTGGGGAATATTAGCGACCGCTTTTAGCGGTCGCTACTACTGCCCGGCAGCCAGTCTTTAGTGACCGCCTTTTGCAGTCGCTAAACTGTGGAATTTTTTTTTAAAAAAAAATTCATACCGAAATAAATAAATAAATATATATATATATTTGTTAAATAATATATATATATATATATATTAATGAAAATATTTATATATATAATATTAAATAAAATATTTTTCATTTTTTTAATGAAATGGACGAATTGTGTTTTTTTTTCTTCACGGTGAAAAATCAGAGATATAACAAGGTAACAGTCATAACAAATGGAAAAAAAATTCAAACAGCATAAACATCAAAATCATTATAAATGGTAAACGTGCTACAACGATCCGAGCAGGTCCATCTATTTCAATCTTCTGCTTCAAAACCTAAAATAAGACAAAAAAACCAAACAAACGTAAATTGAACATAACTATTCAGTTATTATATACATATAATAAAATTAAATCTGACATCAAATCATGGTTCTATAATAATTTAAAACCACCAATTTAAGAAATGCTATCATTTCAGGTCATTCGGAGCACGTTTGCTCCGAATTCGACCATCTCACGCCGTTTTTGGTGTTTTATGACACCAGAAACGCGTTTCCTATCACCGTGGTCAAATGACACCTCCGATTGATGTGCCGTCTGCCCAAACATTTCACAAATCACACAATGGCTATTGTTGTACGGTTTCAGGGCATTCCGAGTTCGTTCGGGTGGGTTTGACACCCCGCGCGCCGTTTTAGCGCGCGCGGAGCTGCTAAAAATGACGCACTCGGCCGTACCGCGCGCACCGCATGTCCGATGGGCACGTCGTCTCCTCCTACACATCACCAATTATATTATTAATGTTTTTGTGTGGTTTCAGGTCATTTGGAGCACGTTTTCTCCGAATTCGACCGTCTCACGCCGTTTTTGGTGTTTTATGACACCGAAAACCTGTTTCTGATTACCGCGGTCAAAAGACCTCTCCGATAGACGTTCCGTCTACCCGACCATTTCACAAATCACACAACGGCTGTTTTCGTATGATTTAATGGCATTCTGAGGTCGTTCATGTGGTTTTGACCCCCCCCCCCCACGCGCCGTTTTAGCGCGCGCGGAGCTGCTGAAAACGACTCACTTGGCCGTACCGCATGCACCGCATGTCCGATGGGTGCTCCATCTCCTCCTACACACCAAAAATAATATTCCTAATATTTTCATGTGGTTTCAGGTCATTTGGAGAACGTTTTCTCCGAATTCAACCGTCTCACACCGTTTTTGGTGTTTTATGACACCGGAAACGTGTTTCCAGTCACCGCGGTCAAACGACACATCCGATTGACGTTCCGTCTGCCCATCCATTTCAAAAATCACATAACGTCTGTTGTCGTACAGTTTCATGGCATTTCGAGTTCATTCGGGTGGTTTTGACCCCCCCACGAACCGGTTTAGCTCGCGTGGAGCTGCTGAAAACGACGCACTCGACCGTACCGCATGCACCGCACATCCGATGGGCGTGCCGTCTCCACCTACAAATCACCAATAATATTCCTAATGTTTTCGTGTGGTTTCAGGTCATTCGGAGCACGTTTGCTCCGAATTCGACCGTCTCACGCCGTGTTTGGTGTTTTATGACACCGGAAATGCGTTTCCGGTCACCGCGGTCAAACAACACCTCCGATTGATATGCCGTCTTCCTGAACATTTCAAAAATCACACAACGGTCGTTTTCGTACGGTTTCAGGGCATTCTGAGGTCGTTCGGGTGGTTTTGACCCCCCCCCCCCCCCACGCGCCGTTTTAGCGCGCGCGGAGCTGCTGAAAACGACGCACTCGGGCGTACCGCGAGCACCACACATCCGATGGGTGCGCTGTCTCCTCCTACACGTCCCAAATAATATTTCTAAGGTTTTAGTGTGGTTTCAGGTCATTCGGATCACGTTTTCTCCGAATTCGACCGTCTCACGCCGTTTTTGGTGTTTTATGACACCGGAAAAGCGTTTCCGGTCACCGTGGTCAAACGACACCTCCGATTGACATACCGTCTGCCCGAACATTTCAAAAATCACACAAAGACTATTTTCGTACGGTTTCATGGCATTCCGAGGTCGTTCGGGTGGTTTTGACCCCCCCACGTGCCGTTTTAGCGCGCACAGAGCTGCTGAAAACAACGCACTCGGCCGTACTACGCGCACCGCATGACTGATGGGCGCGCCGTATCCTCCTACACGTCACAAATAATATTCCTAATGTTTTCATGTGGTTTCAGGTCATTCGGATCAGGTTTGCTCCGAATTCGACCATCTAACGCCGTTTTTGGTGTTTTATGACACCGAAAACGCGTTTCCAGTCACCGCGGTCAAACGACACCTTTGATTGACGTGCAGTCTACCCAACCATTTCAAAAATCACACGACGGCTATTGTCTTACGGTTTCATGGCATTCCGTGGTCGTTCGGGTGGTTTTGACCCCCCCCCCCCCCCCACCCCACGCGTCGTTTTAGCGCGCGCGGAGCTGCTGAAAACGACGCACTCGGCCGTACCACGCGCACTGCACGTCCGATGGGCACTCTGTCTCCTCCTACATGTCACAAATAATATTTCTAATGTTTTAGTGTGGTTTCAGGTCATTCGGAGCATGTTTTCTCCAAATTCGACCGTCTCACGCCGTTTTTGGTGTTTTATGACCCTAGAAACACGTTTCCGGTCACCGCGGTCAAACGACACCTCTGATTGACATGCCGTCTTCCCGAACATTTCAAAAATCACACAAAGGCTGTTGTCGTACGGTTTCATGGCATTCCGAGGTCGTTCAGGTGGTTTTGACCCCCACCCCCCCCCCCCAGGGACGTTTTAGCGCGCGCGGAGCTACTGAAAACGATGCACTCGGCCGTACCACACGCACCGCTCGTCTGATGGGCACATCGTCTCCTCATACATGTCACAAATAATATTCTAATGTTTTCGTGTGGTTTCAGGTCATTCAGAGCATGTTTGCTACGAATTCGACAGTCTCACTCCGTTTTTGGTGTTTTATGACACCAGAAACGCGTTTCCAGTCACCGCAGTCAAACGACACCTCCGATTGACGTGCCGTCTACTTGAACATTTCAAAAATCACACAAAGGCTGTTTTCGTACGGTTTCATGGCATTCCGAGGTCGTTCGGGTGGTTTTGACCCCCCATGCGCCGTTTTAGCCCGCGCGGAGCTGCTGAAAACGACGCACTCGGCCGTACCATGCGTACCACACGTCCAATGGGCACTCTGTCTCCTCTTACACGTTGAGAATAATATACCTAATGTTTTTCTGTGGTTTCAGTTCATTCGGAGCATGTTTGCTCTGAATTCGACCGTCTCACGCCGTTTTTGTTGTTTTATGACACCGGAAACGGGTTTCCGGTCACCGCGGTCAAATGACATCTCCGATTGACATGTCGTCTACCCAACCATTTCAAAAATTACACAATGGTTGTTTTCGTACGGTTTCATGGTATTCCGTGTTCGTTCAGGTTGTTTTGATCCCCCACACACCGTTTTAGCACGCGCAAAGCTGTTGAAAATGACGCACTCGGTCGTACCGCACGGACCACACATCCAATGGGCGCGCCGTCTCCTCCTACACGTCACTAATAATATTCTTATGTTTTCGTGTGGTTTCAGGTCATTCGGATCATGTTTTCTCCGAATGAAACCGTCTCACGCCGTTTTTGGTGTTTTGTGACACTAGAAACGTGGTTCCGGTCACCGCGGTCACACAACACCTCCAATTGACGTTCCGTCTACCCGACCATTTTAAAAATCACACAACGGCTATTGTCATACAGTTTCATGGTATTCTGAGGTCGTTCGGGTGGTTTTGACCCCCCCCCCCCCACGTGCCGTTTTAGCGCACGCAGAGCTGCTGAAAACGACGCACTCAGCCGTACCGCGCGCACCGCACGTCCGATGGGTGCACCGTCTCCTCTTACACGTCAAGAATAATATTCCTAATGTTTTCGTGTGGTTTCAGGTCATTCGGAGTATATTTTCTCCGAATTCGACCGTCTCATGCCGTTTTTGATGTTTTTTGACACCGGAAACGCGTTTCCAGTTTCCGCGATCAACCGACACCTCTGATTGACGTTCCGTCTACCCGACCATTTCAAAAATCACACAACGGCTATTCTTGTACGATTTCATGGCATTCTGAGGTCGTTCGGTTGGTTTTGACCCCCCCACGCACCGTTTTAGCGCACCCGAAGCTTCTGAAAACAACGCACTTGGCCGTACCGTGCGCACCACACGTCCGATGGGTGCGCTGTCTCCTCCTACACGTCAGGAATAATATTTTAATGTTTTTGTGTGGTTTCAGGTCATTCGGAGCACGTTTGCTCTGAATTTGACCGTCTCACGCCGTTTTTGGTGTTTTATGACACCGGAAACGCGTTTCCAGTCACCGCGGTCAAACGACACCTCCGATTGATGTGCCATCTGCCCGACCATTTCAAAAATCATACAACGGCTGTTTTCGTACAGTTTCATGGCATTTTGAGGTCGTTCAAGTGATTTTGACCCCCCCCCCCATGCGCCATTTTAGCGCGCGCGAAGCTGCTGAAAACGATGAACTTGATTGTACTGCACGCACCGCAAGTCCGATGGGCGCTCCGTCTCATCCTACATGTCACCAATAATATTCCTAATGTTTTCATGTGGTTTCAGGTCATTCGGAGCACGTTTTCTCCGAATTCAACCATCTCACACCGTTTTTTGGTGTTTTATGACACCAGAAACGCGTTTCCGATCACCGCGGTTAAACGACGCCTTCGATTGAGGTGTCGTCTTCCCGAACATTTCAAAAATCACACAATTGCTGTTGTCGTACGGTTTCCTGGAATTCCGAGGTCGTTTAGGTGGTTTTGACCCCCCCACGCTCCATTTGAGTGCGCGCGGAGCTGCTGAAAACGACGCACTCGGCCGTACCATGCGCACCGCACGTCCGATGGGTGCGCCGTCTCCTCTTACACGTCACGAATAAAATTCCTAATGTTTTCGTGTGGTTTCAGTTCATTCGGAGCATGTTTGCTCCGAATTCGACCGTCTCACACCATTTTTGGTGTTTTATGACACCAGAAACGCGTTTCCGGTCACCGCGGTCAAACGACACCTCCGATTGACGTGCTGTCTACCCTACCATTTCAAAAATCACACAACGGCTGTTGTGGTACAGTTTCATGGCATTTCAAGGTTTTTAGTGTGGTTTTGACCCCCCCACGCGCCATTTTAGCGCGTGCGGAGCTGCTGAAAACGACGCACTTGGCCGTACTGCGTGCACCGCACATCCGATGGGCGCTCCGTCTCCTCCTACATGTCACGGATAATATTCCTAATTTTTTTGTGTGGTTTCATGTCATTCGGAGCACATTTGCTCCAAATTCGACCGTCTCATGCCGTTTTTGGTGTTTTATGACATCGGAAACGTGTTTCCGGTCACCGCGGTCAAACGACACCTCCGATTGACGTTCTGTCTGCCCGACCATTTCACAAATCACACAACGACTATTATCGTACGGTTTCATAGAATTTCGAGTTCTTTCAGGTGGTTTTGACCCCCCCCCCCCCCCCACGCGCCGTTTTAGCGCTCGCGGAGCTGGTGAAAACAACTCACTCGGCTGTACCGCACACACCGCACGTCTGATGGGTGCGCCGTCTCCTCCTACACGTCACCAATAATATTACTACTGTTTTCGTGTGGTTTCAAGTCATTCGGAGCATTTTTTCTCCGAATTCGACCATCTCACGCATTTTTGGTGTTTTATGACACCGAAAACATGTTTCTGGTCACCGCTGTCAAAAGAAACCTCCGATTGACGTGTCGTCTACCAGACCATTTCACAAATCACACAACAGCTGTTTTCGTATGTTTTCATGGAATTCCGAGGTCGTTCGTGTGGTTTTGACCCCCCCCCCCCCCCACGCTCCATTTTAGCGCACGGCGAGCTGCTGAAAACGACGCACTCGGCCATACCGCATGCACCGCACGTCCGATGGGTGCTCCGTCTCCTCCTACACGTCACGGATAATATTCCTAATGTTTTCGTGTGGTTTCAGGTCATTCGGAGCACGTTTTCTCCGAATTGGACCGTCTCACGCCGTTTTGGTGTTTTATGACACCAAAAACACGTTTACGGTCACCGCGGTCAAACGACACATTTTATTGATGTGACGTCTACCCAACCATTTCAAAAGTAACAAAACGGCTGTTTCCGTACGGTTTCATGGCATTCCGAGGTCGTTCGGGTGGTTTTGACCCCCCCCACGCACCGTTTTAGCGCGGGCGGAGCTGCTGAAAACGACGTACTCGGCCGTACCGCACGCACCGCATGTTTGATGTGCACTCCGTCTCCTCATACACATCACCAATAATATTCCTAATGTTTTAGTGTTGTTTCAGGTCATTCGGAGCACGTTTTCTCCGAATTCGACCATCTCACGCCATTTTTGGTGTTTTATGACACCAGAAACACGTTTCTGGTCACCGTGGTCAAACGACACCTCCGATTGACGTGCCGTCTGCCCGACCATTTGAAATATCACACAAAGTCTGTTTTTGTACGATTTCATGGTATTTAGAGGTTGTTCGGGTGGTTTTGACACCCCCCACGCGCCGTTTTGGCGCTCACGGAGCTGCTGAAAATGACGCACTCGGCTGTACCGCACGCACCGCACGTCCGATGGGCGCTCCGTCTCCTCCTACATGTCGCCAATAATATTCCTAATGTTTTAGGGTGGTTTCAGGTCATTCTGAGCATGTTTTATCCGAATGCGACCGTCTCACGCCGTTTTTGGTGTTTTGTGACACTAGAAACGCGTTTCCGGTTACCGCGGTCAAACGACACCTCCGATTGATGTGCCGTCTGCCAGACCATTTCAAAAATCAGACAAAGGCTGTTGTTATATGGTTTCATGGAATTACCAGGTCGTTCTGGTGGTTTTGACCCCCCCACACGCCGTTTTAGCGCGCACAGAGCTGCTGAAAACGACGCACTCGGCCGAACTGTGTGCACCGCACGTCCGATGGGCGCGTCGTCTCCTCCTACACATCACCAATAATATTTATAATGTTTTCGTGTGGTTTTTGGTCATTCGGAGCACGTTTTCTCTGAATTCGACCGTCTCACACCGTATTTGGTGTTTTGTGACAGTAGAAACGCATTTCCGGTCACCGCGGTCAAACGACACCTCCGATTGATGTGCCGTCTGCCCGACCATTTGAAAAATCATACAACGGCTGTTGTCATACGGTTTCATGGAATTATGAGATTGTTCGGGTGGTTTTGACCCCCCCATGCTCCGTTTTAGCGTGCACAGAGCTGCTGAAAACGACGCACTCGGCCGTACCGCGCACACCACACGTCCGATGGGCGCGCCGTCTCCTCCTACATTTCACGAATAATATTCCGGTGTGCGGGGAGGGCTGTCCGGAGTGCGGGGACGGCTGTCCGGGGTGCAGGAGGGCTGTCCGGAGTGCGGGAGGGCTGTCCGGGGTGCTGGAGGGCTATCTGGGGTTCGGGGAGGGCTGTCCGGAGTGCGGGGAAGGCTGTCCGGGGTGTGGGAGGGCTGACCGGTGTGCGGGGAGGGCTGTCCAGAGTGCGGGGAAGGCTGTCTGGGGTGTGGGAGGGCTGTCCGGTGTGCAGGGAGGGCTGTCCGGAGTGCGGAGAAGGCTGTCCGGGGTGTGGGAGTGTTGTCCGACGTGCGGGGAGGGCTTTACGGAGTGCAGGGAATGCTGTCCAGGGTGCGGGAGGGCTGTCCGGGGTGCGGGAGGTCTGTCCGGAGTGCGGGAGGGCTGTCCGGGGTGTGGGGGGGGGGGGGGGGTTGCTGTCTGGGGTGCGGGAAGGACTGTACGGAGTGCGGGGGGCCTGTCAATATTCTCCCTTGATTTCAACTTACTAGATTAAAAACTTTCAGTCACTATAAATGGTCTAGTAAACCTGGACTTATTCTTACTAGACATTAGCTTCCATATTGAAGAATGAAAAAACACTTTTCTCCTACTTGAATTTATCCCTCCTATTTCAGTCTATTATGGATAGAGTTAGCATTCTCCTTATATTGATGGGTTTCTTATTGGGTTTTGGTATTAGTTTATAAAACTTTATCATCTTTGGCTTCAATTTTTTCAGTTTTCCCTAACTCCAGGTCAACGTTTTTGAATACTAGATAGATTTATGATATAGCTCAAACCCAACATAAATATCAATAACAACCCTACCATTAAAAGAAGAAACACACCTCATGAATATGATGTGTCATGCGTGTTCATCACTGACCTCCATCCGGTGGGCCAGGGGCCTACAACAAATAAATAATATGAATATTTTTATAGCAAAAAAAATTTAAATTAAATAAATAAATACAGTGTAAACCTGTGTCGTGTGATCCCCTACACCATCACCTAAATGCACGTATTCCCGCAATGCTCTAACCTCAGGATCCAATTGTGCATTTGCCTCCTCGGAAGCCCGCAGTCGTGCCTTGAAATCTGACAGCTGCTGTGTCATCTGAGCAACAGCAGGACCGACAACCACAACGCGTGACACTACAGAATGAGGAATCCCTATTCCATATGTCAAACTATATTCTTGTCTGTCTCGACCCATGATGCGATGAAAGATCTCATCCCTTCGCATGGGAAGCTGTCGCTGGTCCTCTGGCAGATGTTCTAATTCAACTTCAAATTGAGCCTGTTAAATATTTAAATATATATATATATATATATTAATATAAAGATTTTATGTAGGTATTGGTAATGAGTACAAACACTTACTATCAATACTGCAGCCTCTGGATCATTGCGATCACGAGTCCTCATCCACACCGATATTTTATCAGTTTGTGCACCTTGCTCCCGCAACTATATATGAATAGAATATAAAAACATAACCATATTAATTAAAAAAAATTTCAAAATGAATAATAAATCCCTCATGTCGGATCTGAGACACATGACATGTCCCGAGCCTGTGAGGTGGTCCCTGCAACGCTCGATTCTCAGAATTACGTGTAGACACCTCATACATTCAATTCATTCAAATATCAAACAAATCACACATTCTTGAAAATATATACACCAAAATAAATATACAAACCGCAACACCCTCAGTAGACCAATATGCAACTAAATCACGCCACTGAGCCAGGAGGACACCTCTCGAGACTTTTTCTTGAATGTCTGGGGCACCCACATTTGGTACCCAGTGGTCCCTCTCCACATTGCCTTTATAGTCTTTCCACATTTTACAGCATCTACTCATACACACTGGTCAAAAATCATCGGGACATACTTCAAATTTTTCTATTAAATAAAAAAATCATATATGTTATTGTTGATTATACATAGGGAATAAATTAAAATGGTCTTCTTACCTGAACCTCCCTCCAAAGACGATCTTATGTGTCCTGAGGGATAGAAGCCCAGTCACACGTGGTCAATGGAAATCGATGTGGATCACGTATGATATGACCCAACTGACGAATAAATGCATGGTCATTCCGTCCCACAGGATGAAATACTTCATCAAATGAAACATCAAAAGTCGTGTCGGAATTCCATGCAAATATTTCTCGACCAGGGCCTCTCCTGCGAGAGGAAGAAGCAGTCGGGTCTGATCCTGTTGAAAATAATTTTATATACGAATTGACAAATGTTATAAATATATATATATATATATCTATTTATTAATTACATAAAAAATAGATACAATGACATTCCAACATACCTCGACCCTGAGACATAGATCCCTCAAATGGATGATGTGGATCTTCTGCCTCTTCCCCTGACATGCCTGCAGTCATGGAAACAATTAGAAAGGGGACTATCCAAAGTGTCCAAAGGATAAATTGGAGTGTTTTTAAAAAAAATCAAACTTGTACAGTTGTTAATCAAACAAAAAGTGATTGAATAATTAGATGGGAATGAATTTTAAAAAATCAGAAAATTCACAAAACAGATATACAAAATATGTACTAAACTAATTAATGCATTGACAAATTTCAAATTGAATTAATAAAAATTCAAGCAGCACATGAACCAAATGAATAATACCTCAATGGAAAGATACACCGATAATATCATCAAATAACATGAGTTAAATCACCCTAAATATTTATAACTGAATAAACATCAAAAAGTGAGGATTAAACTTACAAGGATTTATGAAATGATTACATAATTTATGATATCATAGGCTGAAAAGTGGGAAAATAATTATACCTTTCATTAAGCATGAAAATAGACCGTTTCTCCTTCAACAGCCGCTCTGACCCAATAAATATCTTCTTCACGTTGAACTACGGTATGTTGATCAAGTTGCTGGGAAACAAAAGGAATAGTCTCGGGTTCATCTTGTTCAAATACGAACACTCCTCACCGAGACATTTTGACAACAACTTTCCAACTTGGATTCGAAGGCAAAGTAACGAAGAATACTTGTTCCGCTTGTGATTTCAAAATGAAAGGTTTGTTATCCACTCGTTCATTTCTGTATAACATATAGTTAAAATTCACCAATGAAAACTGATATTGATCGAATTTACATCCATGCACTGGATCAACCCAATTACACTTTAACAATATGTACTTCAACCAGTGTGTGTATACAACTTCAATGATGTCTATCAATTGACCATAGTAATAACCAGAATCGACAAATGGACAACCAATGCCACTGTTTTGTGTTGCTCGTTTGTCGTCAACATCTTTAATGCGAAATCGAAAACCATTAGCATCTATAGATTTATAACGATGATCCGTTATATATGGACCCTGATCCAGTTGGATAAATTCTTCAGTTAGCATGGGGTCCCCTAACTCCCTCAGCTTATGAACCTACATAATTCATATAATTCAATAATGATATATGAAGAAAGAAATTAGTGTAATACTTCACTCATAATGAAAATAAATTTTTACGTACATAATCCTTGAACCAGTCATGAAATGACGCATAATGTGACTGTTGAATTTGCAACTCAGTCGCACGATACAACTCTTCTTTTATCTCATTAATGTGTTTTCTGCAAATGATAATGCAATGCTTAAATGATCAACTTATGCAAACAAACCATGTAAAAGTTAAACAATAAAAGTGATAAGATACTTACTGCATTAATGGTGCAACTGATGGAGTATTGAACAAGATATATCGATGCACTTGTATCAACTCGATGTTGTCCATATCATATGTGGTTCCATCTCCTACTGGACCATCTTGAATCCGATATGGCTTAACTAATTTTGTTTCAACATCTGAATGATATTCTTCACAAAAAGTAGTACACTCATCCATCAAATAACCATTGGCTATTGATGCCTCCGGACGAGCTCTGTTGCGTACAAATCGTTTCAATGTACTCAAATACCGCTCAATAGGATACATCCACCTGAATTGCACTGGACCAGCAGCCATTACTTCTTCAATTAGGTGCACTGTCAAGTGGACCATAACATCAAAAAATGAGGGGGGAAATATTTTCTCAAAGTGAGAAAGCGTAATTATAATTCGGTCCTGTAAACTTTTTAAATCACTCATTCATTGATTTCGTAAACAAAGATGTCTAAAAAAATTACTCATCTCAATCAATGGCTGAACAACATTGGGGGACAAACAATCACAAATGGCTATTGGAATCAACTGCTGTAGTAGTATGTGATTGTCATGACTTTTCAACCCTTGCAATGTCTTGCTCGTCAGATTCACACACTTTGAAATATTAAAAGAGTAACCATCAGGTACCTTTAGAATATTCAAAATGGAAAGAAATGTCTCTTTCTCCTTTGTAGTCATCGTATACTGTGCAGAAGGCATATATGCCTTGTTTCCCTCAGCTAACTGTAAATGCAACAGTTTCCTTAAACCCATTTCTTCCAAATCATAGTGTGCATTAACAGGGTCCATTGATTTCCCACTGACACCTAAAATGGTCCACAATATGTTATCACAAACATTTTATTCAATGTGCATGACATCCAAATTATGCCTCAACATGTTAGTTTTCCAATATGAAAGACTATAAAAAATACTTTTCTTTTTCCAATTGTGACTATGCTGCCTACCCACAGCTTGAATATTTTGTACCGGAGGAGCCACCAAATCCTGAATTTCATATACTGTGCGGATGTTTTCTTCCTCAATCTGCGATAACATTTCTACTCTTGTCATGATCTTTGGTGCTGGGATGAACTCTCTAGAACCATCAAATGCCACTCTATCCTTTCTGAACCTGTGCTGAGGGGGGAGAAAACGTCTGTGACCCATGTATGCCCATTTTTTGGAATGCTTAAGCCATAATGATTTTTTAATTTTGTTGCAACAAGGGCAAGAAAATTCCCCTTTCATACTCTAGCCTGATAAATTTGCATAAGCTAGGAAGTCATTGATTGTACACAATAAAGCAGCCTGAAGTTTGAACATTTCATTCGTTTCACAGTCATAAGTCATCACAGCATCGACCCAAAATTCATTCAAATCCTCAATCAATGGCTGGAGGTAAACATCAATCTTATCCCCCGGAATTTTAGGTCCATCAATAAGAGTGGAAGGTAATATTAATTGATGCTTCATACAAATCCACAGAGGAAGATTATATGGAACCAACACCACAGGCCAGGTGCTATGAGTTGCACCAACCATAGTCTTGAATGGATTGAAACCATCTGCTTCCAATCCCAATCGGACATTACGAACATCTTTGGAGAAGTCGGGATGTCTCTTATCAAAATCCTTCCATGCATGAGAGTCTTCCGGGTGGGTTAACATATCACTTTCATGAACTCTTTCTGCATTCCATCTCATTAAATTAGAAACTTTAGATGACATAATTTTTTTTTCAACCTTGGTTTAAGGGGAAAGTAACGCATTTACTTTATGGAAATTGGTTTCCCCTGTATCACAATCTGACTTTGATGAGTCGGATTTCCCATGTTCTCTTTCCACCTAGAAGCACCACAAACCGTACAAATTTCCAAATGGGCAGTTTCCTTTCTAAACAACATACAGTTGTTTGCACATGCATCTATGGTCTCATATGTAAAACCTAAGTTCTATGTCAGCTTATGAGCATGGTAATACGACTCGGGAATCTTAGCATCGACAGGAAGAACCTTTTTCAATAACACCAACAACATGTCGAATGATGTGTCTGACCAATGATTCAATGTCTTCAAATGCAACAACTCCACGATAAACGACAATTTATTCAAAGAAGTACATCCATGATATAATTCTATTTTTGCTTCATCAATTGCTTCATAAAACCTCATAGAATCACGATCTGCACCAGAGCGAAGATTTATCTCACCGGTCTCAAGATTCTGGATGTCAATGCCTTCAGGATCCAACCCACGTACCATTTTAGTAACCATTTCATACATTGGATTATTCATCCTTGCATCAACATCCATCTGAACTGTATCCGTATTTTCACAACGAACATATTCTTCTCCATGACGAGTCCAAATTTCATAATTTCTCAGAAATCCATTAAAGAATAGGTGCTCCCTCATAGTATCTTGTGTGAATTGATACCAGTTAGCACATTTTCTACATGGACAACTAATATAGTCACTTTCAAATCCTCTAGTGAAGTCAATAAACTGCATAATGCCATTGAAATACTCTCTATATGTTCTATTTGGAAGTTCAATCCAACTCTTATCCATAATAAGATCCCTATAACAAACATTTACACACAACTTATTACATTTTCATTTTTCATATCAAATATATTTAAAATAAATACTAATTAATTGTTTGTGAACCATTTATAAAATTATAATGTAAGTGAAAGCCCATGTCATACCTGATTGTGCTACAATCCTATAAGGGAGTGTAGCCGAAGGTGGTGCTGTGAGGGAGAGGAGAGGCAGCGGTGGGGAGCTGGAGCCAAAGCTGGTGCGGCGAGGGAGGGGACGGTGAAGGAGGGGATGAGAGGCGGTAGTGCGGCGACGAAGGGGATGAAGACGAAGGGGACGGGGGTTGGCAGGGTGCAGGGGGGGGTGTAGGGTGCTCGGGGGGAGGGACGAGGGGGCAGAGGGCTGAGGGCGGAGGTCGGTGGCTGGACTGGCTGGGGGCCGAAGGCCAGAGGGCGGCCGGAGGGCTGCCGGGCTGCCAGAGGCGGGTGTCGGGAGGCCCGAGGGCAGAGGGAGGCTGCAGGGCAACCGCAAGGTGGAGGGAGGCCGGAGCCGGAGGGCGAAGGGCAGTCTGAGGAGGGTGGGGTCGGCGAAGGGCGGTCGGAGGGCGGAGTGCGGCCGGAGGGTGGCTGGAGGGCTGCCGGAGGGCGGCCGGGGCTTCCGGAGGGCCGCCGGAGGTGGGTGGCGGGAGGCTCGAGGGCAGAGAGAGGCCGCAGGGCGGCTGCAAGGCGGAGGGCGGCTGGAGCCGGAGGGCGGCAATAGGAGGGCGGGGCCAGCAGAGGGCGGCCGAAGGGCAGCCAGAGGGCGGCCGGAGGCCGGAGGGCGGCCGGCAGAGGGCGGGGCCGGCAGAGGGTGGGGCTGGCGGAGGGTGGCCGGCTGGTGGGCGGGGCGACGGGGAGGGCACGACGACGGGTAGGGCGGAGGCGACGGGGAGGGCGTGGGCGACGGGGAGGGCGCGACGACGGGGAGGGCGCGACGACGGGGAGGGCGCGACGACAGGGAGGGCGCGGTGACGGGGAGGGGGGTAGGGCGGGGGGCGAATTCGCTAGGAGGGAGGGGGAGGGGGTGCTAAAGCCCCCCTTTTTTTAGGAAATGGTAGAAACCGCCACGGGCGGTCGCTATAGGTTAAGGGGCTCAAAAGCCTATTTTTATTGTAGTGTTACCAATTATTTCAAAATGAATCTAAGAACAAAATGAATATAAAATGAAATATTTTTATTATTTTCATATATCAAAAAGTGTTTAAAATTGATAAAATAAATTAATAACAATTCATAAGTGATTTTAATGAAATTTAAATGTCACATAATCGTTCAAATATTTTTTATAAAAATCAATTTGGTTTTATAGTCATGATGTATGAACGAACCCAATTTCACACAGAAAAAAAATATTTTTACAAATGAAAATTATCACGCTTTTAGTGGAGAACCCATATTAAATCACGATTTTGACCATTTTATTGATTTCATATGTCAAAATAAATTTTATCTTTTGAAAATAAACATAAAATAACGTCATTATATGTTTTTTTATTTTTCAATAATGTTTAATTTTTTGATTAATAGTTACAAATATTGGATTTTAATTCAGAAATACTTTATAATTAAATTTTTTAATGGTGAAATCATATTTAAAATTAGTTAAAATATTTAATTATAAAATAAAATTTTAAATTATTCCATTTTAGGCCATTTTAAATAATTTAAAATAAAAAATGCATATAAAAACATAAAAACTTTTCTTCGTTTTTACATTAAAACCCTGTATTTTCAACCTTACTAAGGGATTAATTTTAAATTTTTTCTGAGAATTATGTGATTGAAATTTTGAAAAATTGATTCCATATTTAGAATCGACATAATATATAAATTAATATTAGTTAAAATTAGTTTTTTTACCAAAAATATTTGTAAAAGTAATTAAAATTAATTAAACCGATTAAAGTAAAATTAAGCATAACATAGGACTAATCTATTAATTTATAACCCAAAACGGCTGTGAAACTTGTAAAAATGATATTATATGGACATATATAGACCATATACTTCCATATTAATAATTTAGATCATTATTGGATCCACATGAAACATGAAAAATGTGGGTGAAATTATCTCTTCAAATATATTCAAGAGTGGCACTCCTCATTTCCCTATAAAAGGACACCACATCTCCCACTTATTCAAACAAGTCAAATTATATTGGTTTGGAAAATATCTGACCAATACACAACCCATTATTTTCCAATATTATATAAATCCTTCAATTGGGTATAAGGAAATATGAGGAATAATTTTGGCACAAACTAAACAGATTTACCAGATTAAGAGGCAACATCTTCTCTCAAGTCATTTCATTTCTTTTCATTTTCCATATCCACCCCATCCACTCTATTTATTAAATACATGTAAAAAACACTATTATATGAAATATAATATTATGTTTATATTCTATGGTTTCAACATACACCTACACAAACATCCATCTAACATAAAATGAAATTATTATTTTTGTGAAAGGTGAACATCTTCATTACTAAACAATGATTATTTAATTTTCCACACCACCTGTTATAGCTGACATGGTGATAAAAACAATGTTCATATATGTTATGTATTACGTATATTAAAACATTATTCGTTATTATTCCTTTTAAAACACATATATTTTCACTTTCCATTTGGTGTGAATTTGATAATTTAATTTGAGGAAGTGTTGACGGCCTCCACATTAAAGTGATATGATTCATTCATACACTACATGGAATGTATTATATATGGGATTAGTGAACTTATATGATATTTATAACATTATAATTATAATGTAATGATATTATATAAACATATACATATATATCATTTTCATTATTTCATTAAATAAGAAAATGAAAATGAAATAGTGTACATACGTACCGACCACATATCATCTCCATGAATAGTGTAATACATTTATTACTTATATATTAAATAGATAATTATAATTTGCATATAATAGGTATAAATGATATTTATACCATTTTCTACATTCTAGATTCTTGATATAAGTATAGGGACCAATGATTTAAAAAATTTAGAAACATGTGAAGAGCGAAGTGAATATTACCCAAATTAAATCCTTAACAAATACTAGTGAAAAAGAAGGTAATATAAGGTCATTATAAATCCATATATGGTATTATATATATGTATATTGTTCTTTAGCTGATGTATAGTAATGTTATATTTATTTTATAGGTGGTCTAAATGATTACAACGAGAGTCAATACATAAGGTAAGGGGATTTCATCTAACATATTATATCTAGGAGACACTAGAATACATTTTTTTACTTTATGATAAACCACATTAATAATAATTTGGAACCATGCATAAAATAATGCATCAAAAATCACCAACTACCTAGAACAGGATCCAAAAGACCAAAAAAAATAGTGACAAATTTCAAAATTCAAACCCCATAATTGATCACATTTTTCTACCATATAACTTCATCCAAAAACAATTTTACCACCATTGGGAGAAAAGACATATATCTGGAATTAAAAATTCAATATCAATCTGAAATTTGTCTAACATCATCATCATCACACGAATTTCGATATTCAAAAAACCAGTGGATGTCAGTTATAAGCTTCCCAGGACATCAAACTTCCCCAAGTAACACACCCTGACACACATTATCCATCAGCACCACAAAAATACAACATCAATTATGCTCAACATATGACTATTAAAACCCCCAAACACACATAAGAATCATCAATTAGGACATAATCCCTTAAAATATTGAATCCACCTAAGAAACCTATATATAGAAGTCATCCATGTCCATGAAGAAACTCTTTTACACATCTCTATCATTATTGATACATCACCATCATTGAAAAGAAGAAAAAAAAGAAATAAAACCCAAGGTGAGACTCCCATAACACCTCTGATGGTCGATCAATACCCATTAAGCCACACCGAGAGCCTTTTCACCAGAACAAAATAGGATCCAAAAGCAATTAAACTAGTGACAATAGCATAGTGGAAGTGAGATGATACATTAACCTAGAGCCTCATAATAAATATCCATCTTGGAAATGAAACTTATGGTTATCAACATATGCATTTTATGATCTTTCATTCATGGGGTTTATGATTCAAAATTTTCCAAATCATTTAGGTGGTTTTGCCTCAATTTTCCTTCTTCAATGATCATGTTTTTTATGAACCTAAATTCTTTTTTATGGTGTTTATACATCCATTTTACAATTTATGTCATGAATTTAATTCTCGTAATGATACATTATGTTTTATGTAATTTAAAAATCGTACATGGATTTTGTGATCCCTTGTTTCTAAATTATATGTTTTTATTTAGACAATATCATTGGCTTTCATGATTTCTCATGTTTATGATTCCTTTGATGAAATATTACAATCAAAATCTCAAGAAATTTCATTAATTTTATTCTCCTGTGCTTATTATTGATTTAGTCATATATTTTTTCCTTTTCATTCACTAATTGGTATATAATATAGTCAGTATTTTTTTTTGAAAGGCTGACTTTATGTTGGATCGAATATGTAGATATAGATGTATACTAAATGGAACAATACAAGAGGGGGGTTGAATTGTAGATTTAAAAAACATTGTATTTAAACACTGAAGAGATTAGTTTAAAAGATATTGAACTAATACAATTCAAAAAACCACAATTGTATTGAATATAATGGTATGATGTAATGTAATACTATTAGAAAAGTAAAGTAATTTTATTCAAGATAAATACAATAATAAGAGTAATATAAGTGTGAGAGATTCTACTATAAAGAATATAGAATCAATTAATAAAATATGTAATATAATAATTGTTATTAAAACAATTACAATTGAAAGTGTAATGAAGAAAGGAAACAATACCGATTCCTTTCTAATATAAGTAGCAGCGAAAATGTAAAAGTTTTACAATTATTTTGACCCAAAGAGAAGGGTTATCCTTTCACCAAGGATAAGGGGTCTGTCTTACCACCACCATGGTAAGCCCTCGATGTGATGATCGGAATGTGTGTCTGCCTATCCCCGGCAACCCTCGATACGATGATCAGTTCGTTTGTCTGCCTATCCCCGGAAGCCCTCGATACGATGATCAGTTCGTCTGTCTGCCTATCCCAGGCAGCCCTCGATACGATGATCGGTTCTTCTGTCTTTCAATCTCTTGAAACCCCTAGATACAAAGATCAGTCGCACAGAGCATAAATCTTAGGTGAAGTCACAACATCTCTCTCTAGACTTGATTGAAGAAAAATATCCCAGTTATATACACACGCGTTGCTTCTAGTCTTCAAATGACCTCCTATATATAGGCCTCAGGATCCAACGGTCATATTTCCTCCAACGGTCATATTTCTCCAAAAAACTCACTGGGACTTGGACACCTGGCATTATAACGGTCATATTGAAACAGAAATCATGACTTCGTTTTGATTAGTTTGTAACTAACTCGATGACATCGTATTGGTTAAAACAAAGATATATGAACAATATAATAATGAGTAAGATTGATCTAAAACAAATCTTTTGATGAAATAATAAAAGCATGCAAGTGATAGAAGTATGAGTACTATCGTTATTACTAAATGTAATGAATTTATATGATACAAAGTAAGACACACAAAAGTGAGAACAGTTGACCGATTCAGTATGATACGATTGACAGAGTCATTAGGATATGATTAAAAGAGTTAGTACGAGAAAAGAGGAAAAAAAATTTAGTTCATACAATCAGCATGGTCAGTAAAATCAACATGTTCAGTACAATCAGCATGGTCAGTACGATGAGCATGTTCAGTATGATCAACATGCTCAGTATGATCATCATGGTCAGTACGATTAACATGGTCAGTAGGATCAGCGTGATCAGTATGATCAGCATGGTTAGTATGATCAACCTGATCAGTAGGATCAGCATGATCAGTATGATCATCATGATTAGTACGATTAACATGGTAAAATAAATTTGTGATTCCAAAACATGATATAGAAGTCAAAGGAAAAATTTTTACTCATCAAACTCTCCCTTTTTGGAAAGCATAAAACACAGAGTAAATACAAAAAGACAAACTTATCTCCCTCGGAGTTATTGGAAACTATTCGGAATATGAATTTTAATACAACTAACTCCACCTTAGGTATCTACTTTCCTAATGATTGTAATCACATAATTCCTTGGTTTCAAAGTATTTCATTAAAACATTCCCCCCTTTATAAAACATTCTCCCCCTTTATAAAACAGTCTCCCCCTTTGTGATTTACAAAAAGAATGGGGTAATCTTGAGATGTCTGAAAGAGTTATATAAAAGAAATTCAAGACAAAGGAAAGAGTAACAAAAAAATGTCATCACAAAACAAATACATGTTTCATAAGAAAGGAACAAAAATACAACAGTCATTTGTTTTCTATTTCCTTTTACTTCTTTATCAGCTCATGAAGAACAACTTTCATCCTTTTGATTTCTTTCTTGTCTCCATAAATTGAGTCATTGTGAGTTCTGAGAAGCTCTTGTTGATTAGAAAGAAGGTGATCTTGATTTTGGATAGTCTCCTCCTGGACTCTGATTACTTCTTCAAGAGTATCAATTCTGTTTAGCAAATTCTTGTTATCTTTGGATATCACAGAATTTTGTTTCTTCAACAAAACCATTTCATATTTGAATGATAAAACCTTTGAGAATTCAGACTAAAAAGCATTCATTCTCTCTTTCAATCCTTTAAATGAAGGAATATCGGCTTCATGAGTTACCTAATTCAGTCATTTAACAGTTTCTTTGTCAAGATAATCTCAAGATCATTTGACAACCTCCTTATATCTTCAGTTTCTTTCTCATGGTAATTTACTGAGCTCTCTGTTTTGTATGAACAATTGGTCATCCTATATCGGGCTTTCTTATAAGCAGCCGAACTTTTAGATAAAACATTCAAATTGGCTTCAACTGAAAAAACTCTCTTTCTCAATTCTCATACAAAGCCAGACGTCTTTTTTTGATTGTCAGTAAAGAAATCAATTTTCCCTTCCATATTGGGAAAATATATAATAGTCTTTTCAACCCTCCTTAAAACCTGAACAATGAAATCACTTTTCTTGAGAGAAATTGTCTCTTCTGAATCAGTATCCTCATAATACGAATCCAGTTCATTTGATCGTCTTGAGTCAACAACTGGCTATTTTCCTTTTAATGTTTCTTTCTCCCTTTTTTCGTCTTCTACTATGTCACTGATGATAATAAATTTTTCAGTATGAGAAGATTCAGAACCTTGCTTTGCTTGAGAAGCTGTTTTATCCAGTGTTTCAAAAGATTCAACTGGTGCTTTATCACCATGAGGAACTTATTGAATACCTTCACTCTACTTTTAGTAAGATTCATCTCTACTACTTGTAGAACTTTGAAGGAATTTTAAGAGAAAATATCCTTCATACTCTTCAACTTCCTCTATCTCTTCCAATATTTGTTTCCATTTTTCTTTCCTTGTTTGACTCTGTACGATAGGTTCTTGATGTACTTCTTCCTTTAGATGAGAACTAGAATCCTCAACCATTTTCATTACTTTATAAATATCAATGTCATGAGCCATTCTTTTCAAAAAAGTCTTCTTTTTCTTTTCAGAATGAAAGGTTTCCACTACCCTTATTCTCCCAGAAAAGGATTTATCTAGATCAAGTCCAAATATTGGATCACCTTCCTTTCTCTGTTCCTTATCTTTTCTCCACATGGCCCCGACTTCCTTACTGTATCTTGGTTTCTTCTTTGGATATGAACCGGTTTGCGGATCTGGATTTTGAGGAACACCAATAGAAGTATTATCGTTGACTGGAATAGGTGCTGATTGATTCTGAGCTGACTAATCTTCCAAATATTTTACAAAAAATATTGAATTCGGGTCAAAACAAACATTACACTTCTTCAATATACTCTTACTAATCCAGGATGGCTTCAAATCTATCATATTTCCTTTTAAAGGAATATTACAAAACATCATGCTTCTGAGAATAAACTTCATAAGGATAGATGGATACATAATCAAATGAGATTTGATTTCTCCTGACATAACATTCTTAATCGTTTCAAAGATGTATCCCATGAGATTTATTTTCTCATGTTGACAAGATAGTCCATCATGAAGATATCCGAAACCTCCAAAGTCTCTCTATCCACTTTCCTTGGGATAAGAAAACGTTGCATCCATAGAGACACAAATCTATTGTCTGGAGAAATATGAGCTACGTTCCTCTTTTCTTCATTTATAATAAATAGAGACTTTTCAGCATTTTCTTTGTTAAATGTACCAACTTCCTCTGGTATTTTATGAGATGGACAGAAAGAATCACCTTCTATCAGAACATTCAGAAAATGAGCTTCATGATTCACTGACATAGAAATATTTCTATCGTACATAGAAAAGTTGATAGTCATGTTCTTATCAAACGATACGGTTTTGTAAAAATAAATGACTTCATCAATAAGAATCAGATATTGGGATACTGGATTTTCAATACACAATTGCTCCCACCCTTGAAACAAAATAATTATTTTGATTGTTGAATCATACAAATTGGAAAAATCTCGACAAACTAACCTTTCCTTGGAAAAGCCTTTCTCTGAGATAGTCTTTGAAGACATTCTAGCAGAAGTATTGGCAGAAGACAGAGACATATATGGGAAACCGCTTGAAAGATCGTACGATGACTTACATCTGTGGAGCAGAGCTTCGCTACAAATCCTAAAAAAAATTGGTGTGGGATTTGGGAGGGGGTCTATTTATAGGTGGAAAAAGGGTGACCGGTGGTCTTCTACAAATGAGATTAGAAGAAAAGAAATCAACAGATAGGATTAAAGTTGAAATATTTTTTTTTAAAAAAATATGTACCTTCCGGAGATCGTAAGGTAATTGTTGGTTTGAGTAGAATTAACGACCAAGGAAAACACAAGAGTACGAAGAAAAATAAGACAATCAACTATCACGCCGATGGGAAACAAAGTTGTTACCATGAACTGACATGCCGATGGAAAACAATATTGTTACCCCAAACTGACGAGCCAATGGAAAAGAAAATCATTACCATGAACGGACTTGCTGATGGAAAATAAATTCATTACATTGAACGAACGTTCCAATGTAAAAGAAATACATTACCATGAACGGACGTTCCGATGGAAAATAAATTCATTACCATGAATGAACGTGCTGATGGAAAAGAAATTCATTACCATGAATGAATGTGCCGATGGAAAAGAAATTCATTACCATGAACGGATGTTCCGATTGAAAAGAAATTAATTAACTTGAACGGACGTGGTGATAAGTAGTTAGGTAAATAATACAATAAAATTTTCAATATAATAAAAAGGAAAGGTAAATAATACAATAAATATTTCAATATGATAAATAGATACCTAGAGAAAAGAACAATTAAAAATCATACAATTAAAAGAAACAGTAAGAAATGTTATCCCCCTTCCTAAGAGGAGTTGTTTAATGTAAAGAGAAATGTAAAACATGATTTAGATATGAATGATTATTTTAATGTAATCATTCCAAGATTATGTTTTATAAAATAAAAACTATCGGAAGGTAATGGTTTTGTAAAAATATCAGCAAGTTGTTCTTGCGTTATGATGAATTGTAAAGTAATATCTCATTTTTGTGTGTGATGTCTAAGAAAGTGATGCCTAAAATCTATGTGTTTTTCACGAGATTGATGTTCTGGGTTCTTAATATGATCTATGGCACTAGTATTATCACAAAAAATTTGGGTTTTTGGAAAACTCAATCCATAGTCAGCGAGTGTGTGTGGCATTTACAAAACTTGGGCACAACAACATCCAGCTGCTACATATTCAACTTCAGCAGTGGAAAGTGCTACTGAGTGTTGTTTCTTGTAGGACTAAGAAAACCGAGAATCTCTTAAAAAATGACATGTTCCAGATGTACTTTTTTTATCCATTCTATAACCACCAAAGTCAGCATCTGAAAAACTTTTTAAAATAAAATCTTTTCCAGAAGAGTAAAAAATTCCTAAATCCATAGTGCCTTTTAAATACTAAAAGATTCTATTTACAGCTTTTAAATGGGACTCTTTTGGATTATATTAGTATCTTTCACATAAGAATATAGAAAACATTATGTCTGGTTGACTAGATGTCAAGTATAGAAAACTTTCTATCATACCTCTAAAAATTGTTTGATCTACTGGTTTCCCAATTTCATAATGATCAAGTGTATTTGAGGTACCAATTGGAGTGCTAATACTTTTAGTATTGTCGAAACCATAATTTTTGAGTAAATCATTAATATACATATATTGAGATATGTATGTTCCTTCTGGTTTTTGAAAAATTTTAAAGCCTAAAAAGAATGTTAACCCACCAATCATACTCATTTCAAACTCAGATTTCATTAAATTATCAAAAGAATTAGTTAAAGATTCCCGAGTTGAACCAAATATGATGTCATCAACATAAATTTGAACTATCAAAACATTTTTGTTTTCCATTTTTATAAAAAGGGTTGGATCAGATGTACCTTTTGTATAATTGTTTTGTAAAATAAATCTTGTAAGTCTATCATACCATTCTCTAGTGGATTGTTTAAGACCATATAGGGATTTGGTATGTTTAAAAACATGATTAGGATGTTTTGGGGCTAGAAAACCAAGAGGTTGTTCGAAAAAAACTTCTTCTTGAACAAAACCATTTAGAAAAGCACAATTAACATCTATTTGAAATAGTATGAAATTAAAGTATGCTACAAAGGGTAATAGAATACGGATAGATTCAAGTCTAGATACCAGAGCATATGTTTCTTCATAGTCTATTCCCTCTTGTTGATTATAGACCTTAGCAAAAAGTCTTTCTTAATTTCATAAAATGATTCCATTTTCATCACAATTATTTCTGAAAACCCATTTTACTTAAATTACAGTTGTTTCTTTAGGTATTTCAACTAATGTCCAGAATTGATTCTTCTCAAATTCATTTAGTTCATCTTGCATTACTTTGATCCAATCTTCACCACCTAAGGCCTCACATGGACTTTTAGGTTCGGATTGAGAACTAATGGCAAAATGTTCTATTTCATTTCTGGTCCTTACAGGTTGATTTACATCACTAATGATGTTATCACTGGGATGATTCCAAAGAAACAATTGATTTGGGTTTTGTAAAACCATTTTATTAACCTATGGAAGAAAATCTTCATGGGTAATAGTTTCAGAATTATCTTCTTGAACATTTTCCTTATCAGAAGAATCTTCTAACAAAGGTTGATAATCAGTTTTTGAAAACAAATCTGGAGATGTAGGTTGGGATAATTTAAAAACAAAAGGATCAGTTTCACCAAATGTTACATGTACTGTTTCCTCAACAGTACAAGTGTTTTTATTGAAAACTATATAAGAATTATAAGTTGTAGAGTAGCATAGAAAGATTCCTTCGTCAGATTTTGGTGCAATTTTGTGTAGATTATATTTTGTATTCAGAATAAATACTTTTCACTCAAAAACATTGAAGTATGAAACATTAGGTTTTCTGCTAGTCCATAACTCATAAGGTGTTTTATTACGAAAAGGTCTGGTTAAAACACGATTTATAGTATAGAATGTAGTACTAACAGCTTCAGACCCAAAGTGTTTAGAAATTGAATATTCACTCAACATGGTTCTAGTCATTTCTTGAAGAATACGATTGCTTCTTTCAACAACACCATTTTGCTGAGGAGTTCTTGGAGCTGAGAAATTGTGAGTAATACATTTCTTACTAAAAAAAGTTTCAAATTCAAAATTTTGAAATTCACCACCATGATCACTATAAATAGATATCAATGGTAGGTTTTCTCATTTTTAACATGGGCTTTAAATGTTTTGAAAAAGGAAAAGGCTTCAAATTTCTTTGTTAGAAAATAGACCCATGTGAATCTAGTGAAGTCATCAACTAAAACAAACACATAGCATTTTCCTCCAATGCTTCTATTCTATGAAGGACCGAAAAGATCTATATGCAGTAGCTGTAATGCATTAGAAGTTGAAACTTCATTAATTGATTTAAATCTAGTTTTATATTTCTTTCCAAATTGACATGGATCACAGACTTTAGAAGAATCATATCTATGATCCGGTAGTCCCTTTACAAGTCTTTTCTTTGAATGTTTGCAAAGGTTTCTTAGGTTGCAGTGACCTAGTCTTCTATGCCATAGCCATGATTGGTCTTCTATTGCACTTAAGTAGGGTAAATTTTGGCTTATATGGTCTTATATGTTAATAGTGTATACATTCTCTTGCCTATGGGAAGATAGAATGAACTCATCCTTGGAATTGTGAACAAAACATTAATCATTTCTAAAATTCACAGGGTAACCTTCATCACATAATTGACTTATGCTGATGAGATTGTCCCTATGACCTTTAACAAACAAAACATTTAAGATAAGAACTTTTCCAAGGAAAAAAATATTACCTATACCAACAATAATTCCTTGAGTATTATCTTCAAAGGTAACTTTTCCACCATTTGTTTTGATAATCTATTCAAAGAAATCTTTGTTTCCAGTCATGTGTCGAGAACAATCACTATCCATGTACCAAATATTCTTGTTGGTACACTACTCATTTGCCTAAATAAAAATAATTAGTTATTCGGAATCCAAACTTGTTTGGATCCAGAATGGTTAGATAACAGAATTTTAGGTATCCACATTTGTTTTGCAAAATGAGATTTATGAAATCCTAAAGACTGTGTTATATTAAGAGAACACTCTCTTTTCTAGTGTCCACCACTATGAAACTTAAAACAAAAAGTAGTATTTTGTGGAACAAAATAGTTATTACTAAAAACAAGTTTGGAATGTTTATAACCATGTCCAGAAAGATTTCTCAAAGGTCGGATTTGGGAATAAATTTTTTCAAAGTTTTCTTTTCCATAAGTAATGTTTGAAAAAAAAAATTTCAAAGAAAATATTTCTGAATTTATTTTCAAAACTAGATTTTTATCCTCCAAAACATTCGATTTTAAACTAGAGTTAGGCTTGAAAACATTTTTCTTTGAGGTTACATTTTCTAGATTCTTTGAAAGTTTATCCCTATCAGATTTGAGTTTCTCAAGGGTTTTTAAAATACTTTCAAAATCAGAATTATTTGTATCAAGATCATTAGAAAGATATGATACTTATTTAGTTAAAACTGAAATTCTAGAGTTTGCTTTATCAAGATTTTTTATAAGTTTGGAATTTTCATATTCATGTAATTTAGACAATCTAGATACTTCTTCAAAAGATAGTAATTTATCATCTTATAATGACGAAGAATCATCATTTAATGATTCATAATATTTATTATCAGTATAATTTTCATTTAAAGAAACATTTGTAATAGCTTCAACATTGTGTACCATAGCCATAAGACAATGATCTTCAATTGGTAGTCTGGATATATGTCCAATATTTCTCTGTCCTGAGGACTCATATTCTGAATAATTATCTGAAGAATCGTTACCACTTTCACTCCATGTATCATTTGCCTTCATGACTTTCTTTTTCTTATAATACTTTTTCTGATTTCTTTCAGAATGTTTCTCCTTTTTTTCTTTTCACTTCAGTAAAGGAAAATCAGGCCTTATATGACCCACTATATTACATTCATAACAAGTTACCTATGAATCATTCTTATCCTTCCTATCTTTATTTTTGAATCTATATTGGAAATCTTTTTTCCCACAACCTTATTCATCCTTCGAGCAAGATTAGATAACTCATTATCCGAGTGATCACTATCACTTGATTATGATATAACAACTTTCTTAGCATTGGATCTTGTTATCATTTTAGGTGTTTTAGCTTTAGATGTAAAGGCTAAACTTCCATTCCCATTTTTATTCTTATTGTAATCAGCATCTCTCTTCATTCTTGTCTCATGCAGTAAAAGAGTTCCAAATAGTTCATCAAGAGTAATCTGGGAAACTTTTCTATTTTCTTCAATAGTTGTCTATTTTGTCTCCCATTCATTTGGAATTATATCAATAATCTAATATTTAAGAGATTCATCATCAAGACCTTTTTCTTCCATAGATTGTAAGATGTTGACATTTTTCATAAATCATTATTTCACATTACATACTGGTTCTCCATACGGAAAAAGAAATCCATGATTCTCTACTCGAAGCATTGCTCTTCTTGTTCTATAACCTTAGATGTACCAAAATTTGTGACTTCTAATTTCATCCAAATAAAGTTGGCTGCTTCACAAGAAGATATTTGGCTGTATATATTCCTAGTCATAGAGCATAATAAAGTATTGTGTACCTTGTAATTCAGTTGATATTCTTGCTTCTCTTTGTTAGTGAAAGTACTGACTTCTTTGTCAGGAATTTTTTAACTTTCAGTAAGCATAATGAAATTGTCTACACCAGTATTGATGACGAACGTCTTCATATGATCTCTACAGTACTCATTATCATTTCCATCAATGATAGGTGGTCTATAAGGATTTAGGTTATAAATTGACCATATATTCATTCCTTCCATCTAATGAAACAAAATCTTTTCCACTCCACATGATAGTGTAGTAAATAATTGAAATAGTAATATGAAAGAATGAAAGCTATTAGTTTAAATCAGTGGAAACCTCCTTTGATACCAATTTTTGGATCAAATATGTAAATATAGATTTATATTAGATGGTACAATACAAGAGGGGGGTGGGGTGAATTGTAGATTTACAAAATGTTGTATTTAAACACTTAAGAGATTTGTTTAAAATATCTTAAACTAATACAATTCAAACAACGAAATTTGTATTGGACATAAAGGTATGATGTAATGTAATACTATTGGAAAAGTAAAGTAATTGCATTCAAGATGAATACAATAATCATATAAAAATAAGTGTGAGAGATTCTACTATAAAGCGTATAGAATCTATTAATACAATATGTAATAGATTAATTGTGATTGAAAAAATTACAATTGAAAGTGTAATAAAGAAAGGAACCAATACATATTCTTTTCTAATACAAGCAGCAGTGGAAATGTAACAGTATTACAATTATTTTGACCCAAAGAGAAGGGTTATCCTTTCACCAAGGATACGGGGTCTGTCTTACCACCACCTTGGTAAGCCCTCGATGCGATGATCGGAACATCTGTTTGCCTATCCCTGGTAGCCCTCAATATGATGATCGGTTCGTCTGTCTGCCTATCCCCGCCAGGCCTTGATACGATGATTGGTTTATCAGTTTTACTATCCCAGGAATCCCTAGATACGATGATCAGTTCATCTGTCTTTCAATCTCATGAAGGCCCTCGATACAAAGATTGGTCGCACAGAGCACAAAGCATGAGAGAAGTCACAACACCTCTCTCTAAAACTTGATAGAAGCAAAATATCCCAGTTATATACCCACGTGTTTCTTATTGTCTTTAAATGACCACCTATTTATAGGCATCAGGTTCCAATGGTCATGTTGCCTCTAATGGTCATATTTCACTGAAAAACTCGGAGGGACTTGGACACATGGCATTATAACGGTCTAATTGAAACTGAAAGCACGACATCATTTTGACTCGTTTGTAACTAACTCAACGACATTGTATTGGTTAAAACAAAGATATATGAACATGATAATCATGAGTACGATTGAACTAAAACAAATATTTTGATGAAATAATAAAAGCATGCAAGTGATAGAAGTATGAGTAATATCAGTATTGCTAAATGTAATGTATTGATATGATACAAAGTAAGACACACAAAAGTGAGAACAATGGACAGAGTCAGTAAGATACGATTGACAGAGTCAGTACGATATGATTGACAGAGTCAGTATGAGAAAAGATAAAAAAATATTTAGTCCGTACAATCAGCATGGTGAGTATGATCAGCATGATCAGTACGATCAGCATGGTTAGTTCGATTAGCATGGTCTGTATGATCAGCATGTTCAGTACAATCAGCATGGTCAGTACGATCATCATGATCAGTACGATCAGCATGATCAATACGACCATCATGCTCAGTAAGAGCAGCATGCTCAGTATGATCAGCATGATCAGTACGATCAGCATGATCTGTACGATCATCATGATCAGTACGATCAGCATGGTAAAATACATTTTTGATTTCCAAAACAACATATAGAAGTCAAAGGAAAACTTTTGACTCAATACATTACACTCTCTTCAGTTATAAATCTATGTTCCTTCAAATACATGTTTTCTAAAATCGGTTTAAAATATTATTTTCTAATATATTATAATATTTAAAAAAAATTTAATCCTTTTATATTTTAGTATTCTCTGTAATGGAATATTCATATCAACATTTGAAAAAAAAACCTTTTTCAAAACATTATTTCATACCAAAGGAATGTTCATTTAACCTCGTAAATCACGTATTGATTTACCCATCTTCATTTGTTTGAATACTCCATTTCATTTTAAAATAGAAAAATCTCAATATAAATTTTTTAAGTATAATTCTTTTAGGAAAATTATTTAAAATTTATTTTCACGATTTATCTAATAATTTTAATTTATTTTTAATGAATTTTTTTCTAAATATTTTTCATCCGTCATTTATATTTTCTCTAGTAAAAAATATTTAAAACATTTTCAAGCTTCTATAATATGATTTAATGTAAAATTGTTATAAAAAAAATTCATGCAATTATAATTATATTTCACTGATTTCTCAATGAAAATTATTCTTAATATTGTTTTAGTCTAATTTGATATGTTATCATGGGAAAAAAAATTTAAACTAATATCAAGACTTATTTATATGTTTTCTTGGAATTTTCATATAAATTTAATTTCATATGGATTTATGTAGAAATTTTATTTTTCAATGAAAAAAAATATATTTACACCAAAAAACATTTTGGAACAACATTTAAAAATTTATTTTCTATCTTCAATAACTATTTTTGATGTTACTAATGTTGTTCATGGAAATTATTCAATGGTTCCATTAATATTCCTTAATTGAATGGGTTATTCCTTATATCATTGTCTCAATGAAACACATTTCTCATTCAAGGGTAAAATATTTCTAAAACTATTTTATTTTTCATGGGTTATATGTTAATGAAATCCTTTTCTATTCAACAGATTATGATTTGGATGGAATTATTATAAAACTTGTACTTTTCCATAGGATATGAAATGTTTTCATGTTTATGATACCAATTTCATCACATTTCATATGATATGATTGTTTATGATTTTATGGGAGATGTATGTTTGATTTCATTATGATATTGGTGGGACATATATCTCCCTTAAATGCATTGGGTAAATATTTTTTTCTCTCGAGATTGACATGGATTGAATGATAAATGAACATAGATTACTATTCAAGGTATGGAAGAAGAAACTAACTCGGTTCATTATTACATGGCTGAAACGGGAAATGAAAATTATTTAGTATTGGAGAGCTGGAATAAGGAGTGAACATGATTCATTAATACTATGCTAGAATATGGTGTGAATTGGGATCATCATATCACTTTTTCCATCAATATGAAATTTTATGTTATACTTTTAATATTATAGAAATCATATTATATGATTCAGTGTTGTCCACAATTCCATATTTTAATACTATATTATTATTTTAGGGACTATGTTATTTACTTCATAATGATTCATATCTTATGAACTATAAATCTTTGTTATGATCTTTAATATGTAGGGTATGACCATAATATGTTTTTCTCACATTCAATACTGTTTTTTTCTTGTTATGAATACAAATTTTCTTTATTTACCTATACAAATAATCAGAGCCCACAACTTATGTTTCCTTTCCCTATGTAATGATGAAAGGCTTTATATAGAAGTTCAAAATGTAGAGTTAATTATGTGAGATATTTAATAACATTCAATTTGATGGAATATGTTTTATACAACATTCCAAAGATGCTAAAATATTATGGTCCATGGGAAATAAGTATTTAAATTAACTAACTATTCATTTAAT
Source organism: Viscum album (assembly GCA_963277665.1). NCBI lineage: Eukaryota > Viridiplantae > Streptophyta > Magnoliopsida > Santalales > Viscaceae > Viscum > Viscum album. The sequence goes on along the minus strand of OY728151.1, from coordinate 1,063,017,283 downwards.
TAATATAATATTAATTTTTGTAAATCCTTAGACTCTATAGTGTGTAACTAATTAACATAATTTTAATTAATTTATATGTTATATAATTAATTATTTTACATGTGTTGTACATAATTCAGAAACATTGAATTAAATTAAAACATAATTTATATAATCAATTCAACGTTGGTGTATCTAAATAAATTTATTTAATTAATTTTTTACATGATGTAACTATAATTTTATTCTATTATTTCATAATTAATTTATATGAAAGATAAATTTATATTTGTATTAAATAATGCAATACATAATGATTATATTCTTTAAATATTATTAAATAACAGTTTCATTTTTCTAGGATTTTTTTAAAAATATATATGTGACCTCATGTATATAATGTACATTTATTTAATTTATATAAAATTAACTTTTTATAGTATATTTAATGTATTTATTTATTTTTAAATAATTTATGATTGAATTTTAAGAATTATTCAGATAAGAAAAAATTAAGTATTAAATTCATTAATGAAATATTTAATTAAGTTAAATAAAATTGACATCCTCATAACCAAAAAAATGAATTAATATGATTTTTAGCTATTGTAAAAATAATTTTTATTTGCATGTGGGGATGAGAACAAAATTTTTCCCAATAGTGTAATTTTCAAGTATTATTTTAATATATTTATTATTGTATGTGTTTTTAAATAAATATATGATTAAATAAAAATAATCATTTCTCTGTCATCCCCTCAATTTTTTTTGTGATCATGTATTTTTTTTAAACACTAAAAAAATCTGTTGGTTCCCTTAATCATTATTTGAGGAAAATTATACGTAATGTAATAATCTCCTTGCTGATTGGAGGCATCTCGAGTTCTAAGCCATAATTAAACTAACTCTATCATTAAATTGGAGTAAATGTGTAATGGTGAAACATGATCACCTTCACAATTCAAGTCCAAATAAACATGATCACCTTCATTAACCAGATAAACTAAAATTTTTTCTATTGATCAGTCCAAATATAAATTTTTGTGGTGATCTCTATTTATTTGGTTTTTTCTTCTTTATCGCACTAATTATTTATATGAAATAACAATTATAAAACATGCGATAAGAAAAATTCAGTCATAAAAATATTATCAAGGCAATGTTAAAAACATAATTTATCTACACATAGTATTTTAAATAATTTTATAATATAAAAATAGAAATTGATACATAATGATAAAAAATACCCAAAAAATTTTAATTCAATAGTGCCTTCCATTACTCAAATTCATATTCATTCATTGTTAAGTGTTATTTACTATCCTATATTATGGAGGTATAAACCATGGTCTGATATATTTAGTTCAACTAGTGGGAAATGTTTTAGGATATTCATATATACAATTTTTTGGGGATTCCACTCAATAAATTAAGGATCTATGAATTTATACAGCTAGAAAGACCTATATATGAAGATACCGTTAAATTTATTTCTAGAACCCAATATATATTATTAAAAAAATAATATTTATCATATCTAATAGAATTTCCACATGATTGATGTAAGGACCTGAAAATTTGTAAATTTTATTCCCTTTTTAATGAATGAATTCATTATTATGTAATATAGGTATTCAAAATACATGAACTACATTGGTTATGTAGATCCAGTACCAAAATATATCTTCTCCCATTGAAATTTCCATTAATAATAGTAATTATTTATGGTATTTTTATAGTGAATTAATATATTAGGTTATATTATGTGATTTGAAAATGTATACTTTTCTAATATGGAAGAATCAATGGACTGGATTCATAATATCATATCTTATAATGTTCATTTATTAGATATTTCTAGGGAGATAGAATCACTTGTACTTTCTTTTGACCAATCATAATCCTAGATTCAACAAATAAAGCCCATGAAAATCCATTTGTTGGATAATTTCATCAATATAGAGATCACAAACCAAGCGACGTTTTCCATACCACCCTTAGAAAGCTCCACCATTATAATGCATACCATTAGGGTGTTCACTACTATAATAAGGGATCATGTATTTAGAATCAAGTAATATGAATCAAATTTGTATCCTTCATAATAAATAAATTATAATGTTTTTTAAATGAAATTTAATATTAGTTGAGATAAAAATCATTTTGATACAAAGAAAAAAAATCTTTTAAATATTTGGTTTTTATTAAAAATGAATATTTTCAAAATAAATGAAATTATAATATAATGTTCTTTTATTATATCATTATTCATAAATAAATATATATATACAACTGATAAATCATTTTTGAAAAGTCAAATATAATCATAAAAGGGTTAGAGATCAATTATTATCTTAAAAGACTATATTTTTTAATAAATGATATTTTGGATTTAAAAGTAAAATTATTATATTTATATAATTATAATGAAAATAGAAATTTTATTTATGAAATAATAAATGATAAAATGGATAATATTTTATAATTTTCTAGAAAACCCATTTTTTTGGTTAAAATCAAATATGTTAAAAATTAATTTTGTTTATTGTGAAATTTTAATAAAAAATTGATAAATATATTGTACAATGTTAATCTATGATCAAAAATTAATTATTTGTTTAAAATAATGTCTCCTTATAGTTATTCTAATATTTTTAAATACCCTTATGAAAAACTACCAAAACATATATTATATTATATTATTTTAAAATCAATTGTGTGTAATCATGACCAACATCTACTAATCTACGCTTATTTGATTAGGGTTTTTGGATCTTAACCTCATAAAATAATTAAAATCAATCTTATTTGGTTGAATTCATGTTAAAAAATCATTGATATTTTTGGGTATTGATTATTTATTAACTCGGGTTTGACTTGTAAGTCTTTCAATTATTTATTAGAATATTTCCAAATCCACGCACATAGGCAGCATGGTGTTATTGGGCTCGAAGATCCTCTGCAATGTTATAATAGAAATATTAAATATATTTCATCATGAATTTGTAGTTTTATAAGAGATATAAAATAACACCTGATAGGAGACTCATATTAGATTTCAGAGATAGTTTCTGTGTTTCAAACATTGTGTTTACCTGAGGCATGACATAAAAATTAGTGGCTTGAAGTGGTAATTTAAAGATTAGTTGGTGGAATGTGTGATGGTCGAGAATTAAATTGAATTATTTTTCTAATTACAATAAAAACAAAAACCCTCTCCACCTTCTCCATTGGTGAACCTGACATGACCCCCATCCCCTCTTCCATATAGTGTGACAACTGATCTGAGGATCGAATCAAGTAAACTAGGATTCGTTGATCGTATATAATTATTGTGATTGCACTTGAATCATGAATCTGCTACTTGTGATCAATGTTTTGACCATTTTGCTTATTGTTTTTTCCACATGGTTTCCAGTTTGAGTTTTGGGTCATGATCCCCTTCTTTACACATCATTTTAATCTTCTAGAGACCACATAACATTATTAGGTAACCCTTGTGGGACAATATATGTTAGTATATGAAAATGAGGGTGATTAGTTCTTCTCAAAAGGAATTTATAATATATTTTACCTTCTATATGGTGTGTAGACCAGAAGAACACATTGTGTGTTCTTCCCATTTAAGGAAGATGATTTTTTGGGAAACTATGCCATGTTCTGTCACGACACGTCCCCCAGGGACTTAGCCATGACTACCCCAAACTCACCTTCCATAGGCCAGTGGCAGACGACTTGCAACAATTGTTTAATTCCCTATATCTGGGAAGGCACTGCCTTTATAACCTGTAACTCACGCAAGTAAACACATAACAAGATACGATGAACCAAGTAAACTATATAATAAAAGAGTGCGGAAAATAAATGGGGCCAGAATATGAACCCAACTGGAAAGTCAAAGTACAACTAAAATAGAATACAACTGAATAAAGGGAAAATACAATTACTAGATCATCCTTTGATAATCCTTTTTGAAGGTTAGGTACATATCGCCTCCTCAGCACTCCACGTCTGTTCGTCTCCTCTATGTATCGGCACACTGTATGGTCTACCTTCAGGTACCGTCCATTCCTAGAACTCTCAGCCTCAGTTAGCACTTCCTATCATCTGCATCCAACACAACAAGGTGCGAGCATAGCCCGTGCAGGGGTGAGTATAACGATGCTATGTAGGGACCTTGAGATCCTCAAGGTCTCAAAAAAATTCACCAAGGATAATCCACAAATTATGAAATCAACAAATAACCCTAAGTAGGTATGTTCCCATACATATACCTAAGTGATCAAGTGATCCATCTCAGTCATGAGGAAAACATAGAAAAAATGTCTCAGCTCAACGAGGATTTTATTCTAGGGTTAGTATCAAGTAACAACCCATATCACATTGTCGAAACCATAGCTGCTTCAGAAATCCTCCTCTATCAATTACAATGGTCTTGTAGCAACACCAAGCGCACATCCCACTAACCTTGGACTGCGGAGGTACTCCTCCTGTCGAGTAAAGTGAATATTCCACGTCACCAAGCATGCTCTCCACCGTGGGTCTGCCGTGTCACCAAGGGCGCTCCCCCTCATAGCCTGCTGAGGTACTCCTCCTATCGAGTATTGTGGGTCTATCGTGACACCAAGGTGCTCCCCACTGTGAGTCTTCCACGACAACAAGGCTCTCCCTACTAGGCTAGTATAGTCACTCTGTGTCAAAATGGTCAGCTATTGTCCAGTCTCAGCCAGCTACTAGGTCTCCACACTACACTCACTCGTCACCAGGTGGATCCGCTCCACAATCGACTATTCGATAATCCAACTATCACGATTTTCCACAATTAGCTCAAAATGTTGTCCACGTCATAGGGGTCTCAATGAAATAGACAATGCGTCAAACATACACCTAGTGTGTGAGTTATTAGCCTTTTAGTCTCAAGGGCCTGGTAGGATTCATGCTCGATCCAACCTAACCGTACCAAAACTATACCCAAAACTCCAGTAGGGTATTCTCAAAAGGACCGTTTCACTCCATGAATTCCCTCACTACTGAAAGTACATCAAATAGATGTTCGGTGCAATGATATGGTTGAAGGAGCGTATGTTTATCGTCATGGGCCCGAGTCCGGTCTGACCCGGTCGGGCCGAACCGGTTCGGGTCGACCTGGCCTATCCCGTTGGGTCTGGCCTGACGCATTGGGTGGGAGAGCCTGTTGGGTTCCGCCCATCCCAGCTGGCTGCGAGGGGCCACAGAGAGCTGTGAGGGCAGAGACAGGCCACGAGTGTGTGGACTGGCTGTGGGTCGGCGCGAGGATGGTTTGGCCTGGTGGGCACCACATGGGCGGCTTAGCCTAGAGGGTTCCGTGAGGGCGGCACGCCCACAGGTTTGGGGTTGGTTCTTCTTGGAGGGCCTCAGGGGTGGGGCTTAGAGCATCTCAACCCAGAGGAAGGGGTGGTGCAGTCGGGGCTGGTTTGGTCAGCATGTGGCGCGGCCAGGGCTAGTTTGGCTGGGAGGCCGAGGCTGCTGGGGTGTCTCAGCTGGAAAATGGAACGGCTAGGTCAGCTCTGCTCGGGTGGTGTGGCCAGGAGGCTAGGGTGGCCGGGGTGCTGTGCGGCTGGGGAACGGAATGGCCAGGGTCTAGTTCATCCAGCGGCAGCCTGGGGCATGTTTGACCGTGAGGCCAGGGCGCCACGAGGGTGGCCCTGGTGGCAGCGCCGTTGCCTTCATCGCCTTCATCAATTTTGATGCCTTCCTCTGTTTCAACGAACAATGAAAATCAACACAAGTGTTATAGAGAGAGTATGATCCATGTTAGTTTTCCCCACACTCTCCGCCATAGAGCAGTAGCAAGAGGTTCACAAGAACAAAGCACATCAAACCGTCCTATAAGGATTCTTCCCAACCAGAAAAATTAAATAAGGAGAGTACTTATGAAGTGATAATAAAATTGCATTAAACAACTAACTTGTTCATTGTCGTTTGACGTTGAAGTGAGAAGGCATACATAGATTCATTGTAGACAAACACATCCTACGTCGAAGGATGTTCTGAGGAAGAAGGTCGATGTCGAGGATGCTATTCATAGTCAGAGGCATTTCTCGTCGACGTTCTTCGTCAGTGGAGCGTTCTTTATCGGGTGCTTTCTCCCAAGTTCCTCCTCTCCTGAATTCCACCAAAAATTAAAATGAATCCCAAATAATATATTATAATATCTATTATGTCATTGTCATAATATTCAAAAAATTTTAATTGATTAAGGGGAGTTGGAACAATTAATAGGGAGTGTTGGCATAATTAAAATTTTGGAGGTGTTGAAGAGGCTCCTGCAACATTTATTAGAGAGTTGAGGGTTTCACCAAATTAAAGAGGGTTTCAAGGGGATTTAATCCTAGGTGGTCCCCACCACCATAACATCTCATGGGAGGTTATGGTCTGCTAGACCCAACATCCAACTTCCACATGGAGGTTTAGTTTTGGTGGACCCCACCTCCCAACACCCACATGAGTGTTGCAAATAAAAATAAAAATTTCACACACATTCATTTTTATTTTATTCATACCAATAAAACCCAAAAACTATCTTTCAAACTTGACCAAATACTATCAAGATGAAAGTCCCCTTAATCGAATATCGCTGATGCATTTTCAATGGTTCCTTAGGATTTTAATTCCGAGCACCTGTTTAAAAGATAGAAAAACCAGCTCGCAGGTTTACTAAACGTACCTGAACAAAAGTTACAAAATTAATTCCAAACACTCCAAAGCTCAGAATCACATGCCATAAATTTTAGATGAGTCGTAAAATTCCCATATATTTAAAAACAATTACATGGAAATTTAATGTCTATAGATGTTCTGTAGGATATACACCATGTAGTGACCCCATGTCTGGTTGGATGAGGACGTGGCTAGGGAATCCACGTAAATTTACAGGGCTGTATAGAAGTACATAGGATATTTACATTGACAAAGGGTGTTAGAGAGGAGAAAAAGAAAGATGCAAGGTCAAGGGGCCTGGAAACTAGATCATGCAGTGTACGAGGTGGTACATGTCATTTGATCAACACAACTATCTGATCTGTGTTAATGGAGTAAACATCTGGGGGTTCATGAAGGGGAACATTCCATGTAGTCCACATACCTATCATGTAGTCTCATTTTGATGGACATTCCACCGTATGTGTCTCCTTCACTAGGTTTCATATTCCGGCATGAAATTATCCTATCATGAGTGGTTTTGGATATATAACACGATAGTTTCCACATGTTTTGATTATGAGATACATGCTGATTCAAGGTAGTAGATCACATTGGATAGTGATATTTGGACCAATAGCAGTATATTGTTTCCCCTTTGTTCTCCCCTATAAGGGTTTTTGTGGAATTATGTCATATTTATAAGATTGAGATCTCAATGATATGGTGATCTTGGAATGATTTTTCAGCATCCGTCTAGGGAGGTCGATGTGAGATCATTTATTATTTTTTATGATTTTATTAATTTCCATATAGGGGATAGGTTGGAATATTTTAGAATATCATTTTTATTATAATATGAACATAGAATCTGTGTTACGAACATTACAAGGGAGGTGATCCATTTTCTTGTTGAATATCACTGTAGGGTCTGTGGTATCATCTAGAGTACGATTCTCTTTCGGGTTGGGAGTTTTAGAAGGATTGCAACTTCATCGGTTATATTTTCACCTAATAAACATATTTATTATGTTGGGTTTCTATCTATATATTAAGTAGAATCCCCTAGATTATGGTTTGTACCAGATGGGGTTTCTGGAATCATCATGAAAAACACTACTCAAGTGAAGATCCTCTATATGAGTGTTATGATCTCTAAGACATCATATTTCATTATGTTATGCCTCAATGGATCCTAGGAGTGGTACCCACTCGAAGAGATCTATTTTTATATCATATTTGGTTGTTGGAGTCCACTAGAAGATCCTATTAATGATCCCCTATCTAATGAGATGTGGCTTATGTTTTTCCAGTTTTGATTCATATTGTCTCTCAGTGGTTCTTAGGATGTATCCGCATTTTATAGTTTGAGACATAATGTTGTTCCAGGAGGGTTTTTTCGCCTCCGCCATCTAGGATTTAAGATATCTTATCGATGATTATCAAGATCCATAGAGATCAATTTTTATGTTCTTGATGCTAATACCTGACGAGCATGATCTCTTCGGTGTATGCCTCATGGGTTTGTGGTGTTTTGCTAATGACATTGTTATAACTGATTGAGTACTAACAATCATAAATTCAATCATGTATGGTTGGGTAGTACCTCATTGAGATTATATCTCAGATGAGGGTCTTCTAGGATTACTAGGACAGTTGGGTGTGTTATCCTCTGAAATTGTTTCATGAGAGCCTCGAGTAGAAACATGTTGTCGATTTTAGGTCAGAACCTGATGAGACGTGGATTTTTAGAAAATTATGTCTTGATGTATTTCTAGAATTCCATGAGGTGTCTTCACATATTTGATGACCCACCACGTGTTATTATCTTACCAGTTATGTATATATGAGGATAGTATGTTGATGAAGTTTCACTCTCATTTGGGACCCCTTTACATGGGTCGAGTGGATTATATCTACTGAGTTTCTCCATATGCTTTTCTGGTTGTATGTTTATTAAAAGTTATCCTTATACTCTTTTATGTATGGAATTATACCACATATTTTGTATATTTACCACACCACATGCCTTCTGACGGATTCCTAGGAGGACATAGAGTTAGTGGAGCATTGGGAGATAGACCTACTTCGGTGCCTATCCGGGCTTGGCTGGGGAGCATTCCAACGGGTGCATTTGACAATTATCCCCTCTATTTGAGTAGGTTTGATAGTTTTTCAATTTTCTATTGGTATTCTGGTATTTTCCTATTTTTTTAAATTTTATTTTTCATTTTTATGATAGATGTATTCATTCATTTTCTTTTCAGCGTATATATTTTTTCACTACTTCATAGAGGGGTATGTGTGTGAATGTGTACAGGTACCATAGGTTAACGACTCCCATGTTTGAGATAGCATACATGGAACAAGACTTCATCCCATAGACTATATAAGGTTTTTTGGGGAGTCACGGATTGATCCCCAATGGGTCATGTTGGGATAGTGTGGTATCATAATGTCTTCCAATTTCGGATCGTGGATTCATGGGATTGGTTCTGGTTTGATACATATATTGTTAGGGTTTTTTTAGATTGGATCTCAAGAGAGAGTGTCCAGTGTTGATGAGGTAGTTGTGGTATCCATTCCCTAGGACTCTGATAACCTACTTTCCAACTCAGTACATCAGTACACCAGTAGAAGATAAATAAATTGTACATGCATCGTATAGGGCTACAGTTTTGGTTTTTTCTATCCTTCATAATTCATCACCCCAGATATATTTTTTGACCATGCTGGGTCAAAATTGTATTTAAAGAATCCACTAAGAATACTTCCATATAAGGTTACAAGGTGGGATTGTGGGGATGATTCACCCTAAGATGAAACTTTAGTGTAGGGAATTGGTTCTGATCCTGACACTGTAGGTGGTCTTCCAGTGGTGCCACCCCCCTTTGAGAAGTAGATTTTACTATAAGTTCATCATAATGATGCGTAAAATTTTATTGCACTACATAGGATCCATAGGTATTGTCCTCTGAGATTCTAGTGTGAAATAGAAACATAGTTAGGGGATGACTCGCTCTAGGTAATCATGCTTGTTTTCAAACATTTGTAGAGACCTCCTAATATGCTGGTGGTGCTAGTGGTGATAATTTTTGAGGTTTTGACTAGGAGTTGGTGGAGCCTAGTAATGCAGACACACGATGATGTGATGATCAAATGGAATGAGTTTTATTATTTCTTTTTGGTGTAGTTATATCCGACCACATTGAGGATAATATAGATCCAAGGGCTTCTTTACCTTTGGTAGGATAACATGATCATGGATGGGACTTCAGTGAGGTTCACATAAATATTAAATTACTCTCTGGATATGTTTTTGGATCCATTAATTGAGGAACATGACTTGGAGATGGGTTTGCGATCAGATATTAGTGAGTATGTGGTATGCATTCCAACATATATAGTAGTACTGGAGTGGACCTTGGTGGTGGAGGGATTTCTGAATTAGAAAACTCTAACAGTAATTAAATGGAATAAGAGAGAACATACCCTGAATTTTTTTTGGAAGCTGATAGATATCAATATATTTGGGGATATAAGCATTCAATATTCTTTAGGAGGCTATCCTAGGACAAAGGATATGAGGTGCAGGGCTTTTAAAAATATTTTGGTCAGGTGTATTAGAGTATATGATACACTTGTGATAATCGGGGACATTGTGATAGAGATTGTATAACCCATCATCATTATAAGAGTGTGGTAGTGGATATATCATCATTGACTATGTATATTTCATAGCATGAAGTTATGAAGGATGAAAAATATAGTTGAGGGAGGGGTAGAGCACTGGGAGGTGGAAGACAATATGGTTTTCCATCAGCATCACCAACAGAAAGTCCAAACCAGGCATATGTAGCTATATTATATGGGGGAGGTAAGCTTCAGGATATAAATTCCATTGATCTAAAGGCTCTGAGGAAGGATATAGGTAAGCTCTATTCATGTTCTACTTTCTATAGTTGTATTTATATACACGGTTCTACGTTACTGTTTTATTTTATCTAATTGATCAAGGTTTGTTCAAGGTGACATGAGGAATTTGTATGACCCCATGTTGGTTTTATTTCCATAGCATTGAATGTGTGGTTATGAGGGATTCCTCCTCCATTGGGATGTTTTTTATACGATTAAAACCCGAAGGAATGTCATTTCCTCTTAAAGGGTATAGTGTCATGTTATTGTGGATGAGTCACTCAGACATGAGAGTTTGGGTATTGGTTTTGTGTTTGAGTTTTTTAGGAGCTCCGGGTAAGACACAATGTGTAAACATGGGAATCCGTATTTATTTTTTACCCTTTCATTTCTAGTGTCTTCTTTTTATGTAAAATTATTGGGGAGGTTATGGCTCATTTTGACGTGGATTCACAATCATGAGGGTGACATATGATTTCTGCCCTGAGTAGTCTTCTTGAGACGTTGTCCCAATGTGTACGGTAATGATTATACCACCCAATGTGGATAAAATCAAGATAAAGAGGATGATATATATTATCTTGTTTTTCAGAGTAGGGTTTCAATCCTCTCAGCATTAACTTATTGTGGTTGTGGGGTTCGTTACAGTCTATGTCATTAGAAGGACTAGGTGCTTGGTGTTTGACACCTACAACAAATGAGGAAAAATTACCCTTCAAGTCTAATTATGTTGACCTAGTTGAAATAGATGTGGTAATGGTGTCCCTTTTAGTTCCCTTGAGTGCATACTTGTATGAAGAATGGAAGCTTTTGGTGTTCTATTTGGTAGTCTTGATGACCTCAATGGTGTGGGAGTCCTAGTTGCGAGCATAGTTTCATTATTTGTGCAAAAGAATTCTATTTAAAGGTATGATATAATAAAAGTTGGATGAAATAGTGACTTAGGTTTGACCTGTATGACCTATAAATATTTCTATGAATATATCTGATGACAGTTTCTTAGTTGGAATAGATATATGAGGCCCAGAGTTCCTCTACATGGATATAATAAAAATAACAAATATATCTTTTCACTAATGTGATAATTCTTTGAAGATGTGGAATCATTATAAACTATAGGGATAGATATGATTTCTAAGACTCTGGTTGGGTTTATAACAACACATTTACTAGTGGATCGACATAAAAACGTCCTACATATGGTGTTCTATAGGAGGAATTTTTGCGCAGTGTGTGATGTTGGGGAGTTAAATATGTGTATAGTTTCATTTAATATTAAAATATTAAACCTATCCGCCTTCTCTTAATTGATTATGGGACTATCCCCCCCATTCCCCTTTAATAGAAAGAGGTCCCAAGGAACATATCAAAGAAATGAGGCATCATCGAACTCTGATTGTAACATTGATCGCTGAGGGATGGTCTAACAATATCTTCCAAGCGCCATTTTGACCTCGATGTTTTGAATTTTACTATATGAGTTTTTATGTTTGAGTTGTAAGAATTGAAGGAATTTTTTAGTCATAGTTGTTTGGTTTATGATACATTAGATTTGGGCTAGTGACCCCTTGAGGGGTATTGTATGAGTTTTAGGGAAAATGGGGGTTATTTGGCTAGCACCTATATATATTTTTATAGACTTTCTCCATTACAAAGCATGTTTACTGGAGGAACAAATCATGTGTTCATCCCATTCTAGTAAGATTATTTTGGGGGACAACACATATTTTACTACATGATACACATCTTGTAGTGACCCCAAGTCAGGTAGCCTGAGGATATGGCAAGGGAATCCATGTGAATGTACACGACCAGGTTAAATTACATGGCCTGAGTAGCTATACATAGTGTCTCAGACATTGGAATTAGAACGATTCATGTCCAAGTGGTCATTTATCTAGGGAATGAACTAATTCAATTTGTACAATCCATGTGTATAACATTACTAATTGATCTATTTGAGGGGAGTATAGAACTTGGAGTTCGGGTAGAGTCACATTCTAGGGGATCCCCTTACATGATGTGTAGCCTCTTATTTGAGAAGTCTTTTCCATCTGTATATACTCTTTTGGGGGTCATATTGGGGCCTATGAGTAGCCTATCATTATCAATTTTATGCGTAGAATGTGATTGTGTCCTAATTTTTTTGAGTATATGCAAGGTGAGTCATTTTTTTGGATCTAATAATTTAGATTTGGTTGGACCAACAATAGATTAGTGAGCTCCCATTGTTTTTTCCTATCAGGGTTTCTGTTGAATTAGTTCCTTAGTACAAGATTGTGATCCCCAGGATTGGGTGATTTTGAAAATAGTTGTATCATTCTTATCACGACCCATTCCCTTTGGCTCGTGTCGTGACTACCCCCAAGCCTACCATCTATATGCCAAGGGCTGGCGACTAGCACCAGAAAGGCGTATCCCTATTAGGGGAGGGAATTACCTTTAAACTTGTACAAACATAGAAACTGAGAACACCCCAAGAAACAAACACCAAAAAAACTAATGTAGTAAAAAGTGTACTAAAGGTAATGGGAGATACAATACAAGCCCAACTGAAATGTACATGTACAACTAAAAAGATCAAAGATAACTAAAACTATAAAACAACACATAGATCATCCACCAAGGATCATACAATAAGGGTACGTACATCTCACAATCAGTAGTCCCTATTTCACATCACTACAAATGGTCCACCTTCGAGCATCGTCCAGTCCTAGATCCCGCTGTCTTGATCGATGTTGTTCATCATCTTCCCATGAAAGAAAAATGTTTGGGTGAAGACCGTGCATGGGAGAGTATAACAATACTCAGTAGGGAACCTTTGACCCTAGAAAGTCTCCCAGAGTACCAAAAAAGAATAATCACAATTCAAGACCTCGATAACAACGAAAAAAGTAGTCATCATCTCTCCATAGGTATATTAACATACATATAAATACACCGTCAAGATATTCTCATCTCATACAAGAGGGATGAATACCAAAAAGTTAACACAATGAAGGTAAAAGTACCACGATGGTAACACCACGATGGTAAATGTAACGAATTGGTAACCCCATGAATGTAAAAAACCCATCTCACAATCATGTACAACATATGTACCAATATACAGATGATTAGTTGAAATCTAGATCATCTTATTCTGTTAAGAGGCACTGCTGCATACCCACGCAGGCTCGATATGTACAAGCCCTCATGGTCCCACACATGATCTAACCCAAATAGGATCAGTATTCACTGACCCACAGAGGATCACTGAGTGATAACCCACATAGTATCGGATACATGAAAACCCACACATGATCGATAGATGCTGGCCCATATAGGATCGATAGATGCTGACCCACATAGGGTCGATGTTCTGTTTTCACATTAATGTTAGGCATAGGATTCCCGCACTAAGCAAGCATTATTATTGGAGGATCCACTTTTCAATATATCAGTAATACTACAACCTACATGATTTTCAAAGAAGTATCACATGCCATCATGTCATAAGTGTTCCAATGCAACAGACATCACATCAATCAGACATGTGATTTGTAAGCTATATGAATTTTAGTGCTGAGGGTCTGGTTGAATTCGAGTATAGTCTATCCCATCAAAAATTCAACATTCTATGAAACTCATGTGGAGTACCTCAAAATGACCTCCTCACCATAAGGGTTCCCACATGACAGACATTGATTCAATTATACTATCAGTCTGTATATTTTTGGCTTTTTAGTGTGGAGTGCCCGGTTGGATTCTTGTTCGATCCAACCCGGTCGTACTTCAAACTACACCAGATAACCAAAAGGGTCATTCCATTACGATCAAAATGAAAAACACACTATATGGACTACTCATTTATCGAAAATGAATACCCTATGAAAAAGTTTCATTTCACCGCAACATGCTCGAACCGGGCCTCAAGGGGCCCACGCTTTGACCTTGACATAAATATCAAAAATTTGTCTTGAAATGTCTGTCTTAATTTTAAGATAACAAAATCACTTACAGTTCACCCATCTAATGTCTTAAGAATGAGTTATAACAGAAGCCTAATTACACATCAATAATATGAAAATTATTATTGGGCGTTTTGTGAAGCCCTGTCTTAGAGTACAACATAATCTTCCACATTAAACTTGGATCGACCGTCTTAATGATACGATCTTGTCGCCACTGATGTGAAGTTAATCAGACATAACATGTATGATTTATGGTGGTTATAAGATTGAATATCAGTATTAAATCTATTATTTCACGATCATTTTCGGTACCCTATCTGAAAACCCAAAAAAGACATCCAATATTGGACTCAGAATGTCCGTCTCAGAGTCAGGGTCGAACAACCACATATAGTTCATCAAACTGAGGAAGCACAAAGATGATGCGGAAAAGGAGGTGTTTTATCATAAAAAGTATTAATTCCAATATTTTATTTTTACTATTAATTACATATTTAATTACTTTTCAATAACTTCAAAATTAATACACACATGGAGTTCCTTACTGTGTGTCGAAAACAGACACCATCAATTATATATAATATTTTTATTGTTTTAACATTATTGTATTTTAGTTTTTAACTCTCTGATATCCCCTTCATTCATTCATGTTATTCTGTCTTCAGAATGGGTAGACCACCACAACCACCTCTAGCAACTCGATACATGATGCCTTCAGACTTCTTGCACTGCTTGCATGCTACCTCATGGATATCCTCTACCGCTGCACGTCAAACCCTTTACCTCCCCCGGAGCCGCACCCTGAACACATGATGGAAATCAAACCGCCATGTCACCCCTCCCATGGGCCTCCACATCTTCATTCTAACAAAAAAATGTTAGGACTGTAGATTCATGATATGGGGCAATGATATCTGCTTTCCTACACCACACTCAATGAAATGTTATCTTTTTAGTGCGGTTAATTATTTGGTGTTGGAGAACACTAAAAGAACGAAATATAAAAGATCATGGTCTATGTTCGGATCAATGACCATGTTTGTTTGGACATCATTATTGAGAATCAAGAACAACAGGAATTAAAAAATAGATATTTATCATAGTACAATATAAACCTCCTACTGAGTTAATTTATTGGAGAACGATCATGATTTATGGTGGGTCGGTGTACGTCATTCCCGCAACTGGCTTCTCTGATGCCAATCGAATGATGGTCTTCGATTCTTGATTGTGAGACCTATTCATCATCATGAGCCTCAAGATCATGCTCCTCCTTTTTCCAATGGAAACCAAAAACCCAACCCCAAGGAAGAGTTAATATAACTCTTACTTTAAGAGGAGATTCATTTATTTACAATTAATGAGTCCTATTAATAAAATAGATTTGTGGTTAAACATTTTGTGTAAAGAAGAATTTAATTTCCATCATTTAAATGCCCGAATACCCTCTTGTGATCTCTGCCACCTAAAAATAAAAGGAGAGGTGGGAGGATATTTAAAATAAAGTATATTCATTTTATTTAATTCTACCCAAAAAATGCTAAAACCAACTTCTTTTCTCGACTCATTACGGTTGTGGTTAAACCTCTCATAAGTGAATCCCAACGTTGTGAGATCAACGGTGCCTTCTGATTTTAATCTGAGCACTGGTCAAAATGTTATAAAATGTTGCTAGAACATTTACTGAACGTACCATAAAAAATTTCAATAAATTAATAACGTTCACCCTCTACCCAAACTGATCGACTTTCGGCTCTGCCTAAGTAGAAACACCCTAAAAACTCAATAGTACTCTATGATATTCATTATGAGTTACCATTTAGATGTTATGGATTCTAACAAATAAATTATTATTACATATTTATTTTTTTTTTGCCAAAAACTAACTTCCACAGTTGGGCCATGCTGACCAATGTTAGTATCTACCTAAAGGAAGAATGCCCTCAGAAGCTCAGTGGTGGTCTAAGATTTTTAATCAGAGTCGCCATTCATGATTTATAAGCATTTTAAAAATAAAATAACAATATTTTATTACTTTATTTACGGTTATTCCATTTTTAGGATTTATGCCAAAATATATATGCTGACGAAACTTATGTTCCGCTTTGGGTAAACCCACCATCTTGAACTCAATGGTTCCCTCAAATTTTGGATTTAGGCAACCGTTTAACTGTTATTCGACATTTTTAGGAAAACTGCTTACACACACTAATTAAAGCATAAAAAAAGTTAACATATCATTCCAGGATCTTCGGTCCTCATAATCAGGAATCTTCATAATTTTTTAACATGAAATAATTCTATATAATAAATAATTTATACAGAAATTCTGGGACATTACATTCTCTCCACCTTAGTGATTCACATCCCCGAATGCCTGAACAAAGGAAAATCAAAAAAACGAGGTTACTAAGCTCGAATTTGAGCCCCCCATTCCCATGTTCTCTACTGGAGGTCCCTGTGCAGCCACAGAACCTGCACCATAGGGATCGACCATTCATTAATGAATCACTTCTATCAATCCTCTATCTCCACAAGGAACTCTGTAAAAGTCACCCCATTGTCAAAGATCAACTCACCCCAATCGATAACATGAAATGGATCTTGCACGCATCTCCTTAGTTGAGACATGTGGAAAACATTTTTCTCCTGGTGCATCTGTGGTGAAATAGATAGATAATATGCCACCTCTCCCACACTGATGAGAATCTAGAAAGGTATGATTAACCTCGACGATAAATTGTCGCCTCGGCCAAATCACTACAAACCTTTTCAAGATGAGATCCATTGCAATACATGGTATCCCTCCACAAACTCTAATGGTCTCCATCTCCTATCTGCATAAGAATTATGCCAGCAATGTGTTGAACTCACTTGCAAAATAAGTGGGGCATCGTGATAAAAAATATGACACAACTTCCTTCATCAATGGCAATTAGTACTGACGTCGAAGGACATGATACAACATCGCCACTCCAGGATGTACAATTAAAGGGGATGTTTTGAACTCTCTCAACACATCCTCCTGATGTATCACTGGTACCATTGTGCATCCTACAAAGGGAAAAATGTGATCCCCGCCTTTAGAAGATCCATTAGGAGACCATCCTGAGATTATCAAAGCACGTCAGGCCTCACAATCAACATCCCAAGTTGTTCCTCCTGATCACGCTGATGAATTGGTGGAGTGAGAGTCCTATGCTAGAGGTAAGATGTTCCATCTTTATCCACGAAGGATACTTGATGTGCAACTAGATGTTCTGTCGCCTCTATCATCTATTATAGTCCAGACCTCGTGCTGAGTGCATCTACTACCATGTTTCCCATCCTAGGAGTATAGATGATATCAAATTAATAGTTTTGGTGGAACTCTATCCATCATTGATTCATCATGTTCAGGTGCTTCGTTGAGAAGTTATACCTGATACTCTTGTGATCATAGTAAAGGGTAAATCCTTTACCCATCATGTAGTCCTGCAACATATTTAGTGATAATACAACACTTAAGGACACCAAGTCATGGGTAGCGTTGTTCTACTCGTGTTGTCTCAACTGTCGTGAGCCATAGGTGATCACCACCTTCTCCTACATCAGGAAACAACCTACTCTGGTCTATGATGCATTGTAGTAGACTACATACCCAACACCCTCTTCTAGTAGCCTCAAGATTGTGGAACATTTCAGTCTCTGTATTTTCTCCTGAAATCTCTCCTGACACATTTCCGTCAACAGGGAAGGCTCCCCCTTCTATGTCAAAGCTGACAAGGATAGTAATACCCTAGAGTGGTCAGGTACAAATCTCCTATAGTACCCATAAAAAGGTGAAGACCCTCTCCCTTTAGGGAGTTAATCTTAGAAACATATTTTTAAAAGATGTCTGCACACTCCGTCACTACTTTTGGGAACTGAAAAGTCAAAACTTCTGCTGGCATGAGGGTAATGGTGGTTGACATAAGAGTGATCGGTTGCACCCTCCTAGGGATGATTTTATCCTGTTCTTCCACTGTTTCCCATTTTTTACCGACCTAGGAAAACCCCATTCCAATTCATTAGATATAAAACATTATTTTTGCCTAAAACAACCAATATAAGTATTAACTCTGGATATACTATCTATACCCAAAAAAACATCATAAGGCCTCGACGCTTCCACCAAGAGGTTCCAACCGAAACTATCACCTCATGGGTCAATTCACAACGTACACATAAGTGTGATTATTGAGTCCCCTCTAAAATATATCTCTAGACGTAAGGGTCATGTAAACGGTTTAACCAGAAACTCTAGGTCTTAAACAAGATTTGTGGAAAGAAGGATCGATTGGTACCTATGTCTATTAATACGCCATAGATTTGTAGACATAGAACATTCCATGAATCATTCATGGATCCCTAGGGTCTCACTCCTTGACCGCACACAGCTACTACCTTCTCTTTTCCTTCACCTCCTTGTGCCTTGTAGGGACCACAACGATGTGGTGGTTCTGATAGGTAAAAATGTATACCACCTCATGATTCTCTCCTAACTATACTTCCTCATCTGCTACCCTATAGATTCATATATCCCTATCACTTCATCTTCTCAAAACATATTACATATCCATTTAATTAGGACTGGCGTTATTTTTCTTCTTTCCCACTACTATCATTTACTGGTTGTATCTATCCCACCAAAGAACATTCATCCACAAAGGATCTCTACAGCACCCAAATATAAGTAAGAGTTCATAGAGAAATAGTGATGGCTCAGTTGTCCCTAAGCACACCACGATCAAAGGTCTGATCATTGAAGCAATGACCAAACTGTATACATCGAGTACCTGTGATGTTCAGTATGCCTCAATGAATACTCAGCTAGCAATATGTCATCCTACCGAAGTAGTAGAAGATATACGAAACACTCACCTCTTAGTTTTTTAGAAAGATACCCACTTCTATGAGGATTTATCTACGGTTTTTCCATAGAAAAGTCACATATTCCCATGATCCGAGTAATCTAAACCCTACAAATCATCCTCATGTGACACGTATAAGGCTATCTACTAGGACTATCATCTGATCAAATGGTGCCATGAAAATATGGAAACACAGAAACCTCATCAAGCTAGTCATTAGCCACCTGTGAGTTGGGATATCCTCAGAACCTGAGGGGTGTCTGATGCTAGAACACCTTTAAGGCACAAAGCCTATATGTTTCCTCAACGGTAACTTCCAGTTAGATCTACTATCCAATGGGTAATGATATATCTAGCACACTACCCTAAGGTATCATCTCGGGAAATGGTCCATGTATTGATGCCCCATCACCAGGCAGACCATACTCATGGTCACACACTGTTAAAGACTAATAGCTAGGATCACCATCTAATCAGCTGGTGTCCCAACAAGGTGGAAATCCCAAGCCATAGCCTTTAACTAGAACTTAGCTGCCCAGGGATCTTTCTCAACTTGATTCAATGGAGTCCTCTTCTGCTAGAACACGTGCAATTCACATAGTCTGCGTGTACCAATTCCAGTGCAGCTAGTGGTAACTGCTGCACAACGGGTAGTGGTGCTACTAGTACACCACCTGAAGGTTCCAACATAGTAAGAGTGCCTCACAATGGAGCCTCATAACTCAGTGGGCCATCATCACGTACTCTCTTGAGAATCATAGATGTCTGTCTATGATATGGCATCCTAACAAGGGATAGGTGTGCCATGGTCATTATGTAACACATGGTGAGATGAATCCAACAAAACCAAGGAAAAACTTTTCCAAAACACACTCAATTAGTGTTTCATGCACTGAGTCTGAAAATAGAATCTAGGGTCCTTATGTACGGATATGTCGGCCACCACACCATCACTGGACTCCCGGATCTAAAAACCACACTCATAACACTTAACAATTTTTCCACATTGAAAAGATCAGAATCTTATTTTTTTGGTAGAACAGACTCTTCTGATACAACTGTTTCACAACCCGTCCCCTAGGGCCCATGTTGTGGCTACCCCATGCCCATTTTCCATAGGCCGGGGGTTGGAAAATAGCACCGTAAAGGCATATCCCTATAATGCGATGGCATATCTTTTAAAATTGTACAAACACCCAAACCGATAACACAACAAGAAGAAACCACGAAGTAAACTGCTATAGAAAAAATTGTACTGAATATAAATAGGGCCAAAATAAAAGATCAACTGAAAAGTACAAGTTCAAATGAAAAGTAAAAATACAACTGAAAGTACAATACAATTCCTAGATTGTTCCATGAGGATACTACCAGAAGGCTAGTTACAACTCAATATCTATTGTACATGTGTCACGTCATGCCAATTGGTCCACCTTTGAGCACCATCCAGTCCTGGCTCCCTCATCTTGGATCAATGTTGTTCGTTCTCTTAAAAATACACAACATGGTGTGGGGAAATTCCATGCAGGTGTGAATATAAAAATACTCAGTAGGGACCCTGAGACCCCTGAAGGTCTACTAGAGTATCAGAAAGAAATAACCACAATGCAAGACCTCAATCACAAATCATGAAGAAGTCATCAACTAATCTTAGGTATATGACCATAAATATACCTATGTTATCATGATATTATGGTATCATACATTAGGTAAGAATACGATAATGGTAACACCATGAAGGTAAAAGTACCACACATGTAACACCATGAAGGTAACACTGAGATGGTAAATGCACCACCCAAGTAACACCACAAATGTAACATCATGAAGGTAAAAGCACCAAAATGGTAACACCTTGAAAGTAAAAGACTCATCTCACAATCGGGTATAACTTATGTAGTTAAGTACATATGATTAGTTATAAGATAGATCATTTTATTCTGTTAAGAGGAACTGCTGCAGACCCACTCACAGTCAATAGGTACTAACCCCTGCTGTCCGACATAGGATCTTACCCACACTAGGTCAGTCTGCGTTGACCCAGACATGATCACAATGTCATGAAGATCACCAGATCTAATAGATGTTGTTCCATTCATGATAGATAGATGAGGACCCACCCTAGATTGATAGATGCAGACCTACATAGGATCGATGTTCTTCCTTCACTTTGCAGCCAACCACATGATTCTCGCACTAAGCACATTTGATACAAAGAGTATCTTCTCCTCATGCAATCGTTCATACCTCAATGTCCACTATGTTCCATGATAATGTATCCTAACAGACCATCATGTCATATGGGTTCCAACACAACAGACGGTGTGTCAATCGGACACCCGATCTATAAGTTATAGACATTTTAATGTCGAGGGCCTGGTTTGATTCGAGTACGATCCCACCAGGACAAACTCCAAAATTCTCCAAAATTCACGTGGTGTATATAAAATGTACTGCCTCTTCCTAAGGTTTCCAACACTATAGATGGTGCATCAATCAGACGACTGTTCTGTATGTTATTGGAATTTTAGTATTGAGGGCACTGTTGGATTCCTGTTTGATCCAACTCGGTCGTACATAAAATGGAACCGGATAACCGAATGGATCACACTGTTATTTTCCACATGAATAAAATACACAATATGGACTAAAAATTTGTCCAAAATTGATACCTGTAGAAAAAATTGCATTTCACCGCAACACGTGCCAACTAGGCCTCATAGGGCCTACTCCTCGACCTCGACTAAAATATCTGAAATTGGTCTTGAAATGTCCATAGAAATTTTATAATCATAATACCTCGTAAATTTCACCCATCTAATTACGTATGAATGAGTTACAACATAAGAAAGATTCTGCAAGAATACTAATAACATTATTATTGAGCGTTTTGTGAACCTAAGTCATATAAAAGAATTTAATATTCAACATTAGGCTTGGATCGAATGTCGTAAGGATAGGATCATGTCGCTACTGAAGACAATTAAATCATACGTCTCACATAGGAGATACGGTGGTTCAATGTTTTAATATTAATATTAAATCTATTATTTCACAAGAATTTCGGGCACCCAATCTGAAAACCCAAAAAAGACACCAAATATTGGACTCAGAATGTCCATATCAAAGATAGGATCACACTGCCACAGACGGTTTGTCAATGTGAGGTCACACAGAGACGTGGCAAACAAAAAGGTGTTTTATCATCAATCGTAATAATAAAAATATTATATTATTATTATGAATAACTTATTTAATTAGTTTTCAATAACTCCAAAATCAATTCACGCATGGAGTCCCTTGCTGCGTGACATAAATAAACATAATCAAATACTTATTTTCCTTTTATTATTTTAAAATTGTTGTATTTTATTTTTTCTCTCTCCAATCATCCCTTCATTCATTCATTATTTTCCTTATTCTGCACGGCCATACCGCTGCCACCACATCCGGATACCCGAGCCACTGTGCCTCCTGACTACTGCACCGCCTAGATGTTACCTCCAAGCTATCCTCTGCTACCCCATGTCGCACCCTCTACCTCACCTGGAGCCATGCCCTGAACACACTCTAGAAATCCCTCTGCCACATCTTCCCTTCCGTGGGCCTCTAAATATTCGTTCTAAGCCAAAAATATGTGACGAACGCATATTTGTGATCATCGGGTTGAGATCTCTGCATCCATATGTCGTGCTATGCGAAACATTATGTTTTTCTGTGCATAATTATTTACCAATGGAGAATGCACGATGTACGAAATAGAAAGGATCATGGTTTATATGCAGATCTATGACCATGATTGTTTCGTTATCATTGTTGAGAATCCAGAATGAGAAAAAATTACAAATAGATATTTATAATACTACCAAATAAACCCCCTACCACATTAATTAATTGGAGAATGTCCACAATTAAAAGTGGGTTGGTGTTCGTCATTCCCGCAACAAGCATCCAACGACGCCACTCGAATGATGATATTTGGTTTTTGATTGTACGATTTGCTCTCCATCAAGAGCCTCATGATCCAGCTCCTACTTTTTCCTGTTAAATCCAAACACCCAACCCCAAGGAATAGTTAATATAACTCTTAGTTAAATGTTGATTCATTTATTTAAAATTAATTAATTCTATTAATTAAAGGGATTATTGGTTACACATTTTGTGTAACCAGGAATTTAATGCCAAACATTTAAATGCCTGACCACCCTCTTGTGATCCCCGCCACCAAAAATAAAAGAATATGTGAGAGGATATCTAAAATAAAATATATTTATTTTATTTAATTCTCTAATAAAAATTAGAAAAACATATTATTCTCTCAACCCATTATGTTCGAGGTTAAACCTTTCTTATGCGTATCACGATACTGTGAGTTCAATGATGCCTTCATATTTTTAATCCGAGCACCAATTCAAAAGTTATAAAAAGCATATTGCACATTTACTAAAGGTACCTTAAAAATGTTCAGTAAATTAATAATGTTCACCCAAGACCTATGCTGATCGTGGTTGTGCTCCGCCTATGGAGAAAACACCCCAAAGAACTAAATGATACTCTCATATTTTCCATATGTGTTACAGTTTAGATGTTATGGATTTTAAAAATAAAATAATTCTTTTTAATTATTTTATTTATGGTAAAAAACAAACATCCATAGTTGGAATGTGCTGGAAAATGTAATTATAATCCTAAAAAAAGCATACCCTCACGAGCATAGCTGTGGTCTCAGATTTTAATCCATTTCAAAGTTCATGAGTTATAAGCATTTGGAAAATAAAATATCTTTATTTAATTATTTTATTTACGGTTATTCCATTTTTGGGTATTCTCACAAAAGATACACGTTAATAAACATAATCCTTGCTTAGGGTCAACCCTCCATATTGAACGCAATGGTGCACTCTGTTTTCTGATCCATGTAACCATTTAAGATTTATTTTTCTTTTTCAATAAAACTGCATAAGTGCTCTAATTAAATCATAAAAAACCATCAATGGGTCATTCTGGGCACTCCAGGCCTTAGAATCAAGCACAGTTAGATTTTTCATTCTTGAAATATTTCTATATAATTAAAAAAAGTTATACATAAATTCGAAGTCATTAAATTCTCCCCACTATCAGGACTTACATCCCCGAAAGCTTGATTAAGGGAAAATAAAACAAATGAGGGTTCTGAGCACGAATCTAAGCCTCCCACTCCCATGTGCTGTCCTAGAGGAACCTGTGCTGCCACTGAACTCACACCATAGTGATCAACCAAAAATGAAGGACTCACTCCTTTCGATCCTCTATCTCCACCAAGAACTCTATAAAAGTTACCCAATCATCAATGTTCAACTAACCCTTGTCAATAATGTGCAATGGATCATTCAAAAATCTCCTCATAATGACTATTTCTGGTAGACTTAATATGGGGGAACTCATCAGTCACTTTATCTGCTCCTGAGAGCTCAGTTGAAACTACTCTATCTACAGGTATTTCCCTTCCTTCTTCGTCAAAGCTGAAAAGGATGTCACTACCATATATAAGTCTAGCACAAATCTATTATAGTACCCATCTAAAGTAGAAGTCCCTCTCTACTCAATGAGGTAATCCTGGAGACATCTTTTTAAACATTTTCCCCACACTCTGTAACTACTGTTGGGAACTGAAAAGTCAAAACTTCAGTTGGCATTAGGGTAAGGTTGGTTGACTCAAGAGTGATCAGTTGAACCCTCTTAAGCATGAGTTTATCATGTGATTTGTGGGTTTCCCTTTTTTTGAAGACCCAGGGAAACCCCATTCCAACGCTGTAGATATACTACATCCTTTTTTCCTAATATAGCCAATCTGAGTATGAACTGTGGATGTCAAGTATATACCCAAACTAAAATCGTAGGGCCTCGACACTTCCCCCAAGAGGATCCAACCGGAACACTCACCTCAAGTGTCAAATCACACTGTCGACATATGTGTGATTATTTAGTCTCCACCCAATGGTATCTCTAGACATTAGGGTTAGGTAATCTACTTAACTGAGACTCTGGGTCTTGAAAAAGATTCATGTAAATATAGAATTATTGGTACCTATGTCAATTATTAAGGTAACTAGTAGAAGACACAGACCGTACCACGAATAATTCCCGGAGGCCTTGGGTCACACTCCATGACCGCACACAACTACTACCTTCCTATATTATCCACCTCCCTGAACCTGGTAGGGGACACATTGAGGTGGTGGATGTAACATGTCAAAATGTATAACACCTCATGATTCTCTACTTACTCCACTTCCACATCTGCTGCCCTCAATATTCATCTGTCCCTATCACTTCATCTTCTTGAAAACATTTACATGCCCATGTCTCCGAGACTGGTGACAGATTCCTGCTTTCCCACAACTTTCATTCACTGGTTGTATCTGCTCCACCAATGAACATTCATCCCCAAAGTTTATCTCCTTCAACCTAACAAAATTACGAGTGCATAGAGGAATAGTGATGGCTCAGTAGTCCATAAAATAAACTTGATCAGAGGTCGGAGCCCTAATACATTGACCATATTGTATTCATCGAGTACTTGGGATGGTCGGTACACCTCAATTAATACTCAGATACCGACATGAAATCCTTCTGAAGTTGTAGAAGCTCCAGAGAACACTAACCGCTTAGCTTTTTGGGCAAGAGACCCCATTATCTAGGGAATTGTCTGAAACATTTCCATAGAAAAGTCACATCTTCAAAATATCAGGGTAAGATAAACCATGTAATCATCATGGTGAGATAAGTATATGTCTCTCTATCAGGACTTCCATGTGATCGGATGGTGCCTTGTCTAGATGGAAACTCGGCCACCTCCTCAAACTAGTCCTTAGACACCTGAGAAATGGGATATCCTCAGAACCTGAGGGGTATCAGATTATGAAACATATTTACTATAGTAATTTACATGTGTCTTCTACCCGTACCACTGGTTGAATCTACAGAACCACAAGAAGTGATATAGCTGGGACACTACCCGAATGTATCATCTTGTAATACTATCCATGTATCGAAGCCCCACCACCATGAAGACCATCCCCATTGCGACACACTGATAAAGACTAGTAACAAGGATCACCATGTAATCTGCAGGTGTCCCAACTAGGTAGTAAACTCTAGCCACAACCTCTAGACATTCCTCAGCTGCCTGGGGATCTTTCTCACCTCGAAACCTCGAAGCCATCTTCTACTGGAACTCATGAAATGTCCTCAGTTTGCATGCACTGTCTTCCAGTGAAGCTGGTGGTAACTACTACCCAATAGGTGGTGGTGTAGCTGGTACACCAATTGAAGGATCCAACATAGTAAGAGGGTCTAACAGTGGATCCTCGTCGCTCGGTGAGATGTCATCATATACTCTCTCGGGAATCCTAGCTCACTATCTACGTGATGACATCCTGATATGGAACTTGTGTTCTGAGATCATTAATTTATTCCTTCTGAGCTAAATCCAATGAATCCACAGAAAAATATTTCCAAATCACACAAGAATTTTTGTTTTCGTGCTCTAAGTCTGAAATTGGATTTCCGGGTCCTAGTGTATGGATACGTCTGCCACCGCACCAACACTGGACACCCAAAACTGATAACCACACTCATATCCCTTAACACTATTTCCACATTGAAAATATCATTATCCTATTTTTTCTGTAGAACTGACTCCTTTGATACCACATTGTCATGAACCGTCCCCTGGGGCACATGTCGGGACTATCCCTAGCCCACCGTCCATAGGCCAGGGGCTGGAAAATAGCACCGGAAAGATTTATACATATAATAGGAAGGCATTTCCTTTAAAACATTACAAACACAAAAATAGAGAACAAAACAATAAGAAACCATGATATAAACTATTGTAGTAAAAAATGTAATGAATGTAATGGGGGATGGAATACATGCCCAACTGAAAAGTACAAGTACAAATGAAAAGTAAAAATCCAACTAAAAGTATACAAAACTCCTGGATTTTCCATCAAGGATCCTACCAGAAGGGTAGGTACAAATCACAATCAATAGTCCCTGCATCACGTCACGTAAAATGGTCCTCATCCGATCACCATACAGTCCTGGCTCCCTCAGCCTCAATCAATGTTGTCTGTCATCTGTACAAGACAGAACAAGGTGTGAGAGAATCCCGTGTAGGGGTGAGTATAACAATTCTCAGTGGGGACCCTGAGACCCCCGAAGGTCCTGTAGAGTTACACAAAGGAATAACCACAAAGCAATACCTCAATCACAAATCATGATGCAGTCATCAACTGTACATAGGTATATACACTTACATATACATAAGTTATCCAGATATTCTCATCTCATATATGAGGGAAGAATACATAAATGGTAACACCACGAAGGTGAAAGTACCACACATGTTACACCGCTATGGTAACACCACAAATGTAAAATAATCACACATTTAATACCACAAATAAAAACGACTTAGCTCACAATTAGTTATAACAAATGTACAAGAGTATAGATGATTATTCATAAGCTAGATCATCTTATTTGGTTAAGAGGCACTATTGTTGACCCAAACAGGGTTGATAGTTTCTAACCCCTGAATACCCACTGAGGATATAACCCACACATGATTAGTATGCACTGACCGACAAAAGATCTATGACTGTTGACCCAAACAGGATCTAGTAGATGCCGACCCACGCAGGCTTGAAAGATACTAACCCACACTGGATCGATAGATGTTGACCCACAGAGGATCAATGTTCTTTCTTCGTGCTACATCCTACCATAAGATTCTCACACAATGCACGGTTGATTACAAGAGGATATAATCCCTCAGTCTATCGGTCATACCTTAACATCCTTGAATATCCATGAAGAATTATCCCAAAGTATGGTCATGTAATAAAGTATCCAACGCAACAAACAACGTGCCAATCGAACACACGGTCTATAAGCTATAGGAATTTTAGTGCCACGAGCTCAGTTGGATTTGAGTAAGATCCAATCCAACCACACTCTAACTTTCTCTGAAAGTCATGTGTAGTATCTCAATAGAACCACCTCATTCTAAGGGTTCAAACATGATAGATTTCATGTCAATCGAATGACCGGTCTATAAGTCATTGGCATTTTAGTACTGAGGGCCCGGTTGGATTCGTGTTTGATCCATCCTGACCGCACTTCAAAAAACAATTGATAACCAAACTGGTCACACCATTAAGATCCACATGGAAAAGAACATCAGATGGACATCCCAATTTTCCAAAATGAGTAACTGGTGAAAAAGATTCCTTCACAGCAACACACGCGAACCAGGTCTCGTGGGGCCTCCACCTTGACCTCGATATAAATATCTAAAATGGGTCCTGAAATGTCCATTTTAATTTCAAGATCACAACACCACTGACGATTTTCCAATCTAATGTCATATGAATGAGTTACGACAAATGCAAGATTCTACCACAATAATAACAACATTAGTATTGGACGTTTAGTGAACCCAAGTCACAGACTAGAATTTAATATTCAACATTAGGCATGGATCGACCATCTTAATGACAGGATCACTTTGCCACTAACGACAATTCAATCGGATGTCACACATAGGAGTTATGGCGGTTTGAAGATTAATAATAATATTAAAACTATTATTTCACTAGTGTTTCAGGTACCCTCTCCATAAAAACCCCAAAAAGACACCCAATATTGGAATCAGAATGTCCACCTCGGAGTTAGGGTCGCACTACCACAGACAGTTCGTCAAACTGAGGTCGCATTGAGTAGTTGCAGACCAAATGGTGTTTTATCATCAAAAGTAATAATAATAATATTTTATTATTATTATTAATTACTTAATTATTTAATTTTCCTTAACTCCTAAATCAATCCATGAATGGATTTCCTTGTTGCATTCTAGAAACAAACCCCATAACTATAACGCCCCGACCCCAGTTACCTAGATTCAGTGCATTATTACATAACATTGTCATGATCATAAAAGATCATGTCTCCAAAGACCTATTAGTTTAGTAGCCTTGGAATCACTAGATACATTCATAAAGTTTACATTACATCATAACGTGAAAAACTACAACAATATCTTGTCTCCATATACCGCACTCATATCCACTCATACTATCCTTGTAGGTCATTCATAAAATACTTCTTCATATCATAGGAAAAATAAAACATTGAATGGGGTGATCTCAGATGCCATGTAAGGATAACAATATTCCGAAAACTTTCATAAATAATCTTAATCATTTAAGGCAATGTATATCTAAAACAAAAGATTTTTAAACTTGAACATAAGAATATATGGAAGAAATAAAAAGAAATAATGTCATTTACGTATTCAAATGGATATTCTACTAGTCAAATAATCAAATACAATATCAATAACCACTTTCATAGTGATGGAATGCATAATGCCAGTCTAACATAACCACATAGTCAAGGCCTTGTGCCAAGACTACAAATAAAAGTTTTTCAAGGCCTTGTGCCAAGAAACTATTTTGTCTCATGAGACATACTAATGCATCAAGGAGCTATTGCGGGCTCCACCCGTCAATTATTAAGTCCAATGCATTCCTCACATGAACACGTTTAAACATAACATAAACATTCGTATTAAAACTAGCATAAGAAATTTCAATACTTTCTCCATAAAAAATGAATGGTATAAAAATAACACATCCACAGTTAAATATATAACAAAACCATCAATACAATATGGATGTTTTGTATCATAATAAATCAGCTTCATATAAGCTTAAAATCTATCAAAGGATGTGGATATAGATGAAATCAAAACTATTTTAAGGAAATATCTCATTTTTTTAAAATAAATTAAATGACACATAATTATAAAAGAAAAAATTTTATTTGAAAATATTCTTATAAGTTTGTAATGGATGATTCTTGGATTTTATAATGGAGGAAAATATCCACACACATAGTATAAGTTAAAAAAAAGATATTGTTGCCCTAATTCTCTCGAAAAGGTTAAAAGGACCTTATTTGGACAACCACAGAAACATTCCTTTATATATATCTAACAAAAAGTAAAACAATGGTATATATGTCATTAACCCATAGTCTATAAAATAGTATTAATGATTTGAAATACATTTTTAAGAAACATGCATGTGGATTATAAAGAGTTACATTTGATAATTACGTATAAACTACCTCGGATAATGAAGAGATTGCGAAATAAAACCTTACCTTGTACTTTTCCTTGGTTGAGGGTAGGTTAACCACATTTATAATGGTGATGTAATTGTTATTAAATTATACAAGAATCATATACTTTAATATGATATCATATATGATCTTTTAATATTTCTTTGTTAATAATATATTTGTTTTATCGTCGTTTCATGTGTTAACTTAATTGTTTTCTTTTATATGTTTTGTTACATAAGCCAGGTTTGTTATGGATAGGTCGTATATAATTCATATCCTGATTAATATCATTTCCTTAAAAATTATTTTTAATCATCAAATGTGAATTAGTCTTGAGTGGATACGATATGGGATGAATCTAATCGCGTTCGCAGAGACGGTAGTCTGTACGTATGCACGAGCGATAATATCATTCGTTTGATATTAAAATCATATATAATTTGATATTATATCATATATTCATAATAATAATTATTTTTTATTTTTTATTTACTTAAATTACTAATAATTATTATACCCATCCAAATAATAATATTTTGAATAACAATTACACCATGACGTGGAGACGATAACTCGTACGTACGCCCGTATAGTGACATGCTATTCAAAGGACAAATATAATACTGAATATGATTTTACCATAATTATAATAAAATCAAATTATATAGAAGCTACTGAATTTGTTATTTTAGAATGGAAATAACAAAGAAGGAAGAAGTGGAGAAAGAATGGAACTTGAAAGAGGGTGGTGAAATTATTACATTTTCTTTGGGTTCTTCCTTTTGATTTGATCAAAAGGGATCCTTATGATAGATTTATGACATTATAAATGCCTCTAGGATGAAGTGAGGGAAGTTTATAAGATATTTGTTGAGGTTTTAGAAGATCCAAATGGCTTAGAAAGAGTGAATTAGAGTGAAGGGTGAGTACCCTTTTATAAGAGGGGTGAGGGGAACCTTAGCAAAAACATAAAATATTATTTTACGATTAAATCTTTTTCGGTTTATAATGGATAAAAAATGTATTATTTAATGGATAAGAAGTGTATGGTTCGAAAAACACTCATCCTATAGGTTTTTGACAGGTTTGGGTCACCATATTCACCTAAACTTTTATATTTACCTCTTAGTTAAATAGATGGACATTTACCATGTCTCTTTGTATTTTTATATTGTACGGTTAATAAACTTAATATATACTTCCAAGAGACCCCCATGTGGTACATTAATGATACATATATAATTATATATGTATTTTGGCTGAACCTTATATTATTAGGAAGAGAATAACAATTAATAATAATATATTTGTTTTAAAAACTCTTTTATGTCAATTTTGACAGTGTTTGGTATTTTGTTTTTTCTAAATTCATAACAGCATTATTACTTCAAAACAAATTCATCTAACCAATCTTAACATGTCATATTAACCAAAAAAATTAGTGTAATTCATAAAAAGTCTCAAATTACATTTATTTTGATATTTATAATATCAATCATTTTAATATTTCACTAATTTAGTAATTACTGCATAATTATTGTGTCATAAAAAATTTAATTTATTTGATGTCTAAAAAATAAAGTAAATACCATTATGTAGGAAATAATCTTATATTTCCAATTATTATTTATAGTAAAAAATGTACTTATATAAAACCACCTAAAAATTAATTACTAAAAGTGGGTTGTTTTTGTCAATTTTGCCTTTACTTTAAATTAATTAATCTAAAGTGTCATTATCATTCATAAGTGACTTCATGGGTTCCTGAAAACAACCCAAATATGCCCATAGTCGGACATGACACATCCAATAAGGTTAGGACATGTGTTAAGGTAATTTTGAATTATTATAATATTTTTTACATTTAATTACCCTATTAAACTTTAACCGCAGAAAATAAATGTCCAAAGTTACTATTCACCAAAAATTATTTTCCTCTTATTGAACCAAATTTTACTTATAGTGATTAATCATGTCTCTTGGATTTTTGAAATTTCACTCACAGAAATGGTAAAATTATGTTTTATGTGAATTTTCAAATTCTCCTAGGAAGTGGATAAAAGACGGTGAAAAGTTATATAAAAAATGTTATATATCTAAAATTATTATAAATTGACTCCAATGAATTAAATTGAACATATATAGGTATTAAATTTTTATTTTTACCTAAAATAAATTTAAATAAAATATATAATTATTTATATAAAAATTTGGTTTTAAATGATAACTTAGTGTTTTTTCACTATTCATAAAAAATTGATCGTTTTCAGAAAAATACCAAAAATTCACCCTTGCCTATTTTTGACATTTAAAACCCAAAAATAAAGTCTATTTTACCATAATTCAAAACACAGAAGTATCAATTATTAAATTAAAATTAATTCTCGTTGTCAAAACCAAAAAGCAGGTTTTCATAAAATAATAACTATTAACAGATTGACACATGTTTATATGCAATTTCAAAGTGAAATTACTCCCAATGGACAATATTTAATTAAATAGTAAAAATATAATCTAATTATTTTTTAACACCACTCAAATGTATAATATAACACTATAAATTATTTTGATTAAAAAATTTGTTTTAAGTTAAAATATAGTATTTTTCACTATTGACCCAAATATGAAAGTTATCAGAAAAAACCAAATATTAATAGAAAAAAAATTATTATGTCCTAATTATAAATAATAATTTTATTTTGTCAATTTGAGTATATAAATGATTCAAAAATTGGATTTAAAAAGGGATCACTATTAAAAGGTGGTAATATTGCATTTTCTAAAAAATAATTCTTTTATCTGAAAAAAATGAATTTGTTCTTACATTATTTCTAAGAAACGCATAATATGGATTCTAAAATTATAAGGATTACATAATGTTCAAAATTCAGTTAATACTATTCATAAATGCTTTTTAACGGCTAGTTTGGTAAGTCATGATGCGCTAGAACTTAGTATTGTGTGTAGTGCAGGTTATTGCATTACTTTAGAGAAATAACGAAATATGAAATATTGGGGTGTTACATTCATTCCTACTTCAATAAATTGCGTCCTCTCAATTTGAAATTGTTCTTCGAAAATAAAAGGTTGTAAATAGATAATACCATTGTGGGAAAACACAATCTCAAATTGGGTTTATAAAATTTAGTTTTATTAAGTGAAAATGGGGAATGAAAAATTCACCACAAAATTATGATCTCGATTAGTAGAACATTAGTGGCAATTAGAGACACATAATTGGAGGAAAAATGTAAATATTTATAAGAACTGATTGAGGTCATCAATCACAAAACATTGTAAATTTGGGGGCCTCAAATCCCTAAATCTATGATGACTTAAAATATTATCGGTTCAACAAAACATAAGGTATTAGGATAACACATTTTTGTTTTTAAGATCCCTTCCCTAATGATTAAGGATTAATTCCTTCATA
Source organism: Viscum album (assembly GCA_963277665.1). Taxonomy (NCBI): domain Eukaryota; kingdom Viridiplantae; phylum Streptophyta; class Magnoliopsida; order Santalales; family Viscaceae; genus Viscum; species Viscum album. The sequence goes on along the minus strand of OY728151.1, from coordinate 1,062,983,255 downwards.
GAATGAAAAAATGTATAGTTTGCAAGTTTAGTTACATCATTTAACTAATTCCTACCACAAACTCATCATTCACTCTAAAATAGTTCAAAAAAATATTCTGTTTATTATAATCATATAGGGTTCCAAAAATAATGAATTTATAATAAGCACATAAGACCCTTTAAAAAACTACATTATTCAATCTAGGACATCATATGAGATAGTGATAGTTGACAAAACCTTGCCTCCCTTCTGTTGTGGGTTCAAGTCTCGCGGCCTTGCCGGACGTGATGGGTTGTCGCTCGACCTCCAGGTTGTCCTTTTTTGGATTTCCAAAATCAACCATAACAATAGTATCCAATTTGAAACATAATCCATTCCAACCTTTATAATTATCCAAAATACTTATATAAAAACTCTCAGTCCAATGTTTATAAGGATGTTAAACATAATAAGGATCCTTTTTTCTTGGTAATAACACGTGAGCACCTTTATCATGTATTCTTTTACAACAATGCAACATCCTGAATTAACAAAATCATCCATTTCTAATTCCAAAATCACTACCTCATTATCAAGACCATATTAAGGATTACCATTACGTCATCCATTTATTTTCCAAAATTGTAGATTACTATTATGTCACTTTTCTTAGAACCATATAATCTCAAATCCTCAATAAAATTGTTCGGCAGTACAATCCTTATTTTTCTCCATAATTTATATAACCATTATATTGTTGACACAACACTCAAATGAAATAATCCTATAATAAAAATATAAGAACACTAGTCATTATTCATTTTCTATGTTAGTATCATAACATTATTATTATCTAATAGGAGCATTTAGGCATACTTTGATGATTTGGACATTGGTTCGTGTAGTGTCCCAACTCCTTGCAGATGAAGCATTGTACATTTGAAACATTTTTCATACCCTTGCAGTCACGTAATTGGTTTCCTTTTTCTCCACACTTATAACAATCTTCCATTCCCTTAAAGAAAGTTCCAGCGTGTTTCTTCCCATATTTATCACATATCAAAAAAATATTCATTTCCCTCATCCCTTTATCTATTTTTCTCTCATTCATCCTTTTCTTCTCTTTCTTCCCTTCAAATCCATAGGATTCATAGAATTCTTTAATTATCTTATTAACACGTGATATTATTTATTCATATGTTGAGAAAACATGAGGGACTATTTCCCTTATAAATTTTGGCTTAATACCGTAGAACATATGATCCTTCTTACTCTTTGGATCATATGTATTGCTGGAGTTCATATTAATTCTACAGGAAGCCATTTCTATACAATGGAATACAGTAGGTAAATTTATGAATTACAATGAAAAATTCCAAACTTGTAATAAACCTTATGTAAATTGATCAGTTTATGGATATAATCCATAATCATAAAAATGTTTTCTTTGAGGAAGTATATACTCATAATCCCTTCATAATGGTTTGTAACGAAAATGTGAATTATCTTAAGAATATCTCCCTGGAGTGTTGTAACAAATAGTGAAGCAAGGCCTATTGTTGTGCACCAGTTCGCATTTGAGCCTAGAACAAAGTGGGTTTTTCATGTTTTACCCCTATGTACATCTATGCCAGAGCCGCCACTACCTACTCATATCCAGACATGGATGAATTTCTTAGAAAACTCACAATATCTCTACAATAGCAATATTCTAGAAAGTTCATCTATATTAATCCTCAAATTCTATCTTAGGGCTATGTGCTCTAATCAGAGTTTATCTAAATCTAGATTCCATGGTTTGTACTAAACTTCCTCTGATACCAACTGTAACACCCCGATCCCAGTTACCCAGAGTCGGTGCATTATTACATAACATTGGAATGATCACAAAATATCATGCCTCGAAAGGCTGATTAGTTTAGTACCCTTGGAATCACTAGATACATTCATAATGTTTACATTACATCATAATGTGAAAAACTACAACAAGTACTTGTATCCATAGACCACACTCATAACCCCACATACTATCCCAGTAGGTCATTCATAAAATACTTCTTCACATCCTGGGAAAAATAAGACATTGAAAGGGGTGAGCCCAGATGCCCAGTAAGGGTGACAATATAGCATTAACTTTCATTAATAAGCATAAACATTTAAGGCAATGTATATCTACAAAAATACTTTAAAAATTGACCTTCAACAAATATGGCATAAATAAAATTAAATAATGCCATTTTCTTATTAAAATTGATATTCTTCTAGTCGTATAATCACATGAAATATTAATAACCACTTTCATAATGATGGAATGCATAATTCCAGACAATCATAACCACATAGTCAAGGCCATGTTCCAAGAATACAAATAATATTTTGTGAAGGTCTTGTTCCAAGACACTAGTTTGTCTTGTGATACCTACCTATGCATCGAGGAGCTATTGTGGGCTCCCCCCTTCAGTTATTACGTCCAATGCATTCCTCATACGAACATGATTAAACATAACATAAACATTCATATTAAAACTAGCATTCAAAATTTATATACTTTTTTCATAAACCATGAATTCTATAAAAATAACACATCCGCATTCAAACATATCATAAAACCTTCAATACAATATGGATTTTTTGTATCATAATAAATCAAATTAAAATAAGCTTTAAATAAAACAAAGGATTTTGGCTTAGATGAAATCAAGACTATTTAAGGGAAATATCCCTTTTTTTGAATCATTTAAAAGACACATAATTATGAAATAAAACATATAATTTAAAAATATTCTTATAAGCTTTTAAGGGATGGTTTGAAGATTTTATAATGGTGGAAAATACCCGCACATGGTGTATAAGTTAAAAAAAGACATTCTAACCATAATTCTGTCGAAAATGTTAAAAGGACCTTATTTGAGCAACGACGGAATGATTCATTTATAAAATTATTATAAAAAGTAAAAATGGGTATAAATTTCTTTAACCCATAGTTTGTAAAATAGTAAGAATGTTTTGAAATACATTTTTAAGGAACATGGATGTGGATGATAAAATGGTCCTAGAAGATAATTACGTATAATCCACCTCGGATAATGAAGAGATTGTGAAATAAACCCTTAAATTGTACTTTTCCTTGGACAAGGGTAGGTTAAACTCCTCTATAATAGTGAAATAATTGTTATTAAATTATACAAGAATCATATACATTAATATGATATCATATATGATCTTTAAATATTACTTTGTTAATAATATCTTAGTATTATCGTCGTTTCGTGTGTTAACTTACTCGTTTTCTTTTATATGTTTTGTTACATAATAAATTTTTGTTATGGATAAGTTGTATCGTATTAATAACTTGAATTACATCATGTCTTTAAAAATTATTTATAATCATGAAATGAGAATCAATCTTCAATAGATTAGATAGGGAATAAATCTTATCGTGTTCGTGGAGACAATAGTCTTTACATACGCACGAGCGATAATATCATTATTTTGAGAATAAAATCTTATATAATTGGAGGTTTTATCATATACATAGAATCCTTATAATGTTATATTTATTATTTACTTCAATTACACATCATTATCATACCCATCCAAATAATAATGTTTTGAATAACAATTACACCATGACGTGTAGACGGTAAGCTGTACGTACGCACATATGGTGACATGTCATTCAAAGGATGGATAGGATACTGAATATGGTTGTAACATAATTATATTAACATCGAATTATATAGAAGATACTGGGGATATTATTTCAGAATAGAAATAACAGATAAAAAAGAAGTGGATGAAGAAAGGAACATGAAAGAGGGTGGTGAAATTACTACCTCTTCTTCAGGTTCTTCCTTTTGATTTGATCAAAAGGGCTTCTTAGGATATCTTTCTTACAAAATTAATGTCTCTAGGATGAATTGAGGGATGTTTAGGGGATTTTTGGGCAGGGGTTGTCCGATCAAAATTTCTTAGAAGGTGTGAATTAGAGTTATGGGGAAGTGGCCTTTTATAAGAGGGGTGAGGGGCACTGTAGGAAAAACAAAAAATATTATTTTATAATAAAATAATTTTAGATTTCTAATGGATTAAAAATGTATTATTTAAAATATAATGTGGTTATGGGTCTAAAACAACTACTACAATATGTTTTAGACTAGTTTGGGTGACCATATTAACCTTATCTTTTATATTTATCTCTTAGTTAAATAGTTTGACATTTACCATATCTCTTTGTATTTTTATATTATATTGTTAATAAACTCACTATATACATTCAAGAGACACTAAAGTGGTCCAATAATGATACATATATCATTATTTAAGTCCTTTTGACGAACATAACATTTTTAGGATTAGAATATCAACTAATAAAATAATGTTTGTTTTAAAAACTCTTTTATGTAAATTTTGACACTATTTGGTATTTAGTTTTTTCTAAATTCATAATAGCATTATTACTTCGAAAAATATTCATATAACCAACCATTAAATATCATATTAACCTAGAAAATTATTTTAAATCCTAAAATGTCTCAAATTATATATTTTTTGGATATTTATAATATAAATTTTATTAATATTTCATTAATTAAGTAATTACTGCATCATTATTGTGTCATAAATAATTTATTTTATTTTATGTCTAAATAATATTATAAAATACCATTATATAGGAAATCTTCTTATTGTTGTAATGAATATTTATAGTCAAAAATATTACTTACTATACACAACATAAAAATTAATTACTAAAAGAGTGTTGTTTTTGTCAATTTTGACATTACATTAAATTAATTAATCTAAAGTGCCATTATCATTCATAAGTGACTTCATTGGGTCCCAAAATCGACTAAATGATTCTAAAGGTCGGAAATGACATGACCAATAAATTTAGTACAAGTGTTAAGGTAATTTTGAGTTATTATAATATCATTTTTACCTTGACTTTCCCTATTTATCTTTAACCGCGGTAAATAAAAGATAAAAGTTACAATTCACCAAAAATTAACATCATTTTATTGAACCAGATTTTAATTAGTGTGGTTAATATTGTCTCTTGGAATTTTGAAATTCCACTCACAGAAGTGGTAAAATTATGTTTTATAAGAATTGGAAAATTCTCCTAGTAGGTGGGTAAAAGTCGGTGAAAAGTTCTATAAAAAAATTTATATATAAAAAATATTATAAATTGACTCCAATTAATTACATTGAAATTATATTGGTATTATGTAACTATTTTTACCTATAATAAATTTCAAAAATATAAATAATTATTTTAATAAAAATTCGGTTTCAAACGATAACTTAGTGTTTTTTCAGTATACATAAAAAAATTGTACTTTTCCAGAAAATTACCAAAAATTCACCCTAGTCTAATTTCAACATTCTAAATAAAAAAATGATGTCTATTTTATGAAATTAAAAAAATAAATTTTGCATTTATTAATTTAAAATTAATTCTCGTTGTCAAAACCATAAAGCGGGTTTTTAAGAAATAATAACTATCAAAAGATTGACACTTGTTTATGTGAAATTTCAAAATGAAATTACTCTCAAAGAACAATATTTAATTAAAAGGTAAAAATATAATCTATTTATTCTTTATAACCACTCAAATGTATAATTTACCACTATAAATTATTTTGATTAAAAAAAGGTGTTTTCAGTTAAAATATAGTATTTTTCACTATTCACCCATATATGAATGTTATCAGCAAAAAACCAAATATTTATTGAAACTAATATGTTATGTCCTGATTCTAAAGAAGAAGTTTATTTTGTCGAATTGAATATATAAATGTTTCAAATATTGGATTTAAAAAGGGTTCACCATTAAAAGGCAGTAAAATTGAATTTTTTAAAAAATAATTCTTTTATCTGAAAAAAATGAATATGTTCTTAAATTATGTTTAAGAAACTCATAATATGGATTCAAAAATTATACGGATCATATAAAGTTAAAATTTCAATTAATACAATTCATAACCGCTTTTGAACAGCAAGTTTGGTACGTCATGATGAGCTTAATCTCAGTGTTGCGTGTAGTGCAAGTTATTGCATTGCATTGGGAAAAAATGTAATATGATATCTTGGGGTGTTACAATAATTAATTATTATCATTTTATTATTTTAACATTATTGTATTTTTGTTTTCCTCTCTCCATTCTCCACATCTTTCATTCATGATTTTCCTTCTTCTGCATGGCTTGAACGTTGCCGCCACCTCTGGCTACCCATGCCACAGTGCCTCCAAACTACAGCACCGCCTGGACACTACCTCCCTGTGGTCCTCTTCCGCCGCACATCACACCCTCTACCTCACCTAGAGCTACACCATGAATACGCTCCAGAAATAACACTACCACGTCGCCCCTTCTGTGGGCCACTGCATCTTCTTCTATGCCCAAAAAATGTGACGAGTGCTGATTCGCTATCCATGGGACGGGATGTCCGTGTCTGTATGCCAAGCACAACGATACATTATTTTTTTAACATGATTAATTATTTGGAAATTGAGAACACGTGAATAATGAAATAGAAAGGATCATGGTCTACGTGTGGATCAATGACCATGTTAGTTTGGTCATCATCGTTGAGAATACAGAACATGAGAAATTAACACAAAAATATTTATCATGCTACAAAATATACACTCTACCTCGTTAATCTATTAGATAATGATCACAATTGAAGGTGGGTCGGTGTTCATCATTCCTGCAATAAGAATCAAATGATTTCACTTGAATGGTGATCTTCTATTCTTGATTGTGAGATCTTTTCCATTTCAAGATGCTCAAGATCCCGCTCCTCCTTTTTCTAATGGAAATCAAACACCAAACCACAAGTAAGAGTTAATAAAACTCTTAGTGTAAGAGGTGATTCATGACTTTAGAATTAATGAATCATATTAATTAATTGGCTTACTGGTTACACATTTTGTTTAACCAAGAAATTAATTCCCATAATTTAGTTCTCCAAACACCCTCTTGTGATCCCCACCACCAAAAAATAAAAATAGAGGTGAGAGATTATTTAAAACAAAATATATTTATTTTATTTGAATCTCAACTAAAAATGAAAAAACCCACATCTTCTCTCGACCCACTACTGTCGAGGAAAAACACCCCTTATGTGAATCCTGACACTGTGAGTTCAACGATGCATTCCTATTTTTAATCTGAGAACTAGATCATAAGTTAGTGAATGCCACTCGTGTGTTTATTGATCGTATCATAAAAAAGTTCAACAAATTAATAATGTTTAACCTTGACCCACACTGATTGAGGTTAGGCTTCACCTTAGGGGAACATACCCCAAAGAACTCAATGGTACTCTTTTATTTTCAATATGAGTTTCCATTTTGATGTTATGGATTTTAATACTAAAATAATTTTTACCTAATTATTTTATATATGGCCAAATAATAACTTCCATTGTTGGCCCGTGTAGTCCAATGTTAGTATCTACATAAAGGTAGCGTACCCTCATGAGATTGGTGGTGGTCTCAGATTTTTAATCTGAGTCACTGTTCATGATTTATAATCATTGGAAGAACAAAATAACATTATATAATTAATTCATTTTCAGTTATGAAATTTTCAGGTTTTCTCACAAATGTACTGCGCCGACTAACAATAAATCACGCTTTGTGTAAACTTGGAATCTTGAATGAAATGGAAAAATTAGATTTCTGATCCAGAAAACTTTATAAGATTTATTCCAGTTTTTTCCACAAAACTTCTTAGACAAGCTAATTAATTGTTAACAAAACTTCAATAGATCATCCTGAGCACTCCGAGCCACAAAATAAATTCGTCGTTAGATTTTTTAGTCTTAAAATAAATCAATATAATTAAAAAACATACTGAAATTATTGGACGACAAAATCATTTCTCAGATACTATATTGGGATCATCTATAATTTTTTAGCCTTCCCTTATCCCCTGGAGGTGCTAGAGAGATATCCACTATAATATTGTTTTCCTTATATATATATATACATATATATATATTACAATCTCTATTACCAGCATTACACAGGATGGTGATCCCATATATTAGGGGTTAGCCCATTAGTTTTTATGGAACCATTTGGAATGTGATCCCCTATGTAGCATGATGTTTCAGTATCAATGTTGAATCGTCAGTTATACAATCCCCTACTATGCATAGAATTTATGATGTGTTTGGGGATCCATTGTGAGTATAATCCCATATGATGTGGTTTATACTAGATGAGTTTTAGGGAATCTATGTTACCAAAACTACTGAGGAGATGATTAACATTGTATGTGTTATGATCTCAAGAATGTCAGATGTTATTGTGGTGTCATGACACAAATCCTAGGAGTGGTCCACTATCTAAGATATATTTTTTTGATAATAGATTCAGTTGGTAGAATACCCTAGAAGTTCCGTGGAATGATCTGATATCCTATGAGATATTTATTATAGTTTTCTAGTATGGGATCATAGTGTCCCCAAACAGATCCAAGGAGATATTCAATTTCTTATGTTTGAGAACTTGCATAGTTCAAGTTGGTATTGTAGAGTCCCCCATGATAGAATATATCCCCTATCTGAGTATCATGATTTGGTAATTTACATAGTGATGTTCTTGGAGAAAATATCTAATGATCATTTTCTCTATGATGAATTCTACATGCGATGTTGGTGTTGTTCCAACAACTTTGTGAAACCCAACCGAGTGACATACCTTGAACGTTCCCTCAAGGATGTGTGGGTTTTTCTTGATAGATAGTTTCTCACAGACGAGAGTCATCTTGTATGACTAGGCTCATTCGTTTAGTGACCCTAGGTGAGTATTTTTTTAAAGCCTCACATAGAAACATGTCTCTGACTTGAGGTCGGAAACTCATGAGACGTGGAGTTTGTGGAGATTATATCATGGTGTATTTCATGGTTTCCTTGCACAATTTTCATATCATTGTTGAAAAACCATAAGGTATGAGCCGAATACTTGTGTATAGCTTAGGATATTCTTGAGAAAGAGTTTCCCTATCATTTGGGTTCCCTCTTCAAGGGATGGTCCGACTATTGGCATTCAGTTTCTCCCACTTATTATATTGTTTTTGATGTTCCTAAGGAGTATCATTATACTCACACCATCATGGGATGATCCCACACATGTTGTGTCCTATGTAGACCATAGGAATTTAGGTGAAGTCCCATGAGAACGTGGAGTTGGGAGAGGTATGTGATCTAGAATTATTGAGTTATTATTAGAGCTTTGTCGAGAATATTTCCAGCAGGTTCATTTGATAGTGATCCCCTCCATATAATAATGTTGTGTGATTTTTCAATTTTATTAGTGTGGGCATGTATATTAATATTTTATAATTATATTATTCACTAGTTTGGGGTATACATATGCATGCAATTTTTTTCATATTATATATCTCTGCACTATTTCATAGAGGTGTATGTTTGAAAGCATATATAGATACCTTAGTCTACATACTTAAATGTGTGAGATATTGTTTTCATCATTGTTTTTAGCCCCTGGTCTATGGAGGTGGGATTAGGGAGTCATGGATCAATCCTTAATGGTTTATGTCATGATATATTCATTTATCATTTTGATTCCAAATCAAAATTTATGAAATTAATAAAGGGTTCCTATTATTTTTTGATAAATATCCTTCAATAATCCTACTCTTATCTACTAAGAAATAATTGGATGTTTTTCTTCATCCCATTGTATTACATGTATGGTGCTAGGAAGGATATACTATGAACATTATGATATGAATTGTTGGTGGATGGCCTTTACATATGCTTGTGATTTCGTATTTATAATTTTTTTACATTCTAATGTTTCCTTATTTTTTACATATTATATTACAATTCGATGATAATATTTATTATTCTAACCAATTTTATATAACTTTGTTATTTTTATTGACTATAATGTATTAAATTCATCATATTTTTCTTTGATTACACCCTTATTCGGAATTATAGATCCACCATTTTTTATTTATGTGACCTAAATATACACAAAACAATTTGATAATTAATAGATATATGACAATGTTATTAGTGTTTTAAAATAATGATTTTGTACCAATGTTTCATGAAAATATCTTCGGTTCCTAATTTCCCAAGGGCATTATGCCTCACAATATTATTGGATTTTACTATTATTTAATTTATATAATAAATAATGAATTATGGTGCCTTAATGATATATGTTTTAATAGTTTACATCTGAGGAATGTCTTGTTAAATTAGGGATTAGGATTGTATAAAAAATAAAAAGACTTGTGGATAAGTCTATATATAAGAAAGAGATGATTTTTCTGTAATTTATTGAGAATTTACCTTGCATTAAATAAAATATAGATCTGGACACTATAGGTGGATGTAGATCGGGAATAGTAATAACATGATATAAAAACCATGAAAAGGATATGTTGGGTGGTGATATCTATATTCAATGAATTTATTTTATGGTATTTTAGTGTATTTATTTATGTACTTAATTGATTTATCTTTCCAATTTGTGTATGATTTGACATATTCTGTGTTTGTGGTTGTAAATAGATGATATATAGAAATGGACCGGGAATGGATCTAAATCGAATCATAAATTCACAATGCTTCATTCAATTTTCTTCCTCTGCAACATAAATTTTTTAGGAGAAAATAAGAAACACATGCTGATGAAGGAAGCTAGAAAAAATGGGATAAACATTTACAGATTGTGTAATATAATGAATGAAATGAGATCACCAAGAAGAGAAGTCAACACAACAACATGTTGTGACATGTTATATATTGTGAAAAGAGATTACACATCCTGTATATAATACACAAAATATAAGTATTGATAATATGAAGAATATAAATACACATTTATGAGGGAGAAACCTGGATGCATCCATTTGATACACACACCACTAGAGCCCTTCTGCACGATTTTTCTTCCTCATTTATCTATGATACACTTTTGAATCATTCCTTAGATGCGAAATTAAAGGATTCAGGGAGGGTAACCACACCAAGGACCCTTATGATCAAAATCTAACACCAAATATGAATAAATAAATTATCAATTTAATTCTTAGAACACACTAGATAATAAATTAACAAGGAATGAATTTTTTTTAAAATAAAACATCTTTCCCATGATACGTTTTTTACTTCTCAATGCAAGAAAATAATTTCTGTTTTTTTCATTGAATAATTATTATCATATAGATCATCCCCATGGGTTTTATACTCGTACATTATATGTGGAATATTTTTATTTTAATTTTCTATGCATTATAAAATATTTACTTTTTATCTCCATAGAAAATTATCTAGACCCAATAGTCTGTTAGATGGGGACTCAATCATCCCCAAGTTCATGGTAAAAAATCTTTTCTACACACCATTTGTAACAATCCTAGATGGTATACATTAGTAAATATGTAAGATGTTTTAGGACCATTATTATGAGAACAAAAATGTACCGAAAATTATATGTTAGGAATTAGATTATAAAAAAATTAGATAGAAACATAGAAATACATTAATTAGGAATATATATATCTATTTTGAATTACCCCTTCCATATTCACTTATTTACTTTTGATTATTTAATAGTTTGAAAAATATCATCGTTAGTTTTTACCATATTTTATCCAATGATTGAGAATATGATGGACCGAGTCAAAAAATTCTATGATAAGAAATATAGTGGGTATATGAAATAAATTACCAAAACCATGATATTAGGAATAAATAAATTCATAAAAATAATTTCTCAATAAACAAAATTTCTATATAGATACATAAATCTAGATCAAATTCATATCCCCCTTATAATGAAAAATACTCAATTGATAAATTTCATTAAAAAAGGACTTATAACACCCCCAATATTATAAAATAAAAACATTATATGTGATATTTTGTTAAACGTTAAAACCCATTCAAAAATAATAGTAAACAATATTTTTAAAAAATTTTAATCTCTTTTATATCTTATAGAAGGTGCAATAACAAGTCAAAATGAATCCTATTATTGTACAATGTTATAACATTTTCATTAGATTAGTGGGTATGAATTATAATAAATAAATTATTTAAAGGCATTGGGTAGAACATTTATAAGATAAATTCAATGTATAAAAAATAATATTAATTTAAAATAAGAATCATTGACAAGAAGAAGAAATGTTTCCATAAAAAATGTATTTTTCCTAAAAGATAGTTAAGTCAAAAAGTGCACAAAAAAATAAAAAGAATTTTTACAGAATATTAAAAATATAATTTATAAAATTAAATTTATTTACTGAATCATCATTTCACAATAATCATATGTTGATGTTTTTTAATGTTTACGAAATAATTCATTTTTTGATAAAAAATAAAAAATACTGATTTTTATTTAAAATTGTATTTTATATTAGATAATTTTATTGTTTTAATTTATATTAATTTTTTAAAGAAATAATATTTCAATTATATTAAAATATAACTAAGATGGTATTTTTTTATCAATTTCTACTTAAATTATTTAATAAAAATGTTTAATAATTCTTCTAATTTTATCTTTGAAAATAATCTTTTTCCTAAAGTATGTTGGTATTGTTTTTTATCATATTCTTGCACTAATGTGAGTTTAAATTGGAAACATGTATTTAATATTTTTAATGATATTAAATTATTTAATTTTAATTTTAAACATACTTATAACTACAATAAATAGAAATAAATTAAAAATTAATTTCTACGGTTAATGTATAATAGATTTACAATCGGTAAAACTAAAAATATATTTCTAAAAAATATCCAATGCATGACCAACATGAAATATATGGCCATAATCTGATATATTCTTTCCATTTATTGATAATGGAAAATTAGAGAGCCTTGTGTTATGTGGATAATGTTGTAACAACCTTTTAATATGAAAAAATTCCAAATGTGCCACTCCCCACAGTTATAAACGGTCACCTCCTCTCTATCACCCTCTAATGATGATAATAATTTTTGTTCAAATATTCACTATGAAAATAAAATACATACACCCTTAAAATCACCCCTAGTGTTCATTTTTTTTCATAATTTCACCAAATTAAGGATTTTTGTGGATAATCTAAAGAACATGGTAAAATAAGAGATATTGTTCTTAAATGATATTTTTTATATTGTTTCTTCTTCCACATCAATAAAATATTATTTTAAATAGAAGATATAATAACGATAGTATCTTATATAAAATGAGATGTTATTTTGTTATGTAAATGACCTATATCCATCTCATCATTTATCAAATAGTAAGAAAAATAGCCATTCATGTGTTCTTCGATATACGTATTCGAAAACAAATGTAATTTTTTTCCATCCCCACTATTAAATGTAAGAATTATTGGAATATTTAACACACTTATTTGATATTAAATATTTTATTATAGATTTTTAATTATAATATCCCTTATACATTTTTACATTACATGTTTTTTAATAAACTATAATGTCACTCCTCTGTATGGAAGAAAACTGCATTGTAGAGCGATGCGATTGTTTTTTCAAGTACGATTTAGATGGAATGTAATAATGGTATGATGAAAATATATACCTAATTTATCTGATATGATATTGATTATGTATGATTATTATATCACCAAATAATTTATCATTTAAACCATAATATAAATGATAATGTTACATATGCATACGTATTACACATCATCTCCACAAATTGATGTGATCCATTATCGATGTTCAATCTTAAATAATGTTTCTAAAAAATATTATAATAAGGAAAATTATATCAATAACATTAATATAATATTTTATATGATTAAAATATAAAACATTAACATAAAACAAAACTTTCATGAAAAATTATGATTGAAAAAATATGGAAACTAACACCCATAACAATTAAAATAATGAAATAGTAATAGAATACTGGTAGAAAAATTATATAAGAGGATCATATATGATTTTATAAATATAAATATTGATCTAGAATAAATTAATAATGTTACATTGAACATTATAAAATTTTTAATTTCATGGTCAACTATAATATTTTTTATGTAAGCCAATTTGTCTCAATTACTCTTCATTTAGGGATATCATAAAGTTAAGAACCTAATTTAGGTTATATGGATTATGTAAAAATCATTTTAAATGTAATATACTGATTTAAAAATAAATCACAGTATTTAAATTTTAAATTTGAGTTATTAATCCAATTAGATATTGACATAAAAGTTACCAAGTGGTAAAAAATTTCATATCACAATTTCATTTCCTTAGGTTATATTTCTTATTCATTATCTTTGAAATTGTAAAATATTTTTGTAATGAATATTTACTCTATTATATTTATTTTCCTATTTTTTAAAAATGGATTTACATTTGATACATGTAATTGATTCATTTATTTACTCTCGTTTTAATGTTATGATCTTTGTAACTATTAATTACCAAATCTCATTTGATCAGGATTGTTTATTCTAGAACGTCCACTAAACAATATAATTTTATAATTTTATAATGATTTTATTTAATTTTATTCTCTTGTGGTTATTAATTATGTTTTCATGCAGTATTATAAAAAATTTTATTTTCATAAAAATTTTGGCAATGTTTTTTAATATTTTCTGATTTCATTTATCTCTCCCATCAATAATACATTTTATTCTTATTAAATTATATTATAAAATGGTTTCAATATTTTTTTAAAATTCCAAAATCCCTTTATGAAATAAAAGTTTACCCATATTCGACGTAATACATAATTTTTTGAATGAAATATTCATATAATTTCCTTATAATGTCCCCTTTGTCTTTTATAGAAAATGTGAAAAATAGAAATTTTATACCATATACTCAATGTATGGAATTTAAAAGAATAATAACCACTAAATGTTATAAATAATAATTTATAATATTAAAATTTTACTTCTAGTAACAATTATTTTCAACATGTTTTGTGTATTATTAATTTTAATAGGGTATTATCAATATGAAAAAGAATATTTTCATCAAGATTTTTTAATTGAAATTTAATGGTATTTATATCCGTAAATCAAAGAAACCCATTATATTACATATACTTAAATGGGTATATGTTTTTTTGATACCATTTTTTTCATTATTCTAGATTATTTGTTATTATTTTGAACATGGTAAATATTAACATTCACAGCCTTAACTCATTTTTAGCCATCAATGTTCTATATAATTATTCCAAATACTGTAATCATTTGACTATAAATTTATTATAATATTTCCAAATATTTTATCATGGATATGATTTTTTCATAAAATGTATATCATTTCTAAATATTTTTTAATTTCCTTATTATATGGTTGTCTATGAAATTATTTTTTATTTATATTCATTTTTAAATATAAAATTTTTATAAAAGAATATAATTCCTAAATTAAATATATAATTAAATCTATGTGGAATTATTTTAAAGTGAATATATTGGTGGGTCCCTATTATAGATATCCTATCAATCTCTCTATAGTCTAATGAGATGAGTTAGTTGGATATCATCTGTTAAATGGGTTTATAGTGTATACCGACCAATCAGTTTAAAATAATCTTGAGAAATGAATTCATAATTGTTGTTTTAATGATTTCTATGATCATTACATCCAATAAATAAGAATTTACTTTATTGAGAATTCAATTATTATTATCCATGATAAATTTTAAATGATATAATCTTTTGATTCATTTTATTATCAGATTATTTATTAAATTTAACGTGTTTCCATTTATATATTATTCCATTTAGATTGTTATATATCTAGTAGTGATATTAACGATATTTATTAAATGTAAAGGGTGTTTAATTTTTTTACAATATATATTTACTGTGATAGTATTATTATTTAAATGGAATATGTTTTTTTATTTAATATTCTATTTTGATTATTCTTATTGATTGAAAATATATTATGTCATAATTAAGCATTACATATCAATTTGAACTAAATATTATTTTATATCATATTCCCATGAATTTATGAAGTGTAATGTGATTGATATTAATGGACAAGATAAAGGGATAACATTATTCTTGAAATGAATAATGCGAAAATTTTGGTTTTCTAATGTAATATAGAAATGAATAATGTATCTAGATTAGAAGAACTACTAAACTACTCAGTCTATTTGGATGTGATTCCTTGTATATCATTCCATTTTAACAATGTATGTCATGGGATAGGTTTCTATATTTTGGTTTATTACATTTTGTATCAGTAGATTTTTTTTTATTTAGTGGAAAATATATAATGGAAAATATAAATTTGGAGATATAATCCTTTGATATACATTAATATTAAATATATAATAAAAAACTAATGGGTTTTTAGGGTATATAATATGTGTTTTTTCATATAAATACATCTCATTATAAATAAAAAAAGTTAATGTGGTTCTAAAATGTTGTACCTTGGAGAAATAACTCTAAGATGGTAACATTGTGAATGAACAAATCATCACTTGGTGAGTGAAAAAATTCTATACTACAGACCTTGATTAAATCTTATGTGGGATATTCATTAGATAATTCATGTTATCATTACAAACCATTTGAAGGATTTGAATAGATGATGAAAATGAATAATAGAAAACAAAACTAAGGGGTCATATATTAAAAAAAATATGCCATTATTTTAATATCATATAAATGATTATATAGGATCCCCACTATGATAATAGTTTCAAAAACTATGCTTCTCAATTTTATTCAATGAATGAAAGTAGAAAGAATCACATTAACGTTTAATGTGAATGAAAATGTGGTGACTAAGTGAAAACAAATGTGATGATGATAGGAATGAATGATATCATGATTATTCCTATCTAGTTATCACAAAAATGAATAAAAAAATACTATAACCAACTCTATAAGTCACTAAAGAAGATAAGGATAGATTTTCTATGATCAAAAGTGGCAGAGACCATGTACGAAATAAGGGTCAATTTCCTTCTAAATAAAAATGTGGATGGAGGAACTGGTGAATACATCTTGAATTTATCGGAAAATTATTTATATGTGAAAAATAATATTATAATGAAATTAATTTCTAATAAATAATGGAGAGTAAAATTGTAGGAATGAAATCATACATAGGGATCCATTTATTGTTTGAATACGTAAATAGGGGAAAAAGAAATTATTAATGGGAAAACCTTTTATAATGTTTACCACTAGAAAATGGAATGAACCATGTTGATATAAAATTCATGATGTATTAATATACTATAATTCAGGAATTTAATTTGTGATATTTTTGAACAATTTTATTTTCAATATATGAATCGTTGAAAAACTAATTATTGTATAAAATTTCAGAAGCATATATGTCTTCATTATGATAATTGATATGTATTTGATTATTGTTTTATGATATTATGGTATATAATGAGTTAAATTTCTTAAAACCCATCTGAAATAATATTTATTATGTATATAACTAGGTAATCGATTTTATTGGAAGTCATTTATGGGAATATAACCCATTGGTTTAGTACATGAAGGAGTTATTTTATGAAGAAGTCATATAATTTCATTGAACGTAAGATTCAAGGTATTTTTAATCATTGAGGTTCATCTTATCTTTTGTGTTGATTAATTATAGGTGATCAAAATTTAAGAAAATTATAAGAATAAATTAATATATTTAGATAAAACGGGAAACCTATATACTGGGAGACAACCTATCACTACTATAATGGTTATAGGTATTGAACCCACAATAAAAGGATGATAATGTCTTTATAGCTACCACTTCAATACATGATTATATGATCTATATGTTTTTTTTAGTTAACTAATTTGAAAGATAAATATTAATGTTGAAATAAGGGTCTTACTCAAGAGGAATACAAATTAAAGTGTTTTATGGCCTAAAATGTGATAATCATATTGTTTTTGGAAAATATGTTTTGAAATATAGAACTACCATTGACAATTTTTTTGATTATAAGATCTGTTAAAAGTGAAATTACTGCTTCATGCATAAAAATGGTTTTTGGATATTTATCTCTTAAATTAAGTGATGATTTTCAATTTGAACGAATCACAACCAAAGGGTAAAATAGTGACTATGAAAGTAGAATGTATCAAGGTAGTATATTTCCATATATTTATGATTTTAAAAAATGGTTATATTTATGAAAATGGTCTCCAATATATTATCCTTCTAAATTCTTATGTGCTGATTAAAATGTAGCATTAAATCATTACAGATTTAATGTTTTATAGTCCTTGACATTCAATTGATCATTTAAATTCTTGTGATCAATGGTCCATATCATTATCTTTAATTATTTTTCTATTGTACATTTCCATATATTCATTTCACACAATGTTATACTACACAGGAAACAAGTTTTTATTTATTAAATATGGCCTTTTTTCCTCATTTTATTTTTTATTATGTAGATATTTTGTTAACCCTTTTTTATGTTGGATTCCAACAATGGAATTTTCAAATAGAAAAAAAATTTCATTTGGAACACAAGATAAAATATCATAGATGGAAATTATTTTATGTGGGGAGTATTTAACCCAAAATTCCTAAAGATGATCAATTTATTTAATATAATTTGTGACAAAAAACATTGATCATAAACAACCCCAGAAATATATTTCATTATATTTAATCTCTTTGATAGCTTGCAGAACATGCAACCCTGATTTTGAATAACCCTTAATATAATATAATTATATATCCTATTTCTCAAATAGGTGGGAATGAATATATTTAAAAAATATATGTAAAATTATTTGGTCAAAACTGGTGTAAAATAAATTCAATTTATAACTAATTATTATAATTCAATATAATAATTATAAAAATTTAATCAAAATTCTTTATAAAAAACCATTATTTTTCTAAATTATGGATTAGTCATTATTTTTTCACATAATATATAATAAGTATTTAAAAAATTGAGATAATTTATTTGATAAAATAACATTATAAATGAAACAATCATGTCAATTTTATCTTTGGTTGAGTATTTGGTGTATTTCATAAATGTTTCATCATTTACTGAATAGTTAAAAATATTGATTTGGATTAATGAATATTTTTTAAAATAATATAAAATTATAAATTATATTGGAATTTGGTTTTAAATTAAAATTATTTTAATTATATTATTATTTCACTAATTTATGTAATTGTAATAACTTTTTTATTCAATATTTATATTAAAAGCATATATATATATATTATAATTTTTCTTAAGAAAACCATTTATTCATCACGTTTCCATGTATAAGTTTAATTTTAATTATAATAAATCTTTGAGTCCAATTTGAAAAAATAATTTCCATTTATATATTTTTAATAATTTATATAATATAATAATTTAAATTTATTTTATAACAAAAATTTAATGTTTAAAAGTAAAAAATTATTTGCCATGGTTTTGATATGATTATTTTATCCAATGGTTAATCTAAAATGATAAAGGATAAAAATGACACAAAACATATCCAATACGCATTTATATGGACATATTTAGACCTTATATATTCTTAGATATAATATTCACAATTATTAATTTTTTTGAATGTGAATAACAAGGGTAATCATTTATCTGAAAAATAATAAGTGTTCCACTAACCCCACTTATAAATTAAAACCATATCTCCTCCCCTATTAAACCATCAAATGACTTTTGGGTAAACCAAAGTCATGCCACAAAAAAATTTTAATCCCCTAAAAACATCTTATTTCCCTTGTTTTAATAAAAAAGTAGACATGTTATGTATATTTATGCAAACCAAAAATAGTTATCAAAACAAGTGGTAATGTTCTTAAACGAGTATTTTAATTGATTTTTATTCCATATCATAAAAATATTCTTAAAAATTATTATATCATAGAATAATTATCCTAGATATAAAAATATTTCATAATGTTATGAAAATTAACTATATCAATATCCTCACCCATTAAATAAAAAAGGAATCTAATCATCGTGTGTATGGTGGACTGCCACATCACAAACATATGTAATTCTACTTCCATCAACGCCATTAATGTTTGGAAATGTTGATTAATTTTAAAAAATTATTTTATATTTTTTAAATTATTTTTCTTATGGAATTATAATATCACATGTAACTTCTTACATTGCCTGATATTTAAAATATAATAATGTTGATCATGCTTACAGAAGACTACTTCCTCGCAAAGAGATGAAATTCATCTTTCACTAACTCTTTACCATGAAAGTAAAAATGATAAATTTATTATATATATGATATATATATAAGAATATTGGGATTTTTATGTTTTAGAATATCTCCTAGACCTTAATGCATTCATCAATTAAGGGAAAAATGTTTCATCTGTATACATATGACATATCTTCTAGTGATATGATCTATTCTCCAAGTTCAAATTTAAATAATTATTATAAGAATTTATGTAATTAAAAAATACTTTAATCATTAATATAAATCTTGAGACAATGGAAATATATAATATTCACAAGAATTAAACCATTCATGAAATATCAATAATGAGTAAACAAGTACATTAACAACCAAAACGTTGAAAATAATGAAATGTCACGAGAAAAAAGGTGATGAACTATTATAAGATGATCATATATGATATTATATATTTTAATATAGTTTGGAATAAATTAATAAAATTATTTAAGAAATTATAACTGAGGAAAAATCAGTGTCATCAAATTGAAAGCATTTGGTATGGGAACTTCACAAAATTCCTCTTCATTAATGAATATTTTATTTTTATGCACCAAATATCTTTTATATAGTTTATATACTACCCTGATGAAATTTAATATAATTATTATATAGATTTAATGTTAAATTATGTTTCAATTTTTATTATTTTATCAAAATTAATTTTCAAATAAATGTTACAAAGTGGTAAATAAAATGATAACTCAATTTCTTTTCATTGTGTATTACTACATAATCATTATTTATAACATTTTATGATTATGTGTATATATAAATTTTATTATTTTCAATTTTATTATATCTTTTTTTAATCATGATTTACATTGGATAAACATAATTTACTCGTTGATTAATCATCACTTTAGTATTGTGATGTTTGTAAGGGTTTTTTTACAATCTTATTTTAATTGGGGTTCTTTACACAAAAATTTCCATTAATAGTTATTATATGATCATTACATACTAAAAAGATTCAATATTTTATTTCTATATTTATTTAGAATTTCTTTTATTAAAAGAATCATTTTCCCAATCATTGGTACTTAAAATTATTATGAAAATATTTTCTAATAAAATTTGACATCATTTCTCTATTATAATGGTTATTGTTTTCCTTCCATATCAATGATTTTATAAAATGATTTAAAAAAATTTCATAATTTTTTTTAAAAAAATTATTAATTACAATTTTAACCAAGTTGTAATTTTGAAAACAAGTTTTAAAATGAATAGAGATGGAATTTCAAAATAATTAATGTTTTTCTTTAATTATAAATGTGAAAAGAATATTTATTTGAACCTGTATAAAATGATTTAAATTTACAACTATCTTTACCATTAAATTTTTTAATTAATCATTTATAACATATAAGGAATATTTTTTATGATTTTTTAAAAATGTTTTGTAAAATTTTATTTTTAAAATAGGATTTTCCAAATTAAAAGGATAATTTAATCAAGAACTATTTTTAGATATTTTTATGTTATTTCTATTCATTAATGTCAATAACCCATTATTTTATATACAATACATAGGGAAAATGTTGTATTAATACCATCCATATTATTACCTTATATGGTCTATGATTATTTTGGCCAAGGATTAGACAAACATTATATTCATTGATTCATTTTTTTTTTGAAATAATTAAATTTACCCTAAATTATTCAATTTCTTGATATTATCAGACACTCAATTTCCCCAAAATTATCAATATTATTTAATAGGGATTTGATTATTAAATAAACCACTCCTCATTTATAATACAGTTTATTGCATTGATTTTATTTGACTGAATGGAGAAATATTGATAATTTATATTCTTTTTTCAACATAGATATTTAATAATATGGCATATTAGGTATTACTAAAATTGGTTCTTTGATATGTAAGGAAGTATTTGGAAATGATTATTTAGGGGGACTAGCTATAGATATTCCATCAATGTATAGATAGACTTATTCGATGAATTAGTAGTCTATTATTAGAAAAAGTTTTTTCTGTTGTAGACCATCCCATAAGTATTAAACTATATTTAGGTAGGTCTTCATAATATAAAAATCTCTATTTCCTCAAATAATTACCTACAAAAAATAAGAATTTAAATTATTCAGAAATAATTTATTATTATATCTAATATTTTTTAATTGATATTATCACTTGATTAATTTCATTCTCATTTTATTACATAAATAGATTTTTTTAATAATTGAAATTACCATATTTATTGTGCATTATAAAACTATTATATTCATGATATTGAAAAAATGGAACGAGTTTCAATCTATATACCAATCTATATGGATTTTAAAATTCAGGTTTCAAATAGAATATGTGTTCAGTTATTTTTATTGAAATGTTGATTATTCTTATTGATTCATGATAGATTCCACTATACATAAACATTAATATGAATATGAGATCAATCATATTTTGTTTCTATTCCAAATAATAATTAATTTTTACTATTATTGTTATGAAATGTTATTCTAGTGGGAAAATGATGTTTTCCAAAAAAACCATTTAGTATTTTATATTTTAATATGTAATATGAGAATCATCTATGAATATATTTTAAAAATGATGGTATATTATTCATTCTGTTGGAATGTGATTCCGTGTATCTTAGGACAATGTCATATTATAGGACATTAGCTCTAGGTTTATAGATTTATGGTCATTAAACTCGGTATTTGATGAATTTTAGCAAAATACATAGGAAATAGATTTTAGAAAATATCAATTTGGGCGAATAGGCTAATTATACGCTCTTTATATAAGTATAGAAGAACAAAAGAAAAATTCAGTATGGCATGGATTATGCGGGTTTTCCAAAAAATACAACCTTTTCTAAATACAACAAGTGAATTTGGTTATGAAATAGTTGTTCCATAGTGTAATAACTCTAAGATAAAAGATTGGTCTTAACCTGATTGTCACTTTATGCATGAAAACATGATTTATTATGCATATATTTTGACAATTAGTGAGATATTCTTTTCATAATTCCCATATTCCACAAAAACTACTGTGAACTATTTGAATAATGTTAATAATAGATGAGATAAGATAAACCTAATGATTCTTATATTAAAAATAAATTTCTTTATTTAAACATCATATAAATAATTATATTGTTTTCCCTATATGATTATAGTTACTCAAACTATGATTTTTGGTTTCCATTTGTACTTGGAAACATATAAAATCATGTAATAATTGAATATGAATTTCATTGTGCTGACTATGAAAAAGAAAATGTGATGACGAAAAGAGTGAAATATATTGGGACTATGCCATTTAGATATCATGTATTACCAATAAAAAAATACACCATAACCAATAAAGAGATTCACCAAATTAGTGATGGAAATATTTTTCTAAGATAACGAGTGTTGGAAAACATAGTGGAATGAAAACCCTATTTCATTCATGTGAAAAATATGGAAAGGGAAACTATGTAATGTGTCTGAAAGGAACCACAAAAAATTTATTCACGGAAATAATATCATAAGGAAAAAAGATTCTATGGAAAATGTAGAGTGCAATGAAATAAATTAAAACTCATTTTACAGATCCATTTATTGTTCATTTTCTAAAATGTGGGGAAGATGGGAATTATTCGAGTCAACACCCTCCTCAGATGCATAACTCCTTATTGTCTATTTTTTCCAATACCCATATATTCCCTTGAATTGAACATTTTCCTACATAAAATCAATGTTATGAGTTATTAAATATGTCAATAGTACTTCATTTTCACTAAATTAGTTGATTTTATATTACGACTTTTTATGATGTGGGATTTTTAAAAAATATTTACAAAACACTTAATTTCTGGTCTCAAGATCAAATTGTGAGGGCAAAATTTATATTATGCGGCATAATGTTACAAAAAAATAATAATAAAATTATAACATTTTATTTAATTTAATTTAATTTAAAAAATATATCATAAAATTAAAAAAATATATATCATTAAATTTAATCTCTAGGATAGATTTTGAAAAAATAAAACCCATTTATAAATGAACTGTAATTTATTATACCGTTATAACACAACCATTAAATTGGTTGTTATGAAATGAAATAACAAAATATTTAAAATTATACTCCTTAAATATGTTCAAAATAAATTTAAATTATATATAATGGAGTTAATTTAAATGATTAATCATTTATAAAACAAATATTTTTTTAAAAGGTTGTATTTATTAAATGATGGTTACGTTGCACATTGTGAACATATTTTAAAATTATTATTACCAGTTTTTGATAATTTATTTGTAAAAAATTACATAATTTATGAAATTATAATATCAAAAATAACATTGTGTGATTTTGTTATTTTTAATACATGCTTCATATTTCAAATAATACTGAAAAAATATATTTTTATTAAAAAATGCCTTTTGGTTTAAATTATTAAAAAGGAAAAATTATATTATAAATTGGTATTAATATAATAATATGTCACATATATTTAAATTTAACGAATATAGATCCTTTGAATAACTTTTATATTTAATTTTCATTTTAAAACACTCTATATTGTGGACAAATTTATCATAGGAAACCTGATTTTTTTTTCGAGTGTATTGTTATAATTTTAGATAGTATTCTACAACATATGGGATTTGAAATTTGAAAATATGATTCCACAATTTTTATAAAAATTACATATATTATATATTATGTAAATATATATTATTTAGTGAAATTAATAGTTAAAACATTAAAAATTATTAGTCGAGGATGCTGTTAAAATGGGTTTTATGGGCATTAAAAAAATGAAAATAGTTAAAAATTACCCAATTTAATCCCAAAACCTATTTTATGTAATTATATGAAACATATATGTCCTAGAATATTTAATGGAACACTTTAGACCCTTTTTCTATGTGAAAATTGTGGGTACACTTTTTTCTTTCTAAAAAGTACAAGTGTATATTGCACACAACTTATAAAATACTGCCCCTCTCCTTCCCTATACACACATCCATATCCTTTTGGTTCAGAAAATATTTCCCATAATATACTAAATAATAACCTCAAAACATATTATATTAGTTGTTTGTATCATAAATCCATCCTATGAATGGTTTTGGTGAAAACCTAATAATTTGAATCAATAATGCATTATGTTCTTAAATGAGTATTTTTATATAGTTTCTTCAATCCATGAAATATTATTAAAGAATTATAATATATTAACCATATTATATAAAATATATTGACATTTTATTATGTTATTTTAATTAAATATATCAAACTACATTTCCAATAAATAGAGAACTTAATAGTCGATCAAGGGTGTGGAAGACTACTGCCTCATTAATAGATATAATTTATTTTCCATCACCAGATTTCAATGAAGGAAATAATGAGAAATTTAAAAAATTTATATCATTTTTAAGATATTATTTTACTTTGATAAATTTAATATCTAATATACCTTTTTATCTATGATGATTAATATTTGATAACGTCTCTCATTGTACAACAGACTACTACCTAGAGATGTGATATGAATAATTTTTCACTTATGCATTATAGTGAATGTAATAAAGATAATTATATTTATATATGTGATATATATGTGATTTTATTTATTTTTATGATTAAAATATTTCTATATTACTTATATTTTTACAAATTAATGAAATGATAATATTTTTTGTGTATATGTATGGTCTAGTCTCTCCATGAAGCGATGTAATCCTTTCTCTATGTTCAAATTTCAATAATAATTACAAACATGCTTGAAATTAAAAAATTATATTTATAATGTTATTATAATTATTTAAATTATGGATCTATATAATACTCATGAATAGAACATGAGTCATGAAAAAGTTTGAATGGGAAAATAAGTAAAATAACAGAAAAAACAATGAAAATATGAAAATATAATTTTATTATGGGTGGTAAAATGTTATTATAGGATTATATAATTTATTTTAGACATGGATATTGTTATGTAATAAATAAATAACATTATCAAAACCATTATAATTTAATTTAATTCATTGTTATCTGAAGTAAAGAATCAGGTAAGGGACATCACATCAATTTCTCATCAACTAGGAATACTAGAATGTTTTGAAACAAAATTGATTTTTATGGTGTGTATATAGCCCATTTGAAATGAAATATCATTATTAAATGATAATTCAAGGAATTTTTTGTATCAATTTTTAATATATAATATTAATGGATTATAAATGAAAATTTTCAATTTTATAATAAATTTTAGAACACAATTCTTTTTCATTGGGTTATAATACTTCTTCATTATCTTTGACATTCTATGTTTATGAATTTAAATACATTTCATTATATTATGTTGTATTTCCAATTTATATGTTTTTGATTACATTATATTCACATGATAAATTATTTTAATAATCCTCACATAAATGTCATGATTTTGATAATGGTTTATTCAAAATATCCATTTATTTGGGATTTCCTAAAAATGAATTTACATTAACTAATATTATTTTATAATTATATAATATAAAAAATCTGATTATTCATTTTTTATATTTTTTTATTTTTTATGTAATTCATGAAAAAATTCCACTGTTTTTTACTTAAAGTGATTGAGAAATTTTTTAATAGAATCTGAATTCATTTCTCTCTAAAATCAATATTCATATTATTTTAAATATACCGTTCTAAATTTTTTTTAAAAAAATGATTTTGTCTTATACAAATTTTTTATTAAACAAGTTTTGAACCATTTTATTGATGTTTTAGAGGCAAAATTGAGTTTAATCTTTATTTTTTTTCAAATAATCATTTTTTGAAATTTACTGAAAATTTAATAAGATTATCTGTTTTAATGTAAAAAAATGTTAAAATTGTACTTATTGCCTAACAAATCAATGTTTTATCTTTTTTTTACCGGATTAAATTTTATTTCAAGTGAAATTTCATTTAAAATTCCTTATGGACTATTTTTTAAATGTGATATATAGAGTAAAAAAGTTATTTTCCATAGAAATGGTTTTAACGAAATTTTTCTGGGACTTATATTCATTAATAAAAACCCTTATTTTACATATATTTCACTGCGAATATATTGTATTAATAAATTATTTCTATTACTCTGTATGGTTTTTAATTATTTTAAATGAGGTTGTTGTTGAAATTCTCTACCTCGGTTCATTTTTTTCGACATTAACTTTTCCATGAATTATATACTTTAAAATAAAAAATTCAAATTCAAATTCCAAAAATATCTATATTAGTTACCTTGGATATGATTAGTCTTTATACTGTATTTGATTTCAACATAAAATATTTTATATTGACATTAATTTGACTAATATGGAAATAGTTAAACTTTATAATCATTATTAAATAAAAAAATATAATGTTATTAAATGTTGTTGTTGAATTAAATAGATTCATTGATATATAGAAAATGATTTGTGCATGAAAATATGGTTGGATTCTAGTTATCGACTACCCCTCAATGAATATGTAAATTCATTATAATAATTAGTTTACAATTCTAAATAATATTTTTTCAATTTTATAACATCCCTTGTGTTTTATGTAGCCAAGAGGAATGTCTTGACCTTGCAGGTTTTCCTAATGCTTGAGGTCATAACATCCATTAATTAAAAAAATTCCTCTATTAATTAATTTTTTAATCCAATGAATTTTTACAATGATATTATCTGAGGATTCATCTTATTCTGGTTTTATTGATGAAATAAAATTTCTTATTAGTTTTTTACCTTTCCACGTTGATTATAATTATCTAATTGTGAAATTCATTTTATTGCATAAATGGTATGTGCATAATATTTTTAGACATGAATTATATGTATATGGTGTTTTAATCTCCTATAAATGTAATGTTGACTAAATGATTGGAGTGATGAATACAATTATATGAAAATCATTGGTGATTCGAAAATTTGTTGACTATGAAGATATTTTCAGTTGTTCCTCTGAAGTCAAAATAGATATCGAAAAATCTAAATGGTCTCATGGGTCATGATATCTCAATTATATAATTAAAATAAATTCTATTATATTTATTTACAAATCCCTTGGGTGCATGAAATTCTAACATCCCACTTATTGAAAATAGGCGAAGAGGCATCCAAGATATTACATAAATATGTAAAATAAAGGATTTTGTTTTTTGAAGAAAGAGAACCATCAAAGTGAATTTTTATGGGATAAACCCACCAATATTATGTAAGAATATATTTTTCAAAATCAAGCTTCTATCGAGTGTCAATATTTAAAAATAAAGAAACATGGAAACTAGATAAATAAATTCGCCAAGATAACGATTGGTTATCATGCTGAATAAAATAAATCATGCAAGGCCTTGAGGGAAAGGGAATGCCTATATAATTCCAACTACTTATGTGGATCCCAACAATGATGTGTTAATAAGTACACTATTAAATGATATTATGATAGTTAATATACAATTTTTTCAGGTTATAAACATTAATTTGTATAGTTTAAGTTTATTACAGCTTTTCAATTACTACCTCTAAACAAATAAGTGGAGTTTTCTATAAAAATGTAAAATTGGGACATTAGGAAATCCCATTTAAAAACATCCATATTAACAATATTTACATGATTAAAATCTCAATAATCCCTGTGATACTCCCCTAATATGTTTTTATTCAATTATCGCTATGGATTGGATTTCCACTTATATAGAGAACCTAAATATCTCAGAAAAAAAAAATACAGTATCCCAAATCCCCATCTAATTGTATACAAGTAAAAAGAGATTGATGAATATATTTTGGGATAGTTATCTAAATCGTGGATTTTAAATCATTATTATGAATCAAATCCTAATAAAATGATTTATTCTAAGGAAAATCTAAATTTTGATGAAAATACCATTATAAGGGAATGTATTATTGTGTTTCCTGATGAATTATCTAGTCTTCCTAAATTCCTTGTGGTCGTCTCCTCAATTGAATTTGTAACTTGTTATTTTCTAATATCCAAGACTCCATATATAATGTCTACTGTTAAACTCAATGAGTTGGAGAAGAATAGTTTATCTATAATGTACCTCCAATAGTTTTTACAATGAGGTAGATGTAATGCTTGAGGGTATGGATAGTTTATTTTCTGTTCAAAAAGTTAATGGAGATTAGTAATTTTGTTCTTCTAGAGAGGGCATACTTTTTCAACTAGTTGAATTGGGATATATTTTAACCTGAAATGTATTTAGGGTTTTGATATCACTAAAATGGGTTTTTTATGAGGATATAACAAAGGTAACTGTTTCAATGGAATTGTGGAAAATATAATATTAGAATTTACTTTTTGCATTATAAATACACTGGTATTGTTTATGGGATTTATAAAGTGTGTGTTTTAACCATAACATGATAACTTTATTATAGTCTATATTGATAATAATTTTATTTATTTGATGATTTATCGGGAATATGATGAGTATCTCAACATAATTTTTTTTCATTGGTAATTTTGAATTTATTATTAAATGAATAGGTGTTGATTATATAGATGTGGTGTTCACATCATATGACTTTTTAATAAATAACATGTAATTTTAGTGGATATAAAATACATTTATTATGTTATTTTATGTAACTCAAAGATTAATGTTTTTTGAAATGTGAATATTCTTTGGAAAGGATATTTATAATAAATGTATCATACCCAAATATTAATATATTATGAAACATACATCAATATTTATTACAAATTGTAAAAAAATTATTTAATGAAAAAAATTAAACATACATATATATTTTAATGTTGACATAGTTGGAATAATAATCTATCTAGTAATTGAATGAAATAATTCACTAGTGATTCATTACATTTCATGTTTATAATTTTTCCTAATATATGAGGGACAAATAATTATGTGTGGGTCTGTACTATAATATTCATATGAAAATGATTATGGTTCACAAGATTTGAGGAGTACTATATTGGTACATGAACTCTATATATGATGAAATTACTTTAATTTATAAAGCATTCCTGTTCCCTAAAGGGATTAGATTTTATAATAGAAATTATCCAGAAGTAATTTTTTCAGTTACTAATGAATATAGGAATATTTTATACAAGATTATGATTTTTATATCACATATATCCTCATGAAATGTAATGTGGTTGTAATTTCAAAGTTTTAATGGTCGTATAGTGATGTTTCTCTCAAGATGACTAGGAATTTAGAGTGACAGAGTTATTAGAAAAATTATATCCTGAACTTTATGAGATTTAGAGAGGATAATGTATATTTTATATTGAAATTTATTAATATAGAATTAAAAAAATCAAGGATTAACAGTTCAGAGGACCTGAAGTATACGGGACTAAGAGATTATATTCTTTGAAGAGATTCTATTTAATAATTAGAATATAAGAAGTTAACACAAGTGATATATTATAGGATTCTCTATATTCCTTAGAGAAATTGGGTAGAAATTTATGGTGAGTATCATTTAACAATGTAATTGATAAATACACAATATACATATAATTATTTTAAGATCTATTATTTGTTTTTTGGGAATAAGAAAAGAATTTAATTTTTAAATATCTCATTATCTATATATACCATTAGATGGGTGTCAAATTTTGGGTTTTTTTAATGTTTCTTATATTTACTATATTTTGTATAAAGAATTTGGGACTAAATTTACATATTTTTTGTTCTTGATTTATCTCATTCATTGATAGGGTATGGCTTAATATTTATTATTATTGATATTCAAAAAATTTATCCTTATTCTTTCTAGATAATGAATTGAGGTCACATTTTATTTTTTCAATAATTTATAAGATAAAGGTACTAAAGATAAATGTGGTTTCAATTATTATAAATTAGATAAAAAGATATTTTTTCCAATAGTTGATGTTGAGGGGTGTAAATTCTTATGATTTTAAAAGTAAACAATGAGCTAAATATGGTATATGATATTCTACATCAAGAATAAACAAAAAAAATATAATTATTTAAATTTGATATTTATAAGAAATTTTTTATATTAAAGGTTATGAATTTAAATATATAATTTATTAAATAAATACAATTCCAAGAAAATATTAATGTATTTTTATGTTCTTTTAAAACTAATAACATAATTTTTAGTAATGTTATTTTATTCTTACAAAAAATGATTTCTTCACAAATGTGTTTTTCATAATTTTTACCTAGGAATGATATAAATTATAGAATTTATATAATCTTTATTTGGAAAAATATATTTCATTTTTTAATTAATCAGGCAAATATTATATTTTAATCAATTTCTTATAATTTTAATAAACAATGATTTTTTTTTTGAAAATTGAAAATTGTTATTTTAATGAAGACTCTATTTTATTTTAATATATTTAGTATTTAAAAATATTTTTTCTATTAGTTTTACATTTTAATTATTAATATTAAAATTAAAAAATTAAAATAATTATTTTTTATGTGGATATTATAAATGTATTTAGTATACATCATTTTATATTTAAAATTTTAATTTTTCCAAACAAACATTTTATTTCATTTTATAATATTTATTTTAAATTAAATTCAGAGTATTCTATTTTTTAAAATTAGTAATTTCTATTTCATACTTGGAAACCATTGGTCTATATTTACTAAATAGTTCCCTTATATTTAAGGAAAAATATGCATAAAAACGATGAAATTTGAATAAACATGGTAAATGGAAAATCAAGTAATTTATATTTAAAATAAAATTATAATAAAAATAAAAATACCAAATTATATAAAAATGTAATGGTAAGTGTATATCATGACCATGATATACCTTGGGTCAATGTTATGACAATTTTGTACCACTTGGATCATATTATGATCAATATAGTTTTTTACTTAATGAAATGTACAACATGATACAAAATTATTGTTGATAAGGGTTATATTTTAAATATTTTTTTTCATGGAGTATATTTTTAAATAAAATAATTTTTTAAAACCAAATATAACTATGATAATCAATTTTATTTATTCTTAATTTAACAGGAGATGTTATTACCTTAAATTCCTGAACAATGGTGATGCAAAAATTATTTAATTTTTGGAAAATGAAATTAATGATCTTAATATGTGAAAATGAATATATTTTCTTTACTTAATGAGATTAAATGATTTTATGGATTTCATTCACATGTTATGGATATAATATTTTTTTATAATTTACTATTATATTCACGTTAATAATTTCAATGTAATTAAATGTTATAATATTTTAGAATATTGATATTTAATAAAACATTTTTCATATAATGATATCAAATTTGTGAAAATATAACATTCAACCATGTTATTATGATAATATTTAACATATCCACCATGTTCCATATATGTATTTTTTTGTTATAGTAACTATATTAACACCTTATTATAAATACCTATGTTTTCATTTAAATGTTTAAATGGGTTAAATAAGGGCCAAAAAAATGATAAGGGTACTAATATAAATCCTTTTTAAAATAATAAATCCATTATGATTTATATAATTATACATTTTTTATGGAATGGCCCATATCAATCTCCTATTCCATCAAATTGGAAGAAATAACAGTCCATGTGTATGGATGACTACTATGTCGAGAATATATATAATTTATTTTTTATCATAATATCTTAGTATTATTTATATGGTGGGAATTAATTATTACATATTAAAATAATTACATATTTATCATTATAAAATTATAATATATCAATTAAATTTTTAGCATTCCTTGAAACAAAACTTTTTAACTCTGTTCATGCGTAAATATGGGCTACCGCCCCCCCCCCCCCCCGAAGCGATGTGACTTTCTTATCATCCCCACAAATAATTGATGATATATATAAATATATTTAAATAATTAATATGATATTATTTATATTATTATAATTACATAAATATAAATTAACACTTACTTTATTTTCATAATGTTCATTGAAAAATGGAAATGGTACTCAAGCATACATATGACCTACTATCTCCATGAATGTAATGTTGTTCATTTTACATAAACATATGTAATATTGAAACTTATGAGAATAATTGATGTATAAAAGTGATAATTATTTCAGAAATGTTATATTAAAGATGATTAAATTTTTATCTCTTTTACCATAGTCACTCTTCTGAATTAATTCTGAATATATGAACCAAATCGCTTCAAATGTTCTGACATGAAATTAAATTCATATATAATTGAATATTACAAGAAACATTATTATGTGAAATGAATACTAATCATAAAATAATATATCCAAAAAAATAAAACTCAAATAATATATTATTCAGGATGAAAATGAATATATGTGACATGTTAGACCCTGGGTAATAGTGATTCTTTTAAAATCATCTTCTAAAATTTCCATTAAAAAATCTGTATTTCAGGTATATCAACATGATCATTCTCAAAAAATTACATATAGAAGTTTCTTACTATTATTCTGTTATTTTTGAGATTTATAATTTACCAACATTGAAATTTTAATAATCTTTTTAATGAAATATATATATTTTTTCCAATCTAGATACATTTTGAATTTTTCAACAAAAATAAAACAATGGTTTTAATCTTACATGGAATGAGTAAATATTCTGTAAATCATGAATCCCTAGTTATCTGAAGAATCCTTAAAAATTTACAAGTTAGTATTTAAATAAATATTTTTCCACTATTTTTGTATAGTTTTTTTCCAAATATATGTTATTTGAAAATGGAAATGAGATTTTTCTTTGGGATTATTTTTATGATTAAATTATATATTTTTTATAGCAGTGAGATGGTACATGGTTGTTTATTATGATTATTGTTGGTTGCAATTTAAAATAATGATAGTTGGTTTATTTACAAACCATGGATGTCTTATTAAGTTATTAAGCAATGATGGGTTGGATCTGTGATAATTAAAGGATTGCGGGTGATGATATATCCTCCAATGAATTTGGTACTCTGGAGATGGATGTTGATAATATGGGTTATTCTATTTTAATGTTTTATATGTAAAATAATTTTTCAAGATACATATATACCATTTATATAATTTTTAATGAGTTTTCATGGTAATCATTTTATTTTTAAAATTTATTATAATTATATTTTTGAATAATGTGATTCCCTTCTTAGGATAATAATATATGTTTTAAGAAATTTTCATCGGTTTTGATTAGACTAATTATATTCTGTCATTTTTCCCCATAATATGATATTTCTACTCATCCCTTGTTTTAAAATTTTTTGATAGGTTTTAAGGGAGATTAATTAAAAGGATAAGGTCAATAACTTTGTTTTGTAGACTTATCATGAAAAAAAACCTTCTTTTATTTTTAATACTTTTTATTGGAAAAATGATGTTGTAATCATGAGTCCACTTTTAATACAGGGGTACACTATGTAAGGGTTTTTTGTAATATTATAATATCATCGAATCTGTATTTTTTTCATTTTCTAATAACACTTTTAAGGGAAATGCGTGAGCCTTAACACATATTCATCCAAATAAAAACAATATCATAGTAAACCATGACAGGATACCAGGAGGAGTTCCATCAACACAGGTTTGAAATTAAAATTTCAAAAAAATCCAACCAATCTTCAAAAAACATTTCATCTGCCTTCATTCAGCATTGATCAAAGTGACAACTCAGGTCGTGTAATCATCGATTCTGAACCTCCCTGAGTTTTCGGCTAATCACAACAAATCCCCACCACCATAGCTAACTAGAGCCCCAAAAAGAATCCACCAGAGTCCATAATCACAGACATAATGCTCCAACAACCACAAATTAAAAAAAAGTGCAGTTTTAAACAAGTAAAACAATGACACAAATGGGGATCCATCAAATGACACCGAAATAAAAAGATATCATCGTTTTTATCCGGACAAATCCGATGGGTCATCAATAGTAGATATCAAAAAATATTGATGGATAGTATCATCTCCATCACACACTGATGCACCTTGTCGTCAGCATGAGCTATAAAACTATCGACAAATAAAATTTACACAGATAACCACTAACACAATCGATAATTGAGAATTTAATAATATGAAATAAATTTTAAAATAACTAGAAAATATAATGTTTATAGATGGTTCCTTACAGTTTGTATCAGATAAATCATTAGATGAATTTTGAGAATAGGAATTCTTGTTAATTATATGTTATGTTTCCGAATATATAGTTTAGTATGATCTATTTTTTGCATCTTTTTTAGATCATGGTAAATCGATTACAAATAAAAACAGGTAGATCCTCAACCACATTTCTATAACATCCAAATAAATTTATTTTGAACATTAATTTAAATTTCATGTCCTTATGATTTCAAACATTTTTCTTAAATAAAAACTCCCAAAAAATAGTTTTATGAAATAAAAAAACTCATCTATACATCGATACCACAATGGTTCATTGGATTCTATAAATCAAATCGTTATTTCCCAAATTTCACATATTTTAAAAATAATAAAATTTCATCATGGAATTTTCAAATATTTCTCAAAATCACAAGGCTTCATTGTATATTATGATATCAACATAGCTACCAATAAATAATACTCTTGTGATACCTATATATATTCGGTTTCACATTATATACTTATGGGTCATATTTATGTTATTTCAAACATAACCTTGAATAATTTTTTTTGACATGAATTCAACATGGAAGATTAATAGAAGTCATTTTTATCAGTGTTTTTAGAGTTATATGTCATAAAAAAATCATTTAACTAAAAACATTAATACAAACCAAATTATTCAGGATTCATATAAATAATGAAGTATTGGAAATTGAAGATTCACAAAATCATTATAATGATGTGTGATACTTATATATATGTGAAAAATATGAAAATGAAATAATTTTGACACTGTGATCGAGGTATAACCTCTTTTTTACGTGGAATAGATTGTTAATCATAAAGAGTGGAAATTTTGTATTTCAAGTTATAATATGCATCTTGAATTTAATTGTTTTGGTAATCATATATTGGGATGTAAAGTGAATGGTATGGGATAACCATTGATGTTAATTAATTTCATTATTGTTTAATATATTATTATTATTTTATTGTTTGTTTATCGTAATTTTCAAATTTTATATGGATTATGTTAATATAGTTTAATAAAATGGAAAATCAATGGAATTGATGACACCACATCACATCTGGATAGGCCATGATATTTGAAACCCTAATAGAATGGAGTCATGGGTGAATCATCTACCAGTATCCTAAATGAAGTTGTAGTAATTATGAAATTATTTTTGGTTAACAAAATTTCATTGATAAGGTATGAGTTTATTTTCGTGAAAAAAATTAATAATGATAACTAGGGAATTATAAATTGGCTTGGTGATTAAATTTTTATGTTATTTTGTAATAAGATCATTATAATTATTCAGAATATTATAGAATTTATATAAAAAATTAGTATGGGATTTTATTTGATGAATAAAATCCGAATTATCTTCTACAATATTATATGATTCTATTGCAGATTTATAGTAATTGATGTTATTTATGGAAATGGTTATTGTATCTAGGATATTATATGATTAGGGTGGGAACATTTTGTATAAGAA
This sequence comes from Viscum album, assembly GCA_963277665.1. Classification (NCBI taxonomy): domain Eukaryota; kingdom Viridiplantae; phylum Streptophyta; class Magnoliopsida; order Santalales; family Viscaceae; genus Viscum; species Viscum album. The sequence goes on along the minus strand of OY728151.1, from coordinate 1,062,946,460 downwards.
ATCAATAGTAATTGATGTTATTTGTAGATAAATTACAAAATCAATCATGTAAGTTAATGTGATAGAATCCTTTTGATTTATGTTATTTCAGTATTAGTCTATAATTGTTTTGTGGACTTTTAAGGATTGTTATTTTTTGAATGATATTTGTTTATCTAGGGTATTACTATTGAAATATGGTGATTAATGTATTTATTATCCTTATAATGTTTTATTATTTTTGGATAATTATCTTATCATATACTAAGGTTTTTGGTTTTTGATAATTCCTACTAATAAGGGGAATTGATATATATATATATAAATATATATATATATATATGAATTTTTGATCAGTAGGGGTTGATTCTATTTCTTCAGTAATGAGAAATTCATCTTGATGTCTCATTATTTGGAGAGAAAGATGAGTTTTTGGTGGAAGATATTTTAATGATCAAACTATACATTTGAATTAAGAATACTTACAAATGCATTTTATATATATGATAAAGGAATTATTAAACACTAGATAACCTACTAATATTCATGCTATTAATTTCACTGGTAAATGGTATTTATCAGCACTATAGGAGCCCTGATATTTAGAGTGATTTTAAAGGGTTTTCTTTAACACTACCCATAAAAATCACTAATAAATATATCCATTAACAATGTAAAAAATTGATGATAAAGGGGGATTTTATCCTTCAATTTTTTCATTGATAGAGGGAGGAAATTATCATACCTTTTTAAAAATATTGATGAATCAATTTATCATAATTATTTAGGGTTGTTATAGGAACCATTTATCTGCACAAAAAAGTCACTTATAAAGGCCCCAATAATAAGGGGTAGATATTTTTCGAACCCACCGCACCTTTTATCACCGATTAACATACCCATTTATTATTTCTTACCTACTCACCCAGACAATACCACCCCTCCCTCCACCATTTATCATCATTTTAGAAAAATCCACCATTCCATGTGTGTGCCTACCTCCAGCGAGTTTCGAATCATTGACCTCCAACTCATACCCCTTTGGCTTTACAACTACCCTATTTTGTTTTGATTTCCATTTTATGATATGTATATATATATGTATATGTATATCATTCAAAACGTATGTGGTCTATATTAAATAAATTCTATTTTGGAAAAAAAGGTAGATATGGTGCTGGAATTGATTCATCAAGGGGTAATAACCAAGAAAATGGTTCATTGGGAATCAAATATATACCCATTATTTTATAAAAGGGTCATAATAGACACCTAGTTTTAAACTCTTATGATATATTCATCCATAAATATATAATCACTCTATGATACATTTTGAAGGAAACATAAAAAATATCATAAATGTTTATGATAGGAAATAAACCATGGATACTTTTTATTAAAACCTATAAATCCTACTTTTAGGAATGTATGAAATTTACAAGTTATACCCGTAATACTAATAGTTTAAATTTAATTATTTTTGTAGTTTTAAATTTCTAATCATTAATTTTACCATTATTATATTCAATGTATATGAGCATGATGATCCATGCCAAACCCTAATTTGATATTGAATGTAACTGCTGCCCAATGAGATTCCCAACCCAATGGGACGAGTTATTCACATCTTGAATTTTTTTTAATTATCTATTGTATTGAATTGGAATGTGAATCATGTGGAAAACCCACATGTCCCTATGAAATATAATTTTCTAATTAAGACCATTATAGAAAAAATTAATCCAAAATTCAGTGGAATTTATAATCATTTAATCATGGAATGATTTTTCAAATATATTAAACATATCTCCTAGATCATTTAATACTCTTAACATTACATATTTCTCATATATATTTTTATTATAGATGTTAAATCAAATAAATAATGGTTGTTGCTAAAATATTTCAAGTCTATGTAACTGACCTACGAGATATATTGGAATAAAATATGAAAACGAATTCATTAAATATTTTCCATGCACTCATAAATTTAAAAACATGTGATTTATGAGGTCTAAAGAAAAATGATGATGAATCAATCATGTCATAACGAGTTAAAATCCTATTAATTTCATGATATATCATTAAATTTTTCATTTCTACCAATATTAATGTTGAATTCTTATTTGGTGGGATAATTTGAAGTCTTTAAAAATATTTGGCAGCTCAAGACACTTCTTTCTATAAAGAAAATGCATGATTTTCCCTCCACATTGAAGTGGTGATGTGTGAATATTAATGGTCTCAAAAATCTAATGATAGAAATCATTTAATATTGATTAGTTTTATGTGAGAGATAAAGAATTACAATGACAGATATAAATTCTATCTTGCATATTGAAAAATGTGCAGGGAGAAAGATCCAAAAAATATCATAAAGAGGGAATGAAAAATAATTTTGTGTGGGAAGGATGGTCAACTAGCTAATGAATTTTGATGGTAGAAGACTTCTAATCTGATTGTAGAATGGAAATTTCTAGTCATCCCCAAGGCACTTTTCTATTGTTTCAACTATAATTAATAAGTAAACTATATGAATCAATAAACTAATACATTACATGTCAATGATAAATAATGACAATAACCTCCATAAAATTTATATTAAGGGTGAGCTTATTTCCACAAAACAACTGTGTTGTACCCTAATATTGATGTAGTGATAGGTACCATAATATATCAATCATATATAGAGAATTTACATTTTATATTTTATTTCAATATATTATTTTATATCATGCATATTATTTATAACATTTCCAAAATCACATGTAATCATGTATGGTGAACTATCAATGAAAATGGAAATGATAAAAATTATCACATCCTAGGTTAAAAATCATTTTTATCTATATTTTTTAGATGAACTGCACATAAAATATTTTGATACTCCTTTTTGATAATTTAGATAAAATTTATGCTATAGATTGGATTCAATTATATATATCCATCATAAATTTCAATGAGATGGAAATCAAACTTTTGTCATGGATAACCCTTCTATTATATAAAAGTGAAAAGTGGACGAATCTAGTTTTGTATCATATTCTAAATCATGGAAATTATTTCTTAATGAGTGTGAATATGTATCTCAAATGATACTGGCTACCAAAAATACAATCCATGATGTTATACCAATTTTAATGGAATATACTGATATGTAATCCCAAGAATTTCCTTCTCTTACTACTTTACATGAGGTTGATTTCTCAATAGACTATAATCCTAGAAAATTTAAAATATCATGGACACCATATTCTTCTCCTACTATTGATCCTGAATAACATATGATTAAACTTCTTTAGAATCATTATAACATTATTATAAACCCAATTTATTAATTATGGGGTTCACTAATACTATTTTGATGAAGAACAATGGTGAAATGTATATATTAATCATTATTGTAACATTATTATGATCTTTAAAAAGAACATTAATACTATTCTATGTATTCATGATTATTATATTTCTTATGAGTAGTCTCATACCTCTCTATGATATATTATCAATGATGATAGTGTCATGTAATGATATAGAAACAGGTTATCACAAAGAAATGTTTTATAAGGTATGGTAACATTGAGTTCATTGATTTTAAAATTTGGAATAACAAATTCTCAAAAAATGTACATTAATTAAATAATATAGTATTTTTTATTAAATTGATAAAAATTAATGGTAATAATAGCTGATATTCTTATAATCACTAATGAAAAGATTCTATTGAGGAGAATTAAAATGATTAATTGAGGACCATTCAATGGGTATTTTTTAGATTATGTAGATTAAATAAATGTTTTGGATGGAGGGATTAACATTTATTTGATATTTATAAAAAAATGAATGATATTTTTGGAATCTTCAATAACAACAAAAATTTGAGGATATAATAGAATAATAAATGTGATGGGGATCTGTAATTCCCATGAATGTTTTGGATACTATTTATGATTTTGCAGATACTTATCACTATTGTAAATCCCACTATCAATGAAATCATTTAATGGGTGTAATTTGTTTTATGACTGATAAATGTGAGGTGTAATTTAAAAAGTAAATGACGTCGTTAATTTCTACCCCCATTTTGACATTACCGGCTAGTGGGAATGTATTTTCAATCAATAAGGAATCAAAAAATCAATTGAGTTGTGTAATCATTCATTTTGATGCAGTGATACCATGTGCATCCCACTAATTAAATATCCATCAGAAGAGATTCCTAATTAATGATCTAGAATTGATTGTAGATTTCATCACATTTAGTATTTTAATACATTATCTCAATAATGTGAAGTGTAACACAAATAGAGATCCTAAAATCCTCAAAAATTTATTCACACAAAAGGATCTGAGTATTAAATAAAAATGGTGGTTAGAGATTTTCATGTACTACTATTTTTCAATCCATTAATTTAATGTGAAAGTGAAAAATGTGGAAGCTTCTTGAATTCAAAATGATCCAACATCCTAGTAAATGATGAGTATTGAAATGAATCCAATATTTATGTATATGTAAAGTATATACCTGTGAATAAAAAAGGGGTTCATCATACCATTATCAAATAACTACTCAACCATCCCTTCTTAAGATGATTAAACAGTCCCAATAAGATTCGATCGATCTATAGAATTTTTTTGGAACATATTCCAGAGTTCATCTTCTCTAATTAGGGACATATATAATTTAGAACCTAGATATGATTGCCATCAATAATAGAACAGTTGATGAATATTATGGATGATTATCATAGATCAACCTTCTCAATTCATCCATGATGAAAAAATATATAAATATAGTAGATGAAAAAATTTGATTAGATAACATGAAGAGGGAGATTTCATAATGATTTTTTCATTGATTTATATGTCAACAACACAACGGTCGATGATAGATTTCTAAGGTTATGATAAAATTATTTAGCATACGCATATGAAAATTTTAAAAACTAACCATTTATTTAAATACAAATCTATGTTTAGATAATTCTTATCACCCTCTACGAAGCTACCCATGACCATATATTGCTATTATAATAAGATCAGATTCCATTGATTCCTCTCCATTTTTAATTTTCTACCATTAGTAAAATTAGTCTTTCAGATTTATGATACCATTAGGTATCTTAAGCCTTGATGTCATATCTATTAAAGGATAGCTGTTATGGATAGTATATAATAATGGTTATGATATAGTCCAACAAAAACAAATAGATGTAGGGATTCACTAGACTAGTATGATTATACCCTATAAGGCCCTTTTATTAGAGAATTCAGGGAAGAAGGAATCACATGTATATTCCCATAACCATGCTTAAGATGAAATTCAAAAAATGAAACATATATAAACCAATTTATTAGAGATACTCATGTTTTTCAAGAACATGGATGAAACATTGATCATTGAAGCACATCAATAAAGTTACATAATTGAACATCTTAAAATTCTATATATGTTTGTGTAATAAAAGATTATGTATCTAGAACCTATATATATTGATATTATTTCTTATTTTTCATTAATTAATGATTAACTTTATCTATTTGTATTTTTTACCACACTATATATAATTATATATTATTTAATGAAAATCATATTTTCAGACAGAAAAGTTAAATGTTTTGAAAATATATTGTTTTAAGAAACATTTCTATAATTCAATAAATTTTAGTTAAATATTTATTTTATTAAATAATTTTATTAGATAATATTTAATAATATATAAGTGGTAATATAATTTAATATTGTTAATTTAATTATAATAAGGGTCATACTATTTTAAGTATCATAACAACAAGTATTTTTTATGAATAAGGATTTTTATTTAAATATATAAATTATTATATTTATGAAATTATATTGATAAAAGAAATATTTTTTTCTAAAAAATTATTTTTGTTTTCTAGTGGTTTCTTTTCACAATTATCTACAGCTGTTGTTTTTTAGTGAAAAACTAAATACTTTATAAATATTAAAAAATATTATAGCATCATAATATCCCAAATATAATGAAATAAATTATCTATATAGAATTCCCAAAAATTATATTTTTCACCAGAAAATAATTTTTTTATTTTATTTAATTAATTTCATAATCTTTCATATAATCATCCAAAACCTATATTCAATGTTGTGGTTTCAAACTAAATTATTTAGAATAATACTCACATTCACATCACTAATATTAATATTTTAATATATTATATTCTTGTAAAAATTAAATTTCTCAAATATTTCTTCTAAGATAGAAAAAATTGGGGAGAAATATTTGAAACTTTCTTATATTGATTATTTTATCAAATACCATCCCAAACCAAAGTAGATTCAATTAATAATGAATTCCACTATTTTATGAGATGAATAAATCACAACGTCCAACTCATTTTCACTAAAAACCTATATGTCAAGATGTTCCTCTCCTACCCCATCTATTAATTTTTCCCATTTTCATCCAAAGATTTAAGGAACAACCATACCACAGAATAGAAGTGTCCTCACAAGGTAATGGATTTCATCATTTTATATTTCATTCAAGAACCTAATTTGTATTAGTCATTTGGAATCTCTATTTGTATCAAATTAGGTACTAAAATAATAATTTTCTTGTAGTATTCTTGAATTAAATATGTAACACATTAGTTTTTTTAATTATTAAAATAAATTGTTTTATTAATCTAATTTCATATATGGTCATCATTAAATGATTAATTTTCCAAATATATAATTTTAATTTGAAAAAGGCAATTTGATTTTTAAATTCACGATGTCAAAATTATATTAGTATTAATATTTGATAATTTTATAAAAAAGTTATTTTTTATGTGAATAGTAAAATGTACTATTTTTAAATATATTATTTTTTCACATTTTCAATAAAAAATAATGATATAAAATTTATTAAACTTCTATACTTACTATAATTATATATTTGGATAGAAATATTATAAACACATTATTCTGAAAATATTAATTATAATTTATATCATTAATGGTATAAAAGACATTGTTAAAGTCAACATAGTTCCTACAAAACATTTAAAAGTAAAATTGGGTTACATATATATAATAATTATGATAGAAATTTTTTTTCATGAATTTATTTTAAATTATTACTTATAAATTTTTTTTCTATGTTTTGATAATTTCATAGTTATATAAAATGTATCATACCAAGGTGAATTTGTAATGATTGTGCAAGGGAATAAACATCATATTAACAAATTAATGATGTTATGTTTTCATGGATATGAGTAAAAAACATAATTAATGAATATAAATTATTATAATAAACCTAATTTTTTTACTTTTCATGTTAATTTATTTTAAATTTGTATATTTGATATAGTTAACTTTAATTCTTATGCAAAGCTTATGTAGTTCTCTAGCCAGGAGAATAAAAATAAACAAATTTCCAATAAATTAATATATAAGAACCATTAAATGAATAAAAATGTTTGTTAAATATTTTTTTCGTTGAGTATGTGTTGTCCATAATTTTATTTATATCGAATTTGGGTACTTGTTGATCAACAAGTATCACTTTAATCCCCTTATAATATTGTATTTAAATTATAGTCAAGCAGTTAACAATATTATTGGTAATTAGTATAAATTGTTAGAATATAGTTTTACAAAAAATGTTATCTAACATAAATTGTAATAATAATGCTAAAATATTAATAATTTTCATGGTAATTTATTACTTGTATTTATGTATGAAATAAAAACCATAATGTCATCAATGATAATAATGCAATAATTATTAATTTAATAGAAAAATAAAATATGTGATTTTAGAAAAAAATAATTTTTTTAGATAATTAAGCTAATCCATGAATTTTCTAGATTATAGTAACTTTTTTAAAATATAATAAAATATATTTTTTCAAATTATAATATTTTATCATATTTTTAATGTCATAAATACAAATATTTTTAAATTTTAAAAAAATCACATATAAGAATATTATATTTTATGTAATTAATTAAAAATCATAAAAAAATCATAAATAAGTCAAATTTGGATAATATTTGGTCCAAATGTTATTCACCTGAGACATTTAGGGATTTTGGATTTAAATAACCCTTTAAAAGACATATCAATTTTTAATATTATATACAATTCATAAATTACTCCTCATTTCAATTACAAAAATGGATTAATCATTTCACTTAATTTCATCACCTCCATCCCTATTTATTCAATATCCTATTCATGTTCTATTCTCTTAATACCTATGCACATTCATTTTTTTTGTCTAAAAAAAATCATTTCCAATATCCTTATAGAGGTTCTCAAGGGGATGATATTCAAGAGGCCTATGCCTCCTTCTTCTTATTTGAATTTTTTTTCACTTATACCTTATCACCAACCCTATCTATAATAAATACATTATCATATATATAATGGAATTTTATTTTGATAATGGTATATCTTTCATTAGATCTTTCATCTTCCACATATATTTTTTTAAAGGAAATCACCCTCCATGTCTTATCAATACACCACCAACAAGGATGATGAGTTTTCTTTTCCTGTTAGTTTTTTCATATAATGTTAAAAATCACAAATATTTTTTTCAATTTTTCTATGTATACATATTATAAATGGTCTCATGTTATAGTAATAAAATATTTCCATAATATTATTCAAAACAAAACTAGTTTATGAAGGTCGAAAAAATATCAAAAAAAACTAAACATTTATCATTAATGTTTTATCAAATTAATCAGCCTCAATTGGAATGAAAAATGGAATTATGTGACTATATAAACATATAATGGTGTATTAATATCATTTCATTCAACTTATGGAGTACTATATCAATTTGACACGAAATATGTAATGAACTGACCATGAAACCATGAAAAGAATACACCGGAAACAAATAAAAATAATGATATATTATTTCATCAATGGATGCTAATAAGTAATAAAAAGATCATATAATGTGTTATAAATATTAATTTTTATCACTAATAAATTAATAACACACTTTTTACCAATATATAAGTGGATGGAACACTTTTTAAGAATGTAAATCATGAGTTATGAGACATTCCTTTTAAAATACTCTTGAATGACAATTTTTACAAAATTAATAAAAAAATTATCTTATTTAACATCAATATATTTTCCAACTTCTATGATTCTATAATTTATATAATATAACTTTATAATTTTACATGGTTGTTTGATAAGTAATTTTTTCGTATTTTTTTGTGTGCATTATTTATTTAAAATAATTGATTTTCTATAAGGAATAATTATTATGATGTAACAATTCATGTGTTTTGATAATTTATTAGTTAATGGGATTTATTTATGATGATGGGTGGTTAGGTTATATATAAATTATGGATTGGTCTATGGTATCCTTCGAATGTTTTGGGAATTTTGGAACTTTCATGAAATGGTTATTCCAAGTGTAACTATAATAGTTACATCATAACGTATCCATAATGGTTATATTTTAAGCCATTTGTGACGGATAATATCATATTGTATCCATGAGGGTGAAAATAAAATGTATTTCCTGTATTAAAAGGATTACCCATGTGAGCAAATTATTATTAACTTTTTTTGGTAACCTCATTTTTTCACAAAGTAAGTTCATATTACTTTTATGGGTGAAAAATATATAATTCTCATGTTTATAATTATTCAGCTACTAATGGATTCATTACATATTTTTATGTCACTTATAGAGGATTTTCTTCTCATACTATGTTCGAAATTATTTTTTCTTACGGTTTATGTTTCGGTTTGATAAATGTATAAGAGAACTTCAATGTTGGGATGCTTTTTAGGAAAATAAATCATGTTTTATTTCTTTAAAGAGTATTTTATTTTGATAAAAATGGACATTATTTTAGTAGAATTTTATTTTTATTTTTGTTGGTGTTTATGGTTTAATTATTAACTAATTAAATAAAACACTAATCCAAAAATTTCTTTTTAAATGAAATTAATGGATTTCTAGATTAATGTAATTAGAAAATGTAATGGTTAATGCTGGGTCCTTATAGTCTGTATCAAATCACAATTAATAAAAAATTAAGTGTTATGTTTTTGCTAATAGAATACGGTAGATAATTTCTACCTTTTTTTTATGATTAATTAATATTGAATTTTATGATTACGATGTTTCATAAACCAAATTATGTTGATTAAGAATGTTATTCCATAGAATAAATGGGGAAACTGAAGCAGGAAGGCACTTCTAGTATATTATAATTATGAATCTGTAACCTAGAATATATTGAATTGAAACTAAGGATTTTGTAATAGTAATTTATTCGGTTATGTATGTTATAAATGGTTGTGGAATCCATGAATGATAATATTCAGTGCTACCAAGAAGAATCTTGATTATAGTGTAAAATTTTATGGGTCAACAACCTCTTATTTTCAATGGATCATATGAACCAGAAGTCCATGATTGTTGGACTAAACCCCGTGAAAATATATTTGATTTCATGGGGTTTTATGATAATCCAATTTTTTATATATTTATCCTTTTGAATTTTAAGCTGAACAATTGTAGTCAATGGTCAATTATATGAGGGAATAAGAATATATTGATGAATTAAAATATAGAAAATTTTAGAATCATTCACTGGAAAAATATATTCATAATGAGGTTTGACTCTAGTTTGAAACTAAATTACACAAATTGAAAAAAGATGAATATTTAGAAAATGTTTACGATGAAAACATCACTAGATTGAAAATGTAAGCCATGAATCATATATGAGATCTAGATAGTGAAATTAATCATTTTCAGTTAGGATTGAAGCTAATATACTGAAGAGAAATGGTTACCCATGAATTCAATTTCGTAAAAAACATGTATGATATCCTGAGATGATTGAAATGGAGTTTATTATGATCATGGGTACATTTAAGACAAGAATAATAATAGTTTATATGGAAAGAAATGTGTTATAATCAATCAAAGAAATATGATGGTATAAAAATCCAATTTCGAGTATTTTGGTAATGTGGGTTAAAGAACATGGAGGAATCCATTAACAAATCCTAAATGTTTTTCCAATTTGGTAATTTGAAATATTTCGTGATATTTTAAATAATATTATCTGAGTTTTTTTATGTCTAATTCTAATAAGAAAATTTTAATCTTTTTTAAATTTCATGATATGGTGAACTATTCACAAAACATCCCAAATTGTTTTTGAATGATGTGAGGTATCTATAACATAAAGAAAAATTTGTAGTAAAATCCTTTAGAACTATTTCAGAAAACGTTGAGCCATCAAATGATGTGGTATCAAGCACATAGTTGGTTTAGTAATACTTTTCTAATTTCCCTTTTGATATGGTTTTTACACGTTCATTTATTTCAAATAATGTTTCTTGGAAATTTTAAATTTCACCTCATGAAATGAAACCAGATCTTATGGTAAAAATTAAAGAGGTTAAATAATATCTCAAAAAACGAATTATAAGAATAAACATTTTTTTTGCGAAATACATTACTTTAAAACATTTATGTTTTCTCTATGTATTTTATTTTATTATTCTTGGTATTTATAGGTTTTATGTTTATCAATATTTTTTTAATTATAGATCTAAATAAATTATTCTCGAGAAAGAGTATTAGTTTGTATAAAAAAGGCATACCATTCATAAGATATGTGGAAGCTGAAAATATTTTCAAATGTGAAAATTATATTTTTTATGAATATATTATTGAAAACATGGTAAATATTCATATTAATGATATTCTAGTGGCTATGGAATACCAGTATGTTTTTTTTGATGATTTAATCATGGTTATACCCAATATGAATGGTGAATATACCATTGACTTAGTTATTGACGTTAAGCCAATTTAGAAGCAATCATATTTTATGACCCAAGAGTAACATAAAAAATTAAAAAAAATTACAATTATTTCTTATTAAAGGTTTCATTCATCTTATATCATTAAAATAGAGTGATCCTGTTTTTTTTAAAGAATGGTTCAATGTGGATTTTAATTGATTATCGGAATTTGAATTAAATTACCATGAAGAATAAGTATACATTTATTCATATCAAGGAATTGTATGAATAGATTTAGGGAGATCACTATTTTTCCTGGATTGAATATAGATTGATAAACCCTCCGATGATGGTAAAAGAGGCTGACATTCCAACAATATAATTTTATATGGTATATGGGACTTATACTTTTTTTGCTAAGATCTTTTGATAGAAAAATACCTCTGTTGTAGTTATGGATTTTTTTAATATAATATTTATGAAGTATATATATACATTTCTATATGCTTTTATTGACGGTATTTTGTTTTTTTAACAAATAATGAAGATCATGAAGAACATATAATGTATATATTTAAAAAAATTTAAAATTTCATTAATATTAATATTTTATATGTTCTCACATTCTAGAATTACATGAAACCATTATATTAATAAAAACGAAAATTTATAAGGATATAAACACTTCGAAAAGAAAATAATCATTTATCAATAATGACTTATCAAATAAATTATCCATATATAGAAATGAAACAATGATGGTACAAATTTAAATTTTGGATGCATATTAAAAATTTTTATTTCAAATTATATAGTATTATTTATGTTTGAAAAGAAAAATTCATGATTGACAAACCATGAAACAAATGAATGTGGTACAATGAAATTACAAAATATTATTTAATAAATTGCTAAAGGGATGTTATAAAAATATTATTGATGTTATGATAAATATAAATATAGTTCTATAATAAATTAATAAAACTCTTTAAACCGTAATAAATTATTTGTGAACATGCTATAATGAATTCAAACCTCATGTGAGGGACATTCCTTTTCAAACCCTCATTAATGTATAATTTTATAAAATTCAAAAAAAATTATAAAATATATTGAATGAATAGATTTTTTCAATTTTATTATTCTTTAATTTATTGAATATTTATTTAAATTATCACATTGTTATTTTTTACAATTTTTTTATACATTTGTATATTATCAATATTACGTTAAAATAATGGATTTTCCTCAAGGAATGATTTATTTGATGAACTTATTCAGGTTTTATGATTATAAACTGGTTAATGGATTTTTTTACTATTATGGAAGGCTATGTAATTAACCAATTATGGTTGGGTCCATTATATCACTCCAATTCATTTGGTATTATTTAATTTCCATAATGATTATTCGATTTGCTTCTCTCATAGCTACATCATAAGGTAACCTCAAGGGATACATTGTAAGGAAGTTGTGAGTGTTACAAATCATATGTTATCCATTAATTATAAAATAATATGTACTCGTTATAAAAAAAATTTGTTCTAATTTACCAAAATTGTTTGATTATGCTTGCTATGTTTTATTGAAACCTCATGTTCTCTCAAAGTTAGTATATGTTACATGTTTGGGTAAGCAGTGTATCATTCATGCGTCTATAATTATTAATAGGATAATGGTTTATTACATTATTTTTTTATATCACATATTTGTATTTCTTCTGATCTCATCATTTAAAAATTTTTTATAATGTTTTATGATTAGGTTAGATAGTAGAATAATACAAGATGAATATTGTTATGATTTTTCATGAAAAAAAGAATCATATTTTAAATTTTTAAAGGATTTTATATATCAAGAAAAAATTATACTATTTAAGTATTATTAATATTATATATTTTTGGGGTTTTGTATATGAGTTATTACATAACTCTCCAAAACTCTAAACCAAAAAGAACATTGTGAATGAAATAAATTAAATTTTATTCTAAAGTCACTAGAATATGTAATTCATAAGGACAAGTAATTGTAATGTGGAATATTTTTTCATTAATTTTAATAAATCCCTTAATAATGAATTTTTTTCCAATTAATGAGATATCATTTATACCCCCATGTTACGACCAATATATAAGCTATTAATATGTCAAATTTTGATAATTGTCTCATCCTCCTCATTATTCATAATAATTATTTGAGTTATGACATTAATATTACATTAATACTATTGGAATGTGGTTATTCAATTCATTTACTATATTAATGATTCATATGTATCCATAGTTAAGAATTCTCTCTCAATAATCAACTACAGAAACCTTTATGAACGTTAGTTATTCTCCCAGAAATATCTCATGATTTTCAATGCCATCAATTTATGATGTGAATACCCATCCTTATATCCCTTCATGGGTACTCACCAATATATAATTTTCCATTATTTATTACAAAATTCCTTGTTTATAAGAAAAAATCCTTAATAATGGGTTTTAAAGTGAAAATATTTTTATTATATGTTGTGATTGATGTGGAAAACTAATAAAAATATATTATATGAATGTGATGGGTGGGCCTTGAATTTTATATCCCTCCAATGTGATTGGTAATATTTTTTTATCATGACATACCAGGTATGGTGTATGATAGTTTATCATAAACACACATACTATTGATATCAAAATCGATAGCCTTAAATAATATTTCTATTATGATCTTTTATGTTTTTCAGATATTATTATATTTCTTTGATGTTATCATATTATTTCATTCTCCAATGTTCTTGGTTATTATTAAAAACCCATTTATTTCACATTGATGTTACTCTTGACTATCATATATTATATTGATCAATATATGATATTATTATTAACGTATTGGGATTTATAGATCTCCTATTTCTAATGTATATACCAAATGTTATGTCCTGTGATATAAGAAGTGATATATAATTTTAAATTCATGTTATGGTGATTAAAATAATATTTTAGTGTCCATGTTTTATGGTATTTCATTATGTATATAATTACCAAAACACTGTTTGGATTTCAATATTTTGGGATTCTGTTATTTTTTCATTTATATACATAATAATTTACTAATTTCCATTAAAAATGGGTTTTCATTAAAACGCATTCCATTTGATATGTTTTTTGAATGAGATACATCAAAGATCCTCCCAATACCATCATAGTCAAAATTATAGCTTCAAATCGACTCCCACTAGGTCCCTAAAAACCATAATCGGTATTTAAAACCTTAGAAATTAATCTATCGGTATTTATTGATAAAAACATAAAATATTCCGACATAATGGTGAAAATTAAACTTTAGTTTTAAATTTTTTTCATCATAGCCACTGCACCCAGATCCAATCTCAATTGACATAATGAATAATGTGTTGTTGAACCTCCTTCTCCCCTTAACTATGAGTTTTCTAGTCATGCTCATATGATAAACCTCACGCTCAATCTATCATGCAAAATATGCATATGGGTTGTTAGAGTTTAATTAATTGGATTTAATTCACTTATTATCTAAATTAAGTTGAATGTCCATTTAAAGCACTCATGACGAGACTCAGAGCCCATGGTCGGTTTACACATTATGTATGAAAAAACCCAAATTCCAAAATATAAAATTGATTTGGTATCTCAATACGAATCTCTGTTAATATAATATAACTACACAAACACATGTCAAAAAATGTTGTAAAACTAATTAAAAAATAAATATTCCATGAAGCCTTGAACATCTTTGATTTCCACCAAAAACATATCCTAGGTTAATAACTAAATTTTGAAGAAAAAAATTTTTTTGTAATTTTTTTGGAATCATATAGATGGAAAACATTTCCATTTACCCCTCATGAGCCTCCAAAAAATGAAATTACCACTATATTCATGGTTAGGAAAAGATATTTTATTATAGAAGTGATTTTATAAAAATTTGAATTACCACAGAAATTGGTGTGTGTCCTAATATAATCCATTGAAATGTGGTAGAAATTATAGTTATAGACATACTTCTCAGAAGTATAAATAAATATGCGAACTCACCAGTAAGTTACTAGTCGTTCTAACGAAATTTGGTGTCTATTGATGTTTTTACGATTCAAATGTCTTCCATACATTTATATTTTCCATGTATTGATATACATGAGTATTAATAAATAAAATATCTTATAATGTATATATGTTTTTGTATCATTCAATTGATGATAACCAAGAGTATATATTTTACTGAAATTTTCATAATAAATTCACCAAAATAATGATTGGCATGAAATGAAATTGTGATATTTTTAAACATATTTATGTGATCATATGACATTATCTAATTGTTAATTGTTGATTCATATGGTCATGTTAAAATATTATGAAGTGAATTATATTTCATATCATGAATTGTTCAGTATATAAAATCTAGGAAGGGATGTTATGAGGACATACCTACCTGTTGGAATTCAATACATGTGTGTCCCATTAAATATTTTTATCCCTACATGCATGAATAAATCATTACTATTTTGACTATTATTAATTCATATCATTTCATAACCACATTTATGTACTTCCAAAACCCATAAAATCCTTTAATTATGCAACATTTGAATTTTTTCCACATAACAATTGATTTTTAATTAATAAATAATTCGATGATGGGTTGGAACATTACATCATTATGGGAGATTATTTTGAAACCATTTTATAGGACTATATCCATCATATTAAATTCTAAATCAATTGTATGTGGATGATTTTATTTTACTTATCTAATTGTAATATTTATCATATGTTTTGATGAATAGTGTTGGAAGCCTACTTGATGACATGTCCAGCAAAGGTAAATAAATTACAAAATTATAATTCATATGTTGTTTTGATCATTCTAACATTAATTTAAGTTACTATTATTGGGATACCCCTTCATAGTAAATTATATTAGATTTCGGTAATATTTAATAATTCCTTTTAAAAAGAGTCCAATAATAGAGTAATTTAATTTTATCCAATGATCGTAGTTAAATTATATTTGAATTTAGAAACTAGGATAAATACTCATTCTATATACAAATGAACCTTATTTATAAAGATACATAACTAAATCATATATATTAAAAAATATCTATTCCCTATATTATTAAATATTTACATGAATATATCATATTTACATATTTCATGTAATTTATAAGTTATAAAATAATTAGTCACTAAAAAAATAATTTACTTAGTTCATTAAAAATTTAATATTTTTTTTCTTCATCCTATGAAATATATATTTAATTATATATTTAATAAATAAAATATATCTAAATATAAGTTCCATAATTCTATAAATGGAGTGGAGGTATTATATTCCATGATTCACATTGAGTGATAAATATATATTTACGAGATAGTAAAATAATATTTAACATTTTATGGGTTTACGGACATCACAAGATAAAAAATTAATATTATTTTTTTCAAGTAATGTGATTATAAATGGGTTTTATTTATTTTAAATATAGTTTTTTATATTAGTAAATATTTAACCCTATCCTCCATTTTATATTAGGTAGTAATATCGTTTTTAAAGAGGATAATCATTGATATTAACATTTCTAGCCTAGATAATTCTCCCCCAATGTTGAATTTATCAATGTTTTCTCTCATTACCAAGACATAGTATTACTACAGCTATCTTCCTCTAAATACTAATGAAGCAGATAAATATTTCATCAATATTGAAGGAATGCGATTTGATTATAATGAATAGTATAAGAAGATCAATTAGTTGTATATGAACATGATGATTTATTAATAGTATTAAAAAATCATATAATTGTGTGTTTGGTTATGTGCATTATTGAGGAAGAAAAGTATTTCCTCATGATTCAATGATGATACACCAAACAATATTGGAGGATCTAAAACCTTAAAGAAGAAATAAATCATGGATGGGGTATATGTTCATCATATGTTTGAAATAAATTATATGATTAATGTAAAAATATTCTCATGTTTTGGGAACACATTGATAATTCATTTAGAAAAAATTCATTTTTCATGTTATTAAACATAATATAAATTTTGGATTATCTATATAATATGAAAAATCTTGAGTTTTTTATTTCTTTATTTGCGATTATGTTGCATCCATGATAAAAAATCATAAGAAAATAATGGTTTATATAATGTTGTCGAAAAATATAATCAAACAAAGTGTCATAAGGATTCCAAATTAAAAAAGTGTATATGGTATATTAGATGTGTATAAATGATTAAATAATCATGGATCATTGACATAGATATCATATGATATAAATTATATAAGAATTTTGTGAATGATTATATATGTAAATGAATCACTAAAATGATGTTTTAAGAATTTTGAATATAATATTTTATAGAGATAAGAGAATATTTTTTCTCACAAACATTGAGAAACACACAAAAAATAACTTAAAATAATGATAATTTATATAATGTATATAATATAATATTCTTCAAATGTATGACATCAGGAAATTAATAGGATATGGAAAAGTTAATATTGATAAATATTTCATTAATGAACTAACTTGACATGCCACATAAAAAAGTGATTATATCCTATATATAAGGGAAAATTAAATAATAATCCTATGATAAAAAATAAGACATATAATATATTGTATATAATTAAAAATTAAAAATTATATATGAGGGGGATACATAGATAATGAATTTGTAGAGAAGGAATATAAGGGATCACCCTTGCCTTGGGCCATGAACTGGATTAGTAAGTTCATTTAACCTAGAAATTATCCAAATAGTGATGATTAAAAAATTATTTCTAACGGTTCAAATGTTTAATTAATTTATTAATATTATTTAATGATTATTATAATAACATTATTGGAAAAAAAATATATATGTACATAATTATGATGATATTGGATTTCGGGTTTTATGATCACTTTGGTTTATGATATTGATCTTGGATATCATTTATTGAGACTGCAAATCAATAAATGAAAATATATAAAGTAAATGAATTTATATAATAAAAAATGGTACAAAATATAAACTAATTTTCTAACATAAAAATTATCTATGGGTATTAATATTATCAAATAGTGGTATGTTTATTTAGGTTGTTTTGTTGGAGAAGATTAATATAAATTTATATACTTTACTTTATAATTATTTAACAATTATAAAATATAAATATTAATAAAATATTGTTATTATGATGCTATTTATTTTTATTATTTCTGTTACAACATTATATAAAGTTTCAAATATTGGTTTAATATTAACATCATTATTGATGTTTTTAGAAACCATCAATCTATGTTTCTACAGAACACGAAAATAGTTCATTTTAGGATTTATCTCATAAAAATATAGTATCGTAACATGAATAATTTTATGTAATATAATATTTATAATAGATTTATCAAATATTTAATTAATAAATAATGTAATAGGAATGAAATAACTTGATTATGAATTCGTAAATTACTCTTTGGATACTCTTTTTCTTATTGGATTATTGATCAAGAGGGTGTTATTTTGATGGGACAAACAAGTCAACACTATAAATACATATACGAGGTGGATTTTAGTGGAAAATTGCAATATAAGAATCTTAATGTATGAAGCTATGTGGTTTGGTTAATTGGGGTTTTTATAAAAGGAGTAGAGGGATTTTTTTTGGATAAAAATATTAAAATATAATATGGTTTCCCCAAATAGTGATCAAAAATATATTCAATGGTAATGGTATTATAAATTAAAATTAAATAATTCATTATAATATTAATATGAATTATAGAGACCACAAAATCATCAATACTTTAATAATCATGACTATGTATTATAAACAAGATTTCACTTTTTCATAGTTAATTTTCTGTTCATGAAAAATATATAAAAAACACCCTTAAAAATATACAGTCCTATTCTAGGAGGGAAATATTTTTTGAGATTATTGATGTCGTACAATAATACTATTATAGTGATATTTTCATAGAACATATAACACTACTCTAACAATATAACTATTCACCTGAATTTGGTTTTTCAGCCACAATTTTGGGATTATAGGCCATGCAGACTTTCTTCTATTAATGAATTATTTCCCATAATTAGGCCATTAAGACAGAAGTCATTTCACCCCTACATTGTTCTACATCATTTTTCATAGAGAGGCTTCAAAAATGGGACATCACAATAGGTTGATTTTGAAGCATTGTAGTATATTAGTGCTACTAGGTTAAAGGACACAAAAGGGGGATCATCATGATGGTGCTTATTAATAATTCACTAATACAAATAGATTTGTGATATTTTATAGATGTATTACAAACTTATTTTTATCAAGTAGTGGTATTTTTCTAATAGTGGGTAATGATATGCAGGTAATGGTATGAAACACCCTACATGGGATTACTATGTGGACTTGTCGAATTAGATAAAGGTGTGTTGGAACCTATGATCCAACCCTCTAACCATATGGTTTATATCATTACATGAATTAGAATTTATGTGATACTATAGGGTATAATGGTATAATGATTCTGAGTTAGGGGTAACAACAAATTAATACTTCATTAATGGTTCAATGGCAATTGGTGGTGGATTAAAATATTTTCAACTAATGACACATCAAGATACATAATAGTCCATTCTGAATTTGTGCCACATAATTAGCACTTAAAACCTGAAGTCCTTATTATATGTATATTTCTTATTTTAATTGTCCTTAAAAAATATTATGTTATGAAAAAGAACAGGTTGGTGTTTTCATTTTTTATGGGAAGTTACAAGGATAGACCCATCGAGGATCTTAGGCATATGTGTTTTTTTCTTCTCATCTTCCCATAATCATATAATAATTTTCAGATTATATAATAATGTAAAATATGGTTCACTAGATATGTAAAATTTTTATTAAATATTGTTTCGTTTTTTGAGAAAATAATTCATAGAATTTAAAATTTATATTTACTTCATTTATTTATCTTAATACTAATTTATAATTCTAATTCATATATAACCTAAATTTTTGTATAGGAATTCCATTTTAACTATATTATTCTCTCGGTAAGATTATTAATCAAATGACAATATTTATAATGGGCATATAATTTTACACATCCTTTAATACATCTTATTTCCAAAACACCTCATTCAATCAATTTTCCCTCAAGATATTCTATACATCATTGTAACATTTACATGAAAAAATATATTTTTTTTCTGGATTAATAATTTTAATAATGTGTTTTATATTTCTAGGAGCCCAAGAAACTATAGATTATAAAATACAAATCATGTTTTTTTGTTTCTATTGTATCATTTTCCTATTTTCAATTAATATATTGTATTTTTCATTCTTATAAAGTACTATATATTGATGAAACATAATATTAATCTTTTTAATTAGGGGGTAACACTATTTTATTATTGTTATTACACCTATATGGGACAGATATGGGCATATTTATGAGTAAAGTTTGATAAATAAATTTTTTATTCATTACAAATTGAATTGTTGGGTCTTTTTTCATGAAACGATTTTTTCCTGGCATCATACCATCAATAATAATTTTATATAATATTATTCATTTAATATTAAATAAAATATTTTATTTATTAAAGGTTTAAATTAAATTATTGAGCTAAAATAATTGAGTTCCCTCTTGATCACAGATTTATTTTTTATTTTTTATATTTAATCATTTTTTTGATTCAATTACTTTCTAAATGAATCTATGAAACTATTTGGGGAAAATAATATAATTAATAATTTTAGGATAAATATTAGTTAATGGTTTCTATTGGAGACTATTTTAGTGGTATGTATTTATGACATTGATTTTATATTTCTAAATATTTCAGGATCGTATATGCATGATTTATATGTTTTTTTGTTTTGAAAGATAATTGACATAAATTTAGTACATAAATATATTTTAAAGGACAACATTCGAATAAATTATCATAACATTTGAATAAATGTACTACTTTAATGATCAATTGGTCTCGATGTGATCAACATCAAAATAACTATTTCTAATGAATATATGAGTGCATGAATTAGAAATATTTGTTATTAAATTATAGCTTAAATTTCACATTTTGATGTAACAAAATCTAATGAAAGATCATGTTTTTTAGGATTTTGTCATAAAATAAAATAAAACATAGATAAATTTAATATTTCATTAATTAATACTATTATTTTCAAACCACTTTTCCTTTTTCAATGATTTTAACCAGAATATTATTTTTGAGACCAATAATTCTCATATATATGGTTTCTATTCATAAATTATTGATATATTATGTTTCCGTCCAATTGATGGAAAAAATAAACATAGTTTGTTTGGATATCATAATATGATATGAATAAAATTCTACGTTGTTTTTAAATATTTTGATAGGATTTAATTTAATGGTCTTCATAATAATGTTTTAATTAAAATTATCTACAAAATAAATTAATGAACTATAAATTGAGGGAATCGAAATCATGGATATACATTTCACCAATATAGTGATGTGGAGGAATTTTTTTATTATTATTTTTTCCAACATCATAATTTAATAATATTCAATCCAAAATTTTCATTTCTTTTTATTTTGACATTTAATCAATTTAGATGAATAATAATAACTTCAATTACTTGTTAATAATATGTGTCCCTTAATTTTTAAATATATTTTCCATAATTACACATTTTATTATTATTTTTCTCAAATTTAATTTTACATTTTATGTACATACAAGAGATTCATTGATGATGAAATTTGATGGTTTATATAATTTAAAATTCAAAAAAATGTATAATAATATATTATAATATAAATATTAAAGAATAAAGGGTTATTTCTAATATAAGATTATAATACTTTTGGGTTCGGCCTAATTATAATATTTATTCATAATGGTTATCATGAATATTTTTATTAATCAAACCGAGGGTGATCCAAATATGGAAATAAATTTCATTCATTTTACCAAAAAAATAATTATGAGGAAGGTGCTTTATATATATTTAAATTTTTATAGATAAATTGTTATAATGATATATATTCCTATAACATTAATTTAAAAGAAATTAAACTAATAATATTCTTTTAATGGAAAACCGTACTACAGATGCCCTACTTTTTCTGATATGATAATTACATCATTTTATAGAAAAGCCAAATTATATTTATACATTCAATAATAAAAGTTTTCATTATATTTGAAACATCGAGATCAAATACCTTATATAAATAATTAGAAATAATAAATACTATAATCATTCTTCTTTATTCTATTAAAATATCCCAATTTCTCCTTGGCATATATAATCACCAATGGATATACATCAAATAAAGGAGTGACTGAAATACCAGTAATAGAAGGAATGATGGAAATTAGTAAATAGAAACTAGGTGATCATAATAATCATCATCATATCATACTCATTGAAAAATAATCATATTTATGAGCGGATTCCTGGATTGTGTCACATATATAAATATGAAAGATCATTCCATAGTTCCCAAGTGCCACTCATAGTTTTTAAAAAGTACAACCTCATGTTCACACAAAATATATGTGCATAAATCATGAGATCATAATTTTGAAATAAAAATAATAATTTTCATCAATAATATAAATAGACTAATTATATACATCTTAATTCCCAATTAATTTTATGAATCAATAATTCATTACCCAATGGTCATGTCATAAAATTTACATTATTAGGCATGTGACATTGAACTCATAAAAAGCCTAGACATGAAAGAACCCTTTTAATTGATTGGGATTGATAATGATTCCATAAATCACAATTTCATTAATAAAATTTATGTTCCCAAATAAATAACAAAAATATATATATTCCATTAGCATCATTATTCTGTAGTAGAGAACAAAAACTTCCAGATGAGACAAAGATATTTTTTATAAAGAAAATCATTTTGAAAAAAAGAAATATTTGGCATATAAATCAATATAGAAACATGTATATCTAAGAATATATAAGGACATTATAGTGAAATAATAACTATGGAATATTAATGGAATATCCATATCAAAAAATATATATTTTTAAGGGATAACACAATGAAAAGGAGTTGGGTTCAAGAATCCCCTTTCTTAATATCCATCTTTATTTGGTTACATTTACTTCTCATGAAAAAAAATATAAATTTTTAATAGTAAAACAAGAGTTAATAGTTCAAATATATGTAAATAATTATAAATTTGAAAAAAATTGTTATTCTTCATAATGTTTTTTACTTTTTTGACCGCATGCTTCCTGTAAGATTTCATGTTCTTATTTGATATCTCTATTTAATTTATGGTATTTTATACATAAGTATAAAAAATTAAACATATTTAAAAAATATATATATATATAAATTTATTTATCATATAAAATTTATTGTGTCCATACATAGGTTTGGTGAGAAAATGGAAATGTTCTTATTGGCAGTTAACCAGCTGTTTATGGGACATTATCAATTGATTGAGAATTAGAAGCATAATAATTTAATATGTCATAAATAAAATAAATTATGTAGTTTTACATAATATTTGAATAATTAATATTCTAACTGATTATCCTTAGATGGTTTGGGTTTTAAATTTGATGATAAAAATAGAAACAAGGGATAAAATTAGAAGGGATACTTGATTAGAACATGCCCTCTTCTCTGTGGGGCTTCTTCTATATGGAACATTATTCCCATAAGGATTGTTTTTGGATAGCTCCATAATGTCTATATGTATTCTAAAATTATTTTGACTGATAATTTGGGTAGATTATTTTCCATTTATGTCCATGGGGTGTTGCATTTCTAAGGGTAGAGGGGTTATTTATATTTGTAGAGAGGGGGTTTTTTTATCAAATATTTAATAAAATACTATATATAAATTATACCTTGTAAAGGTTCTATTTTTAAAATTATAAACCATATTTTAATTAAATATCACGATTTTATGACAGTGAATCACTTTTTAATAAGAATAAAATAGTTTAATATGAAGGAATGGTTGATAAAATGAGAAAAAATATATTTTAATGTACACTTTTAGATTTTAGAATATGGAATATACTTTTTAATTCTGGAAGTAGTGTCTATTTAATCGTAATAAATCATTTATAAAATTTAATATTATTTTGTAAGGTTAATGTTAAATAAATTTTAAGGTAAGTATTACATAGTGTATGATGTAATTAACGATGCATCAATTATGGGGAAATATTATTTACTTTAACTATTAACCTAAATGTGGAAGTTGTTTAGAAAATTACTAAAGTATTACCCTTGGAAAATTACTACATAATTATTTAAAAAATGAAATTAATTTTATGACAATATTTTTCAATCATTGTTGATTTAAGGTTTTAATTATAAAATGATTTCATGAATATATTAAAATACTATTTATTGAAATACTTCTTATATATAATTTGAGTTTTATAATAAATATAAATATTTTTTTCATTTAAATATTTATATTAAATTATATTACACATGATATATATTATTTATATCAAAATATATTATATTTATGTTAAATTACTATTCTAATGATCATTTAACTATTTCGTACTGTTGTGTTACTTTTCCTAATGATTAGGTTACTATTCTTATGACCAAATTACTATTCACAATGTCACATAACATTCTATGAATACCTATTCATTTCATAGTTGGTCATTCACAAAAAAAAATTCTCATGGAAATATATTTCCATTTTTTATTATATTTATTAAATTAATAATATTGTTTAATTCTATTGTGTCTTTCATGGGAGGAATGATTCTAGCATATTGAGGTGATCCAAAATTTTATATTTAATTTTACTAAAATTTTAAATTTTCCACCTTATATTATATTTAATTTTATTCGGTTTTTTCATAAAATGAAATATTATTTTTTATTAATGAATTGAAGTGTTTTTTTCTATGATCATTATCTGTATAATAAATTTAGAATAGACTATAATGATTTTTTATTTAAAAATTAATTATCATTCAATATTTCATGCTATTTATATAATAAACCAATGACAAGTTTTATCATAATAATTTAATCTCATATAAAATGTCAATAATTTATGAGGTTGCTTTTGTCCTGTCATTTTTTCTTATTTGTACATCACCTCTTCATGCATATAGCTCCACCAAAATACATTAACAAGGAATGTTTTCTTTTTATATTGAAATTGGTCTCTATGGTCCAGGAATGTCACTTGATTCCCGTCTTATATTATTTATTTCTCCAATTGTATTGCCTTTGGATTCATCAAATGTGAGGGGTCAAGTATGTCCTTTCTTTGGACTGATATGTGATCACATCATGAACATGAGACTAATTTGGTGAATGTTCTAAGTAATATACAACTACTCCTATGTATTAAATTATCTCCAAGTGTCCAATTTACATATGGGAAGAATCCATTTATTTCTAAACTACATGGAATTCTTATATGGTCGTATTCAGAAGAAATCATTATCTCTAACTTTAAAATACAATAACATTCTATAGTTTTTAGTGTGTCTCTACTTTCACCACTAATAAAATTTTATATAGTGATATATTTTATTAACCTTGTTTATTATATCATGGTCAATATTTGGTCTATTTAGAAATAATCCCCCAACCTCATCCCAATAAGTTGTAGTTATACAATATATTCCATAAAGATATTTATATAGAAGAATTTGAATGCATGAGTAAAATATTTTGTTTAATGATAACTCATATAATGGGAGTTCATGTTTCTGATTTCTATAAACATATATAAACCGAATGGATCATTATTAAAGATTATCAATAGTGTATCACCATATAACCTCAAAAAAATCATTTACATATATCATGGAATGTTTTTTATAAGTGATATATTCCCGAATAGAAATAAAGTATTTAGTCTTCGTGAGTCGATCCACCGAAACTCATATCACATTATTTCCATGGTATCATTCTGCCACATTCATATGGGTATATGCCTTTTTTCATAAATCTAATAGGTCTTCTGACACTATTCATTAAATTTATAACATACAAAGAGCATTGAGATATTCATTGATGTATCATTCCAAATGATTTCCTAATCTAAGTTCACTCTAAGTACACAATATATCATGGTAATTCTTGGATAGATGGAGAAATACAACATGTGTATATTATTCTATATCACCTTATTAATATGAAGAGAGGAAGGGATAAAAATCCACCCTCCATATTGAATAAAACCATACACACTAATTTGGAATGGAAGAGGCTTCCATTACATTACTATATTTACAATTTATTGATACTCCAGATTATTCCATTATGCCTCCTTGAACATATATTCGATAGATGGTAGGGAATTTATTTTCAGAATGTTATGATATATTTTCTTCATTTATCAATTTAGTATATATTGTTTTCATATATATGATTATATATATCTTAATCCACATCATGGATAAAGTATAATGTTATTTTTTCTATGGGCATTAGCAACTTGGTTTTCCATTACTAGATGGTTGTGAATATAGATGATGATTTCATTAATTATCCCTAACCTTCTTCTTTGATGCATATTATGCTCATTAAATATGAATATGTACAATATAATATTTTGATCGGTACACATGTCACACTCCTTTCCACAAATAAAAAGCATCCAAATATTAATGGAATGGATAATAGCTGCTCTCTAGATCATGCATCATGTTAGTCAAATCAGGGATATATATTTTTTATTGAGTTTAATCTATCACTTTTTATTTCTACTTGTGTTTACAACCCAATCCTCTACTTGATGAATTTTTATATATCATATAACATTATCCACTTATTGGTAGTTTGAGTACAGGTTAATTAATGTTCTCTTTTGATGAACATTGATCATTTTCTCATGTTACATTATCCAGGCATACATTACACTCTCCCATTTTAATTTAGTTATAGAGTAAGAAAACCATGTGAAATTTGTCATAAAATGTCTATAGGACCCTGCTATTCCAATGAAACTATGGATATATCTAATAGTTTAAGATATATGAAATTTATTATACTCTTTTATTGTTGAATGGTACACATTGAGTTTCCCACTTGTGATCATTATCCACAAGAATGTGACATTATACATCTTGAAGTCACAACTTTTATAATTAGAATAATTTTTATCATGCTTTAATATTCTTGTACAATACATAGATTCTATTCAACATCCACATTATAGTTGTATTAAATGTTAATATCATTTATGAAAACTTATAATTTTTTTGGTTATCTCTAAATAATATGTTAATAAAATTCATATAAATTGAATTGGATTTTGTAAGGTTGATGGTAATAAATACGAAATAAAATATTTTATATATTTTTGGAAAGTGTTATTCTAAAAATCCCCCTTCTTCACATTTATTTAATGCAATCAAAATTAAATATCCACCTTTGTGATATACAAAGATACTCATATTTGATCAATCAAGTAATCAATACTTTAATGGGGATACATTTTCAGTATAGTGATCTTGTTGAGATCTCTCTGATTGATAAAAATTCACATTGATATATTCCTTTTGATTACATAGAGAATTGGAATAGCCCAATGAGATGTAATTGGGAAAATAATCCATTTTACCAAATTTACTTTCAGCATCTTCTTTAAATCTCCATATTCTATTTGGTCTATCATGTTGGGGAATGTTGATATGAGATTGGAATTGGGTATAAAGAAAATTTAAATATCTACCAAATGCAATCGAGGAATTCCATGAAAATCATTATGAAATATATCAGATTATTCAATCATAATATTAATTTCCACATGTTGATAACTTTCTTCAAATCATCCATTTTGGAAATATAATATTCAGCACAGTTTATAAACATACATTCCTTTTAGGCACATTCCAAAAAATTTCCAATATATTTCAATAATTTTTAGAGGATCATAGGATATCTCATAATTTTAAAATTGATTTCCTTTATTCTAAATGGTGATGTGTGATCTATAAAAAAGAGCAAATTAATGTGTTTATATTGACCAATTCTATCAATGGAAGGATTATGTTATTATCATGAATTATCATACCACAAAATTTAGTAGGATAAGAGTCCTACAACTAGTTTACAATGATTTTACACTATATGTTTTTATAATTCATGGTATTAGGGAAATGATTTTACAGTTCTAGAAAATATATAGGATAAATAAGAATGCTTAGAAATATAATCAAATAAATAATTTCCCATTAGTAATAGAATAGGGACTATACCCTGACTTTATACATTATCAGGATCAACAACAACTATAGTGATGGAATAATAATTCCCTTTCCCCTTTGGATTTGGTGGTTGCTAAAAACGATTTCCCTCAAAGACCTATGTTTTAGGGAACTTCCATTTATTGATATCTTTCCCTATATAGTTGAAGAATTTAACCATGGGTGGTGAATTAAGTGGTTCCTTTATTCTATCCATCATGTAGGATAGTTTACTTATATATTTTTAATATTCATGAGATTAGTGCATTCTCTCCAAAATATATCACATTTATTTTCCCTTGGATGTAATATTTATATTTCTTATTCCTGTATTTTAGTCATTTTGGAGATTTTACACTAATTACCCTTTTTAAATTTCACCCACTGTCTTGAAAATATATTATTATATTTATATCCATATTAAAAATGACCTATATTCAAACTCTATATCTATATTAAGAGCACATAAACCAATAAATAATTACTCCTGAAGTATTAGATTTCATTAACCACTAAAAATTGTGGTTTTAATCCACTAATTATTCTATATATTTTATATCATTATTAATAGTAAATCCTAAGTCACATCTTCCAATACATGTAAATATTTCCTTGAATTCCATGATTATTTCACAAACATTTTTTATACTCTAATTACCCTCTATCCATTTTTGTTTAATGTTTTTTGGATAACTTTTTTTTAAAATATATTTTATTAATGTCTTCCCATGCCATATCTGCTATTTTCTATATTTTCATGGTTTTATTCTTCAATGTCCACCATTTATAGTCCTTTCAATCTAAATCCTAGTCATCCATATTCACATTCTCTTACTTGTAATAGTGGATCATAGAAAAGATTGGTTCTATTGAGTTATCCCACTATTATGTGACAATTAGATTAAATGATCCACTGAATATTTGTGTTTTTTTATATAAATAAATTAATATCAATTTTTTCTTTCTAGGGTTATGGAAAAGATTCTATGTGGTTCAGGATATTTTTCACACAAAAAGATAAATGGGTTAGAATTATTATAATATTTTTAAATCCACCTCCTGTAGAATATGGGATTTAATTTGAACAAATGTTTCATATACTCTCACATGGATTGTTGTCATGGATTATCTTGGTTCTCACAATTATTTAAATTTGAGAACGTTTAAACAATAAATAATCCAACAAATATTGAATAAATAATTAACTTTTTTATTCAATTGAAAAAACATATATCTTATTTGATCACTTTGTTTTTTCCTTCTCGAAATCAATTATTACTAGATGTTTATATATACAATGACTTACCCTATTACTTGTCACTAATTTTCCCCAATACTAATTTACAAAATTAGACCAATTGTATCTATGATTCCAACTATAATAAAAATTCAATTCATTATATGAGTAATACATCATTTTAAATATAAACTGAAATATTTTTATACATTCAATGATAAAAATGTTTTTTATCATAGAGAAATGAGGGTCATACATTGGTAATATATGACTATAAATAAAAAATTTAAAACCCATCTTCTTTATCATCTTCAGATCTATCACATTCTACTTTTACAATTAATCACCCAACCGAAGGACCCCAGGTCACCCTGAGAGGGGGGGTGAATCTGGGTGTCAACATTTTCTATCATTTATAGGATCTTGTTCCCACATTGTTAGGAATATAATTAACATTATATGATGGATATGTGAAGTCATTACAACATTAAGATGAAAAATAAAAACAAAAAAGTTATGCATGGTTTACCACTAAGGGCTACGGGCAAGGAGAATATGCTGACATGTCACAGGTCATACCTAATTCCACTAATCGTCAACATGTGTGGATTACAAGTTTCATGTACAACCACTCTATCCCAAGAATACTACCTTTACATATTTTCATGGATAGCTCACTACTTCCCTCAGATCACTTCTGTTGACTCCCCTTAGGTCACTTCCTTGGATATGTTACACTCAGTTTATGGACACTAATGCCCCTTTAATGGATAGGCATGGAAGGCTTTGCCTATTATTAAACATGATATTTTTCATGCATTGAAGTCCAGAAATTATGCACTTTGACATTTTATCTTATAACCACATGTACTTTGAATTCTTATTCATTTTGGCCCGAATCACAAATTCAATTGTGATTGTTCAAACTCTGAAACACAATTCACAAGAAATCATCAGAATATACTATTATTAATCCATGAATTCATGTGTCCAAGCATTCAAAAATATTTATTTTCTCTTCCTCTTCACTTCTAATGACATGCACACCCTTGGTTTTGGATTCTTCTCTTCAATGTATTCATGTATGCATGCACTTTCTCTTCTTCTTTCTTGTGTGAAGACCCAAATGAGTATGGTGCCATTTAGTACAAACCAAAACACTTTTCTCATTCACTTAGAACATGATTCAGATATGAAATGACTTTAATTGAGTTATTTTTCAAATTATTCATATGAATGTATGTGATAACATCCCATCACCATGAACATTCATTCTTCTCCCTTTCTCACCAAACACATTTTGATTTGATTTATTTATAAGCATGTGATTTTATACAATCATTAATTTGTTTATTTGTGTATGATATGGTTCCCTTATTCTAATTTTACACACCAAGGGTATAGAGTTCTTCTTTGCAAAAGTGTGAAATCCTCCTTCTTGGACCTGGATGGTTTGCGGCCCCTCCATGTGCTAAGGATGCACAGGAATCCTTTGCCCACATATTTAAGACCTCCTTCATGAACTAGAATGCTTTACGGTTTTATTGTTTCACAAGACCTCCTCTTTCCATAACCAAAACGGTACATGGTACCATTTCATCATGAACAATGATTGGTTCAAGGGAACTCTCTTAATCAACTATGAATGGTTCACGCCTCTCATATCTTGTGTACTGAAGCAGTATGCATTTTCTTGCTTCACAAAAATGAAGGGTACGTGGGAACTTCTCTTCATGAGCCAAAAAATGGTTCGCCATTATTTTTATTCATGAACCAGAATTGGACATTGGACTTCACGAACATAGAACGGTTCACGGATCATGTATGCCCCGTCTCAAATTTAGTGATCAGAGAAATACTATTTCTCAGAACAGGATCTCTAAAAAATCGTAGAAGAGTCATCTACTTATCAAATTAGTGAGTCTATTTTTGTATTTATAGATCATAATTTTTAATTCCTAAAATTCGCATGATACTCTCTCCATGATTCATCCTTTAATAATTGAGTTCTTTTGTTCTTTAATACCTTCAATCCTATATGGTGATATGTCGAACTCACGGGGCCTTGAAACTTCATTTTCCTCAGCCGTTATCTAGCTCTTCATTTCATACACATGCATGAAAATGTAATTGAAAGTATATGATCGTAGCTTCTAGATGAATTGACAAGGCCTGTCGAAGCACAAATGGTGGCTGGAGTTGAAATATCATCATTCAGCTGGAGCTCCGGATTCGTGAGTGAATGCAGGTTTCTAGATGTTGAAGACAACCTCAGGGGAGGAGATTAGATTTCCTGACATCAATCCCAATAAACACAAATCATATTGATGGTTTGGATGTGTGGTATCAATCTCATGATTGATCAGATGGTATACCATGTGTCGTAGAGGGATAAATTGTTGTTATTAGTTCCTCATCAATAAAACCTTTCCCCACATCGAAATGTCACGATGTTTTATCTATGTTTATCAATGAAGCCATGGTAGCAATCGATCATATTAATTATCCTCCCTCTATGGTACTAACCCATACCATGTTCCCCCTACAGGCTGACACTTAGCACCCACTCTTCTCTTAGGGTGTGCTCCTAGTGACCACGCTGCATGGGTTCACAACTATGTGGCACATGTTGGCTTATACATGGACTGCACACACCCTGCCTCCTATGGGTTGTCCTTCAGGGATTCACTTGAGCATGATTCACCCCTTAGGTCCAACATGTTATTTAGGTGAGGAACTATTATGGCCTTCATGGATGGCCCCTTTTTTGTTATGGCATGTAAAAAAATAACTACTTAGTGTAAAACTAATAGTTTACAAAAATAAAATGCAAATCCTCATTTGAAACCTCTTCTTCTCCTTTTCATTTACTCCTTCCAGAAAATAATTCAACAATATTAAATTTTTTAAGCCAATGTATCGCTCCAAATACATATATATTGAACGTAGGATCAATCTCAACCAACATCTCGTTTCTATTCTCCATTTTACATAGCTGTGGTTTTTCATCACGTTGATCATCCTTGACGCTCATTAAAACCAAATAAATTCTTCATATACAAAGTGGTCACAAAAATCTCTCCATTTGTGTTTTTTCAATACATTAACATTCTCTAACATGAGAATGTCAATGTGAAAATGATATAATCTTTCCCTTTCAATTTTAAACTTTTTATTCTCTTTCTCGCCCACTTATAGAAAAGAAATTAAACATTTTTGGTAGTGAGTGTAAAAATATGAAAATAATCAATTGTTCCATCAATCATTTCATGCTATGTCTAATTGAGCAGTGATCAATGTCGAAAATAAGAGAATTTAATCTAGACAACATAGTTGTCCATTATCAACTGATAATGATACCTTATAGTGATTTGAAGTCAAGTACATGTCTTCAAGGGCCATTCCAATTTTCTTATGTCAATGATTGATTTAGTTACTCCCCCTTTTTAAAATATTATTTATTTTGAGTAACCTAGGACCAGTGATTGGGAAATGTCATGTCATTCCCATTGAAATGATCTTCATAAAATCATTAGAGTATTTGAATTCAAGGCCAATAAAAGTTGATAATTATGGAGATAATAACTTTGATACCTTCTTCATGTGTCTCCCCCTCAAGGGAAAACATCTCATGTTTCCCCATAATTTTTTGATTAACATTCAATTCTTTGTAATACTTGAAAAATAAAAAAAGTGTTAAGGTTATAAGATGGACCCTCCTTGCTTTTAAATTATGAGATGGAAGGATAAAAATATTTTTTCTTCCAAAATGATATGTTTTTTGCACTCCTCACAATTAAAAATTTGATTTTTAGTTCTGATTTAGGTTTTGTGGATCTCAATATTTCATCCATTTAAGTTTGTGTTAATATTCCTTCTTTATGTGTTTTTAATGCACAGGAATCTCCTAGTGCAACTTTCCTGAGGATTTCTTCTTCATCTGGATTAATTTAAAGTAAATTCTTAATAGTTTGACCAGCCTTAGTGCATCTCACACAAAGAGAATTTCTATCATCATGTGGAATCTTCTTATTTTATGTTTCACTGGCCTTATTTTGTTTATCTCCATTCATTTTTGTTCTTTCAAAATCTTTAGACCAGATAAAAAATAATTCTCTGGCAATAACGGTAGTATGTTTGGAATTTCCACATTGAATTTTTAGAGTGTCATCATTTTAAGGAATTATTTCAGTTGTACCACTCTCAAATGTCTAGGATTTTTAATCCATGTAATTATCACATTTCTTTCATTGTGACTTCTTGGGAGAATTTTCTTCTACATGATTCTTCTGATTTCTTCCCTAAGAAGCTTATTCTATATTATCTGGCTTCTATGGAGTTCTGATCTTATCATCTTTGGATATGTGTTTTGATGAGCAAGCTCTATTTTTTCAAAAACTCCCATTGCATACATCCAAGATGTTGTCTAGAAGTCCCAATCTATTTGTGGTATACAGATGAATCTCAATTTTTTGATGTTGTGTTTTCTTCTCTGGTTTATCCCTTCTATCAAAAGATTTATCTATGATTTTTTATCTAATAGATTGTTCCAACAATCCATTTCACAATGACCAAATTTGTTGCAACACCAACATTGGACCTCAAATATTTTCTTCTTGATATCATCTATCGATGGTTTTTGGGACATTTTCTAAATTTTTGGTGGTTTACCATGGGTTGCATCTTCTTGGTTCTTCATCATATCTTCCCAAGACAAGGTTGTAGGTTTCGTCTAATCACCTTTACTCATCCATACTTTTTTAGTATTTTCATCCAACCTACACATAGTAAATACATATTTATATATAATAGTATATTTTGGTATGAATGGTATCTTAACATTATCAGATTCGTGTGATGGATTAACGAGTGATTTCATAATCTTCATGTCACACATTGGAGGAATTTTGGATTTATAATCCACTAGTGAACATTGATTAGCAACAGACACTGTTCCATGATATGGATAATCCAGAGTTGTCATAATCTCCATATCATGTGTTGGAGGTATTTCATCTTTAGAATCCTACAATTAGAATTGAGTACTGGCATCAAATATTTCAATCTTGTGTGAAGCCTCAATATGTTTCCTCCCAATATTGGTCAACAAGGATTCCAATATTAAACCTTCCATATTGAGTATGAACTTTTGTTCTTCAATCATGATCAACTTATCATCACAATCATTTTTAATATTTCATCCCCATCATCAGGACACTTGAATTTGTTTTGTAAAAAAGACTCATCTTCCCTGAATTTCATGGACGTTTCATCCAAATTTATAACCATGACTTCAGTGATCTTTTCTAATAATCCTGAAATGCATGGATCTCTTCATCTAGAGTATTATTGACTCCCTCTTTTTCTACAAATGCTTCTACCAGTCTAGTGAGCTTATAACATTCTACAAACAATATTTTCCAAGTCATCCTCCATATTATCTACTACTCATCATAGTCAGGTAATCTTAGCCTGCATATATTGAAATGTTTTACAAATAGCAGCATCTATTTCTTCAGAAATAGTATGATGATAGGTTCTTAATATCTCATGATCACATGAGAATGTGATAGAAGTGTCTTTAATTTCTCGGATAGAAACCTGAGTCACCTAATTTCTTGGATAGAAACCTGAGTCACCAGACCATTACATCCCAAGAATCATATTTCATTATTATTGGAAGGGCATGTAGAACCACACACTACATCTTCTTTGTTCATGAGAGACTTTTTAAACTGTTTCTTCTCTATTTAATTATGGTGTAAAAAAAATTCACACATTTATTGGATGTTGTTACCACATTGTAAGTAATGTAATTAACCCTGTAAGATGGATATTCATACCAATTAAAATATTCATATGAAAAATTACAACATAACACCTATGGTTCACCACTAACGGCTATTCTTAAGGATAATTGGCCAACAGGTTTCCAGTTGTGCCTAATTCCACTATTCTTCAATAGGTGTGGATTATATGGTTCTGCTATATTCACTATATTCTAGGAATAATACCTTTACAAATGATTTGGGATAGCTCACTTATTCCCTTAGATCACTTCTATTGACTCCCCCTAGAACACAGCCTTGGAGAGGCCACCCTCAGTTTATGGACGTGAAGGACCCTTCAAGGGATTTGGATGGAACTATTTGTATTCTCTTCCATATGATACATTTATACCATCATGGTCTAGAGTTGATTCTAATAGACATTTAATTATCATCTTATATGCAACAAAAAGATGTACTAAGACATTATATTCTTCTTGGCTAGAATCACAAATTATTTTGTGGTTGTTCAAACACTAGAACACAATTCACTAGGCATCAACAGTATCAACTCTTCTAATTCCATGTATGCATGTTCCACGCATGTGAAAATATTTATGTTCTCTTCTTCTTCAATTCTTTAGACACTCGCACCACTGTTTTAGGATGCTTATTTTCAATGTATTTACATATGAATGAACATTCAATTCATCTATCTTATGTGATTTCCCAAATGAGTATAGTTCCTTTCATTACACACATGACTTATTCTCTCAATTTCTTAGAACATGATACAGATATGCATAACATTAAATTTTGTTCTTCTTAAAATTATGTAGATGAATGGATGCACTCACTTCTCATCACCATGGACATTCTTTCTTCTCTATTTCTCAACCCACTATGTTCACTATGATTTATTTATATGCTTGTGATTTTATTCAAAAATATATCTGTGTATTTGTGTATAATATGGTGCTCATGGTCTGCATATTCACAATAAGGGTATAGAGTTCTTCATTACAAAAGAGTAAAAGCCTCCATCAGGAACATGGATGGTTTACGACCCCTCCATGTGCTATGGTTGCGCAAGAATCCTTTTCACATGTATTGCAGACCTACTTCGCAAACCGGGATGGTTTGTTGTTCTTGTTAGTTCGTAGGACCTCCTCTTCGAAAGACCAAAATTGGACACATTATTGTTTCTTCATGAACCAATAAGTGTTCATGGGATCTCTCTTCGGGAACTAAGAACAGTTCACAGATCTCTTTTCTTGTGTACCAGAGAGGTACATCATTCCCCTCTCCATGAACACGAAGCGTATTTGGGACCTTCACTTCACGAGCCAGAAATGGTATGCGGTTCTTCTTCTTCATGAACCAGAATGGTATGTAGGACTTCACCAACCCAAAACAGTTCATGGTTCATTTATTAACATTCTCTAATTTGATGATTAGAGAAACAATATTTCTCATAACATGAGAACTCTAAAAACATAGAAGCAACAACTACTTATCAAATCGGTGAGTATATTTTTATAAGTATAGATCATATTATTCCACATCCAAAATCCACATGAGACACTATTCATTATAATTCCTTGAATATCCAATATCTTTAGTTCTTTAACACCTTCAATCCCATGTGGATATATGAAGAACTCACATGGACTTGGAAACTTCATTTCCTCGACAATTCTCTCGTAATTCATTTCATTCTCATGCATGAAAATGTAATTTTATGCATGTGATCATAGAATCTAGAAGATTAGAATGGGTGTGGCTATATCTCAAATGGTTGTTGCAGTTGATAGATTATCATTCGGCTGGTGTTCTTGGTTCACCGGTGCATGCGGGTGTTTAGAGGTTAAATACATCCTCGGTGGAGGAGATCAGACGACCTTGCTACAATCATGAACCACAGAAATCAGTTGGATGGTTTGGATGGGCAGGAATAATCTCATGATTAATTGGACAATATATAGAGTGTCACTATGGGATCAATAGTCGAGATGAGTTCTTATTCATTAAAACCAAGTCCCACATCGAAATGTAGCGATGTTTTCCCGTGGTTTATTAATCAAGATGTGGTAGCATTGGATCAGATTAGTCCTCCTCCCTCTACAGTACCACCCTATATTATGTTCACCATGCGTGCATGATATTAGTTCCCACATTTCACCTAGGGCACACTCCTAGTACCCATGCTGCATCAGTTCACCACCGTGAGGCACCTGAGGGCTTATACAGGGCATGTTCATACCCTGCCTCCTATGGGATGGACTTCAGGGCTTCCCATGAGCGCTGCTACCCCCTCAGGACTGACAGGTGCTTTAGGTGAGGACCATGACTGGCCTTCATGGATGGGAAATTTTTTCATAATGGAATTTATATAAAATAACTACATACGGTAAAACGATGTGTTTACAAAAATAAAACTCCAAACCTCTTCCACAACCTCTTATTCTCCATTTCATTTACTCATTTCTAAAAATACCTCAACCAAACATAATTGTTGTAACCAATGTATCACTCCTGATACACATATATGAAACATAGGATCAAGCTCAACCAACTTTTGGTTTTCATACAACATTTTAATTTAGAGAGTTCCTTCTTCAGGATTATCACCAATTGACACTAATTGAAAATAAATACAATCATTATATACAATGTTTTCCCAACACCAACAATATACCTCAACGAATTGTGAGACCTCAAATTATATTTAGAGGATAAATAATGTACATTAATCAATAGAAGGTATGTGATAATAATGATCATAATAATATAATAAGTCTAAGGAAATCATCATAATCTTGAGTAAATAATTTGATAAAATAAATGTAATGTGTCACACACATAAAAAAATAACATTTCATAGTGGTCAAATACCACAATAAGATGTGAACCAAGATATAATCTAGGTCCAGAAAACATATTCACAGAAGTCATTACATCTTCATTATGAATAATGATATAGATGGTTTGATGAATAATTCACCTAAACCAATTACAGTTAAAAATTTTCCCTTTTCATTGGAGGGGCATATAATTCAGGTTCCACTTGTGATATCTTAATATTTATATAATCATGCATGCCACATTGACTATATAACAATCATAGACATATAAGTTATGCAATGGAATTCCCTTCATTAAAATTTCAAAAATAATAATTATAGGAATAATCATGGGTTCCAGATTTAATATGGGAATACATATTTTTAATAAGCATCATCATTATTTAGTCATGAAAAAAATAAATACAAGTCCAATATATGTATTAGAAAGAGAATTATTTTTGTAAAATATTTTTATTTGGATTATAAATAAAATCTGAAGATTTTATATCCATGAAAATATATGGAAATAATAATCAAATGATATTTAAGTGAAAATATAGGAATATACATGAAAAAAATGATGTAAAATAGGGATATCCTAAATAAATGTAGTTGGTATCAAGAGTTCCCTTACCATAAATCCCCCTTTATTTCATTACTTTTATGCATCATGGATAATAAAATTTGGTCAAATAAAACATTTAAACACATTTAGATTATATTAATTTATATCACTATTTATCAATAATAACTACTATATAATATTTATTTATTTTTTAATTTTTTTATCGTTCTTGGATAACATGCTTTCCGTAAAAATTTCCAGTTAGGCTCTGAATTCACTATTTGGATAGTTGTTATTTGTATAATAGAATAATTGATTATAATATATATATATATATATATTTCATAATTAATTTATTTTTAACATCCATTGGTTTGGTGATGTTAAATAAATTTTTAATATCCTCGGTTTCAAGTAATTTATTGTTAATGGGATATTTTCAAAATATAATGAGTGGTAAGTATGATAATTTAATATGTCATAAATATATTAATAATAGTTTGTTAACCTACTTAATTTAATATTAACATAAAATTTATTATCAATTAAATTGTTCGGTTTGAAAGGGTGGATGAAAATAAAATTTTGAGAGGATATTGGGAGGGAAAATTAATGAGAACATTAAATCTTCAGAATGTTGGTTCATCTATAAGATACTAAAATACATTGATTATTTCATCTTCATTTCTAAAAAACCCCTAGATATTATATGATACTAATAAGATAGGTTGTGTGGAGAGGTTTTTATAATGTGGGTAGGAGTTTCTTTCTAAGGGGTGTGAGAGGGGTTATTTATACTTTTGGAGAGGGTTATTTTTTGAGTATAAATTTTTAATAAAATATTATATCTATTGAAAAGCATGTAAAATATATTTTAGGACATCATAAACCATATTTAAAATAAATAATATGGTTTCAAGATATTTATACACTTTAAATTTATAATAAATCATTTTTAAAATAAATAAAATAAGAAAATATGTGAAAATATTTTTAAATGTAATATTTATTATTTTAAAATTTGATAACGCTGTTTAATTTTCTATATAAAAAATAATTTATTTTATTCATTTATTTATAATTTTAAATTTGTTTTGGTCGATCCAAAATTTCATTAAATGGTTATTTAGGTAAATCCTAATTTATTATGTAATTCAATATATGTGAGTTATAGAAAATAATTATTTTTACAATTCACCTAGAAAATGAATCAACTCAAAATGATAAAAAAAAATTAAACCCATAGATAATATAAAAAATCTGATTTTGAAATTTAATTTCATTTTTTCAAATTTATATATTAAAATAGGTAATTTAAATTTGAATATAAAAATAGTGATATTATGAAGTACTTTAAAATAAATATTATTAAAAATGTGATTGTATTTTATATTAGTTTTTAAATAATGATATTTTTTTTTGAAACTATAAAATTTATATTTACATAATTTAATCATTTTAAATATTATTTAGAGCATAATTTATTTATTTTAGATTAAATTACTAATCTACTAGATAGGTCACTATTCCAAATGGCCATGTTACTATTTTAAATGGTTAGTTTATGATTCTAATAGCCACATTACTATTATTATAGTTAAATTACAACATTAAAATAATTCTTCACTACTCAATTCATTATTCACCAAAATTCATCTCATTTATATACATTTATGATTTCAATAGTTTTAATTTATTAATTACATTTGGATTCATATTAATAATGTTTTCATGTTATGGATTATTTCATCCGATTCCAGATTTCCAATTATCTAACTATAGATATTCTATTTTCTAATTTTATTTCATTAAAATATTAATAATTTCAGTGTATGTTTAGATATTTAATTAATTAGTTATTTTTATAAATGATTTATTTTTTTGATTCTCGATGTTATATTTTTTATAATACATATATAATATAAAAAATCCAAAATTTCTATATGAAAATATTATCATTAAAAAATTCCAGGAGATTATATTAACATTATTTTTGAAAATAACTAAGGTTTTTATCATGAAAATAATGTATAGTTAAAATAATCATTTTGATACTCTAATAAAACAATTATTTTATATTAAAATTTTTTGTGGAAAAAAACAATTAGATATGATGAGCTTTTGTATTGGAAATACAGATGTCATCCCTAGTGATTATGTTGAGTATGTTACCTTATATAGTAAATTAATTTCATAGGAATGTATTGAAATATATATATATATATATATATATATATATATAAGAATGAAATGTAAAAAGTGTTTCAAATATAGATAAACTATAGTAGATGGAAAAAAATTCACTTATAAGGGAATATTTTCTTACGATGTAGACAGAAGACCAGCGTAAAAATTAATGGTTTATTTAAAATAAGATATTATAACACATACAGAAATTATATTTTCAATTGGTTTTGTATATCATTTCATACTCAATAGAATAAATCCTGGGATTAGAAGAGATAAATCTGATAAAACTTTCCCTTGGAAAGGTGCATACATTACATATATATCTAATGTGATTGAATTATTTTTTTTGTTATAGTTTGTTGATGTTACATTCTATAGGACCTTATTGCTCAGGAGACTAATCAAGATAAATTATCACATATTATATAGAGTATAATTTTACCTATGATATATTACTTGACTGAAATGAAAATTGTGTATTCATCATTATGAATTATTATAGAATAATTGAAATTAAATATTAACAAAAAAGGAAAAAAATTGAATTATGTATATAAGGAATTTATTAATAAGTTAAATTTGAATTTTAATACCTCACTTCATATATGATAGAAATGAAGTATTTTTATAAATGATAAAAATTCAAAAAAACAAAGAGAAATAACATTAAATTGAGATTATTAAGTATATTAAATATACAAAAAATAATTATTATTAAGGAATGACATAATAATGGTTGAAATGTTTGGATATTCATTGATTTTATTTTTTCCTTTATTAACTAGAAATTGCTAGATATATCAAAAAAAGATGATAAAGTGCTATATGAAGGTATAATAATGTAAATTTTAAAGAAGGCCAGAAAACCCATAATTGTTTATGAAAATAAATTATGTCAACAATGTTATCTTTTGTGGTAAACATAATTTCATTATAAAATTAGTTCAGATAAAGAGGTTATTTATAGCTAAAATAGATAATAAAATTAAAAAACGATGCCAAAATAATACATGATTTATTATTTCACGACCAAATCCCTTTCAAACCCCATCCAAGTTGAAATTTATGTTTATTGATTGGCCCCAAGCCCAACTGTTACTATGTCATAAGTAGGCGATTAACACCATGTGTATCTACATAAATATATGTGATGAATTATCCTTAAGATAAAAAATATAAATATAAATTAAAAAATAGGATGAAAAATATAAATGTATTTAACACAAAATAAAACTTGTATAATGAAATAAAATTTAATATACATAAATTTATTTAATTTAATCCTCTAAAACATGATCCCTATTCATTTTCATTAAGAACTACAT
Organism: Viscum album; assembly: GCA_963277665.1. NCBI lineage: Eukaryota > Viridiplantae > Streptophyta > Magnoliopsida > Santalales > Viscaceae > Viscum > Viscum album. The sequence continues at coordinate 1,062,903,513 of OY728151.1, read as the reverse complement.
TAATGCTGATAGTAATAAAAAATAAATTCAATGAATCATCCAAAAAAATATTTAAAATTTTATAATGGGGTGAGTTTTATGCATAACCAATATATGTATTTCCATGTAAATGAATATTTACTAATGAAAATATAATATGAATGAAAATAAATATGTCATAATAAAGAATAATATATCATCAAAGGATACAAAAAAAATTCACCCAATATCCGTTACAAAACCATAATAAACCCTAATTCATTAACCCTTTGACTAAAAAACATTCACATTATCATATAATATATATTACTAATAAAAAGTTCCATATAATATATCAATATCAATAGAAATATTAGAAAAATATAATTTTTCAAAATATAATTTCCTCATGATATATCATAAAATATCATGAGATAAGAATCTAACTATATTCCATTCATTTTATCCAACAATATATCATCTCACCCATGTAGGTGACATGAAGAATGTAAAATCTCACAACTATTTCATGGGTGGGACAAAATATAATAAATTAACTTTTCTATATTAAATAACAATATTTTAATTACCATTAATGATTATTTCTAATTTTCATATAACACCACTTAAATTAACCAGAATCTCAACTATTAATTTCCCAAAATCAATAAAAAATTAACCTTTTCAATCAGTTAAGAAAAAAGTAATAAAAACATATCCATACTTACTTCAATATAAACATTATTTCACAACAACCACATATCATTATTACACTGTCTCCATCAACTAATTATTTACATCACCAAAAAATTATCAAAACAATATAGTTTTACCAAAAATTCAAAATTAATAAATGATATTAAAAAATTATACCAATTATAATGTTATATATTTTCATTAACCAGCATTAGGATTCATTTATTAAAAACAAACCATGATATCAGATTATTATACAAATATTTCAACATAAAACTGTTACTATAAAAGAACTATCCCCTTGATTATAACAGTGAATTTATAGCTCAATACATTTTTGGCCAACCTTTGTGCTAACTTGGCAGGGATCCATAAAAATTTCACAACATCCACTATTTGGCTACCTGTAGGATTCACTATTTTTGTATAGAAACATATATAAATTCTTACCAAAAAATGTTACATTTTTACAATGTTGTTCCATATTTATTAATGAATTAATTTAAATATCCTTGATGAAAAATGATATTGGACACATTTTTATTGCTTGAATTACCTCATATTTTGACCAATATCAACCAAATTAACATTATTTTAGATAAAAATTGTTTTTCAATGAATATTAATCTAACCCCACACTATATAAATCCTAAAATAAATAATCCCCCAATAATTGGTCACAATTTTGTTGAATATAAAGATAAATATTATATTATTTATCGAAAATGTAATTATTAATATAAATATGATACATATCAAAATCATCTTCCAAAATGAAATAAATCTAATTTCTATCACACCTATCAACCACCAAATATAAATCCACCACTATGTGATATAATACCACCATGATAAATTATATATATGAGTTGAAGATGGCTAATGATTTATGACAACTGGTGCTTCCCACAGTTTTAATTTATATATGGAGTCCAATATCTTATATTCTACTATCTAATTATACCACCAAAATAAACTATCACCCTGTAAAAATTGATTTACCTTTTTAATAAACTTACCATGAAATTGTTCCCTTTAATAAAATATCAAATAACCGAGAATGAAAATATTTGACCCTATAATGTGTCTATAATTCCATTTCAACCATAAAAAATTCAATTAAATCATTTATACTATTAATAATTCATAAATTTTTATAAAGAATATTTAATATATTAACATTAAACATGTGAAATACAATTGAATACGTGAACACTCATAACTTATCCAAATATATAACTATGCACTACTATGGTTTAAAATTAATCATTTGATTTTATAAACCATAAATAATACACAATACATATTATATAATGATAATGATTAATATTTTCTAATAACAAAAATAATATTCATTATGAAAGCATTATTCATGTAAACATTAATTTATTATATTTTTAAATTATATAGATATTCATATCACATAAATATAAAATAATATATTTTTAAAAATTAATATTACACAATCATAATTTCATATATATAAATTTTCAATTTTATGTACTAGAAACATATTAATCACTATATCAATTATTAATTAATCTTTTCAATTAAATAATTATAAAAAGGAACCATATAATATTTTTAGATTTTAGTTTATTTTCCCTGAATTATATTTCAATATAACTAATATCACCCAAACCATAATAATTATATTTCCAAAAAAAGATATTTTTTAATATTGTATTAATTCAAAAACATATTCACTATTTAAATCATTTTATAATATATATACAAAATAATAAAAAGTAACATTTATCTATGAAATCTACTTTTATAAAAAAATATACAATGTTCTTTTTTATATTCCATCGATTTCAAATGCTTATATATTGGAAATTATATATTATATAAGGGCCAGAAATAAAATGTTTACAATAAAACTAAAATATATAATATAAATAATATATATCATAATTTATACGATTACTTACAATCATCATATACATTCCTAAATTAAATAATGATGCATTACTTATTTTTAATGAAAAAAGAAAACTCATACTTTGAATTAGTAGGTAATAATGAGATTGCATTTATAATTACCTCTATTTGAAATTCCCTTATAATTATATTACTTATATATTTATTTAAATTACACAATTGAAATTATTAATAAAAACCATATAATTAATTCACTATATGAATCATATAACATTAATCTATAACAAAACAGAACAATATATATGATAAATTTTATTCGAAAGCATATAAAATTATTACCATACTCCTGAAAATTTAGAAGATAATGTCAATTTAATGTAGAAAATATATATCATGTTCTATATATTACTGTGATAAATCATAGTTACTAATTAATTCAAATTCTATTCAATACATACCACTAACAAAAAATTTATTGATTAAATTATATTTTCATAAAAACAAATTTATTATCTCCAAAAATATTAGAAGTTATAAACATAGGATTGTAACAAATTATGAAACATCATATTTCATATTTTTATATTACACTCACCATTAAAAAACCATTAAAAATATTTATGAATATTTACATTCCTCTCTATTATATTGAAAAGAACTTTTGGTGTTGACTTAGTTTTCCTAAATAAATATATCTAAAAAATTGTAAAAAATACAAGTTAGAACAATGAATGATCATTAATAATTGTCTAAAATTGAGTGAATATAGAGAAAGAAGGTTTAAAAAAAATTAATAAGTAATCTATTTTACCTAATTTTTTACAAATATATTTTGATTTTTGGTTTTGGGATATAGGATGTGTTTGTGGGGCCTGAAGTGATAGTTTTTGGAGTTTTCAAAAGGATTGTCTTGAAATATTGTATTAGGTGATTATTCACAATATATTCTATGAATTTCATTATAAAATACATTAATGGGGTCATGATCACTTAATAAGGAATTTAGGATATGTTTTGAAGCCATTTTGAGTGATTGTGTTCCACCATGATGGGGTAGTTCATTCTACATCAGGAATTTGGTGGGGGTAGATGAGTTTTCACGGTCTCCCTTAGAAAGGTGAATTGTACAAAAGATACTATAACTACCTCAACACATGATCTAATTCTATTAGATAAGTGTAATTTGACAAAAAAACATTTGAAAAAAAATATGATCATTTTCGTCCAGTTGGATTAGATTAGGACATTTATTATTATTTTATTTAAAGAAGAGATAAAAGTGTTAAATTCAATGTTTAATAACTAAACCATTTTTAATATAGAATTACAAAAAATATAAATTCGACAATAAATATTCATTACAAATAATAAAATGTTTCCTACATATTCGTATTTTATTTATAATTTTTATACATTATATTATTTAATTAATTTATGTCTTAATGATGATGTAGTGATTTCCTTATTAATGAATGATTAAAATAATTGATACTATAAATTTCCAAATAAATGTAATTTTAGACATGTGATGAATTAATCTAATTTTACAGGTTAATATGACATGTTACGATAGATTAAATAACTTTTATCCGATGTAATCATGTTGTTATGATTTTCACAAATTCCAAACACTGAATATTGTGAAAATAGACATAATTTAGTTTTTAAAACAAATACATTATTATTAATTGATATATTTTTCTTAAAAATCTAAGGTTTGACAAAATTACCTAGAAAAGGTTATATATAATAATAGAGAACAACTTGGGGTTCTTTTCTCTTGTTATATTATGTTTATTAACAGTATAATATAAAATTACCAAGAGACATGGTAATTGTCAAACTATTTAACTAAGAGTTAAATAAAAAAGATAAGGATGATATGGTGACCTAAACCAATCTAAACCTATTGGTTGAGGGGTTTTCGACCCATCCAAATATTAGCCTCTAAATAAATCATTTTGCGTCCATTGGAACCTGAAAATAGTTTTATTATAAAATAATATTTCAACATTTTCCTAAAGTGACCCTCATCACTCTTATATAAGGGTACGTCTCCTTCTCATAAAATAACTCCTTCAATGCCATTTTTCATTGCCAACCCTGCCCAAATATCCTCTCAACAATCACCACTTCGACCTAGATGCCTAACATTAATCATAAATCCATCTTATGGAGATTTCTTTATCTACTCAAAAGGAAACACCCGAAGTAGATATAATAATTTCACCACCCTCTTTGAAGTTCTTTTCTTCTTCCACTTCCTCTATATTTGTTGGTTCCATACAAAAATAATAAATCTAGAACCTTATACATACTACTATATTAATATAAATATGGTACAACAATATTCATTATTTTTTCCATCCTATAAATGACAATGTCACCATATTTGCTTACGTACAGCTTACTAACTCCACGTCGTGGTGTTGTTTGTTATTTCGACAGTTAATTATTTGGATGGGTATAATAATGTGTATAAGTAATGTAAATAATAAATATAACATGTTAGATATTAATTATATATTATATACCATCCAATTACATATGATTTCATCATCAATATAATTAAATTGTCGATCATGTGTATGTACGGATTACCGTCTCCACAAATGCAATGAGATTCATTCCCCATCGTAATCAATCAAGAATAATTTCCATTTTATGATTAAAAATAATTTTTAGGAACACAATATCACTCTATATATGAATCAAATACATCTTATCCATAACAAACTTGGCCTAGGTAACCAAGCATATAAAGGAAAACGAACCTGTTATCCCCCGAAACGATGATACTACTAAAATATTATTAACAATGAAATATTATAAGATCATATATGATATCATATTTATGTATATTATTCTTGTATAATTTAATAAAAATGTTTTAAGTATTATAAAAGTGTTTAACATACCATCTACTAAAGAGAAGTAAAAGGTAAGGGTTAATTCTACAATTTCATTACTTATTGGAAGTTGTTAATAAGTAAGTATCTTCTGGGACCTCTTTATCATCCACATCTGTGTTTTCTAAAAAATGTAATTCAAAACATTATTAATATTTTCTAGACTATGGGTCAAAGTCATTTAAACCTTTTTTTGACCATATATGTTTTGGAATTAATCCTTCTTTCATTTTAAAAACAAGGTACATTATGAACATTTCGACAAAATTATGGTAAGAATGCCCTTTTTTAACATATACAGCAGGTGGGGAAATTTTTTTATTGTTATATCATCATCAAATCATCCCATAAAAAATTATAAGAATATTTTCAAAATCAATGTTTTCTTTTCTAATTATATTACTTTTAAATGATTTCAAAATAGAATGAGATATTTCTCTAAAAAAGTTTGGATTTCATCTATGTCAACATGGTTTGATTGATTTTTAGCTTGTTTGAAGATGATTTATTTTTATACAAAAATTCCATATTTTATTATCGGTTCTGTTCAATGTTTGACTATGGATGTTTTATTATTACACCATTCATTGTTTATGGATTATGTATTGACATTTTGTAAACTATTTTTTATATGAATGTTTATGTTATGTTTAAATCTATTCATATAAATAATGCATTGAACATTCTAAGTGATGGGTGGAGCCCACTATTTATCCTCGATGCATCGGTAGGTCTTAAGAAAAAAACTATTATCATGGCACAATTCCTTGACAAAATCTTATTTTTAGTCTTGGAACAAGGTCTTGACTATGTTGTAATGAAGTCTAGAATTTTGCATTCAATCGCTATAAAAGTGGCTATTGATATTGCATATGATTATTCGAAAAGTAGAATATCAATGTGAATAAGTACAATAAATTATTTGATTTATATTGGTTATATTATGCAGAATATTATGTTGAAAAGGCTTATGTTTTACTCTAATTAATTTCCTTAATTGTTTAATCTTATTAATGAAATTTTCAGCTAAATTATTATCCTTATAGGCATCTGAGATCACCCCTTTCTATGTATTATTTTTCTATGATTTGGAGAAATATTATTATGATTGACCTACATGGATAGGCATAAGATATAAGTTTGGTAAATGTCGAATAAATATTTTTGGTGTTTAATTTCATGATGGAATGTAAATCTTATGAATTTATCAAGTACATCCAAGGCTACTAAAGTTATCAGTGTTTTTGGATTTGATCCCTTGTGATCATGCCAATGTTTTGTAATAATGTACCGACTCTAAGTAACTGGGTTCAGGGTGTTACATTTGGTATCAAAGGGAGGTTTTGTACATACTGTGGATGCTAGATTTAAAAAAACAATGATTAGAGAACATTACCCTAAGATAGACTTTGAGGATTAGTTTAGATGAATTTATGAGAATTTGATAATGTATTGATTTTTTGATTTTTCCATGAAATACATCCCTGACTGGATATGAGATGGAAGTGGAGGCCCTGGAACAGATGTATCACGGTGTAAACCCTAAAAACACCGCTTTTGGCAAGACTCAAACGGGAACTAGTGCATGACAACGGGTATTGTTGCACTCTTGGTTATAACATGCCTAGAGGATATTATTAGGATAATTCACATTTCCATTAAAAACCATTATGAATAATTTTTTAGTATATACCTTCTCAATGAAAACATTTTTATGATTATTGATTATATCTATAAACAGTTCAATTTATGTTAAGTGTTTAACACGTTTGGAATTATGTATTGTGATTCATAAATTAATCTACTATATGATATTTTTTAGAAATGGATACTAGTTGAAATAATGGAATCTTTATCATAACACATAATTCATGTAAGGATTTCCATCCTAATCTAGATAATTATAGTGGTGCTGGTGTGCAATTGGTGCTAATAAACTTATCACTAGACTGGGATAACTCACTCAGGTTTTGAATAACAACCTTACCTATATGGAGCACTATGATCCACAACCTGGATGATCAATGTTATAAATCTTCATGAGGCAAAAAACACCAACATTAAATGGGAGTAAAAATACAATATTAGCTGAAAAAATGGATAAATTCCTTAGAGAAAATATTTCATTCTTTGGGGAGTAGGGAAAGGGAAAAAGTTTTCATGGCAGTTTATCACCTCACGTGAGATGCAGAGCAATGGTTGTCATTAATCCAAAACACAGAGGAATATGAAAGAGTATCAAACATGGAATGGAGGGAGTATAAAGATATTTCCATAGAAAAATACTTTCCTCGTGACCATCGATCTGATATGGAAAGATAATTTCTGAGTCTGAGGGAAAAAGAGGATGAGGATGTAGCAAAGTATGAGTTTAACTTTACAAGGTTAGCAAGGAATGTAGTAGATTATATTCCTAACCCTAAGAGTATGATTGATTGAATAATTTATGGGTTAAAATCATTTATCTGTTGCTGATTAGTCTCATAATCATTCTCATCATACGAATATATAGTCTCTTGAGCAATCAAGATAGAAAAGTTATTCTCTATATCTTACGAATTTAAAAAAAATCGAGTGAAAAAGAGATATGTTGAACACTCTAGAAACGAATATAAGGAGTAGAAAGAAAAAAAGTTAAATAACCATACTGTGGTAAATGTTGGAAGAAACACCTTTGATACGTGCCTGAAGGGAATGAGATTCCATTACAAGTGTGGTGAAAAAGGCCACCATATTCGTGATTGTAAGGGGAAGAAAGAGGCTGTCAATGTGGAATGCTAAATTTGTAAAGAAAAGGAGAATAATGAAAATTAATGTCCTATGATCCAAGGTAACATACCTCAGAAAATGCCAAGGGAGAAAGTCCAAGAATATGCAATCACTAGTGTATCGGTTGATGCTCTGAATGAAGTGATGGAATGTAATTTAATGGTTTCATCAAGTTTACTTAATGATTTATTTGATTCTGGATCATCTCATTATTTCATATCATCCTGGTTTTCTAAAAAATAGATATTTTCAATTTGAAATAACAATTTGTTAGTCAAAACACCTAATGGATGTATCATCACAACAATTTCTTGTGAATCAGTTCCCATTATGGCATGTAAATGTTCATTATCTTCTGATCTCATCTTCATACACATGATTGAATTTGATATAATCCTTGGAATTGATTGGATTTCAGACCATGATGCAAAAATTTAATATAAGAAGAAGGAGTTTATAATTTTTTATTATGATAAGGACTACCTTATCTTTAGAGTAGAAACTACAAAACCTGATTCTAATCTACATTATCCCTAGTAGCACTACTAAATTAAATTATTGGGGATGAAGAAAATGAAATATCTATTGGTGAGGAAAATAATTCTCAAATATAGGACGTATCTATTTTGCAAGAATATATTGATGTGTTTCTAGAGGATTTACCTAGACACCCTCCAGAATGAGAAATTGAGTTTTCCATTCATTTAATTCCTAGTTCAAGTCCAATATAGAAGACCCCTTATATAATGGCCACAGTGGAATTAGTGGAACTAAAGAAAAAACTATTCGATTTGAGTAATATAGGATTTATTCTCCCTAGTGATTCTCTATGGGGAGCCCCTAACATTTTTGTTAAAAGAAATAGGGATCTATGAGGTTGTGCATAGACTATAGAGAGATCAATGCTATAACAATAAAGAAAAAGAATCCTCTACCACGCAATGATGATTTATTAGATCAACTTCAAGGAGCAAATTTTTTTTCAATGATTGACCTTTGATCTGGATACCATCAGTTGTGCATGAAGAAGGAAGACGTTCCGAAGAAAACATTTCAAACCGGATATGGGAATTACATGTTTACGGTAATGCCTTTTGGATTGACTATTTCACTCTATGTCTTTATGGATCGAATGAATAGAGTTTTCAAGGAATATATTGATGACATTGTAGTGGTTTTTATTGATTATATCTTGATATACTCCAAAATCTATAAAGATCATGAAATTCATTAGCGTATTATTCTAAAGAATCTTAGAAGAAATGAATTGAAATGACCCAAACATTCATTAATGAATTTCCCATTTTATCTAATTAAAATAATTATTATGGTCAAATATAATGTCAACATCATAGGTTTGATGTTTCTGGGGTTTAAAATATCGTTATGAATTGTGACCATTGCTAATATAGCTATTGAACAGTGATCACATGATTAGTATAAATATTGGGCTATAAAAAATCCAATATGCTCAGAAAATGGAAGTGATGGCCTCATCGAGTAGACTTTCCCTGTACAATTCCCATTTGTTGGATCTCGTAATGGAGGTGGCGTCATTGGGATTCTCTTTTGACCAAGCCCAATCCAGACCTGATCATGTTGTGCATGAGCAGACCGACTATGGGAGAAGTTGATGTTAAAACAGATTACACACAAGAGATGTTATCCGAGCCACCCTAAGAGTTTTTCATCATCGAACAAAATACCCTTCATTCTAATGTGGGTGTTATAAGGGGTTATGTAATGATACCCCAACATTATAAATATGTACACAAATTTTTTATACATAATATACATTCTTTTTATTGTAACATTCTAAATTGTTTTAAAAAAAATAGTATTTTTATTTAATATTATATTAAAATATTATTTTGATGAAGTAATAGATTTTTGAATTTTATAATATTATAGTAAAATATAATTATTATTAAATTTATTTTTATTAAGTATAAATTATCGTATAATTTTATTAATGCAATTGTAATTTTTATTATGGTTTGAAAGCTGTTTTTTATCAAAACCCTTGAATTTTTGATAAATGTCAGTTTTTATTTTAAATGTAGAAATTCACATATTTAAAAAATTACTTAGATAATAAAAATATTATTTTTTGAATCAGGATTTCAAAATTATCCATTGGTGAATTTCTCATAATTTTCTAAGACAGTCGAATTTTTTTTTTTGAAAAAATAAATACTGTTTAAATTAATAAATTGTTTTATGACATCATAATGACCCAATATTGATGTAATAAAATACTATAAACATTATGTTCTTCCAATATATGTTTTACCCTTAAAATAATTTGGTTTTGGGTTTTTTTATTTAACAATGCTTTTGTAGAGCTTTCAAAGCTTATAAAACATTTTGCCTTTTTAAATTGTTCTCCCTGATAGTGTTACTCACCTTGACATAAGCAACCATGTTATTTTAAGATGATATTCCATTGGACTTATAAAATATTTTTTTCCACTCCCAATTGGAACAAACAATGGGAAAAACCATGTGGTGGTTTGTGGTATTGATTAGATTAATGGGTGGTGACCCAAACCTAATTAATAAAGAATTCAATTTCCTTTCCTATATAAACCCACCAAAGCTCCAAATTCCTCTTACCTCAAATCCTTTAGAGTAATTTCATCATATACCCTCCGCTCTCTATAATCCTCCAAAGGTTCAACAATATCCCAAGAAGCTTTTCTCAAGCATCTCCCAAGATTTTAGTGTCACACTTCCAAGTAAGTAATTTCTTTCTTTATCGTTTTGTCCAATATTCAATAAGATTTTATGCCCTTTAGTTTTCAATTAAAAATTCTAGGGTATGATATTTTACCTCCCCCATACTGACCTCGGTATATTTTGATGATGGGATACCCCTTTTTCTCTCAATAATTCCTCACATGTACCGTCGTTACCATACTGAAATTCCATGAATTATTTCCCTCTCCTATTATATATCCATGTAATTCTTTTATATTATGCATATAAATTCCATTATTTTTGTTGGGACATGTATCTATATGATCCCCTTAATATCCATTCCATGTACATATGATGAGACACCCATTTCTCTCTCATCAACCATTTTCATGAATCCTTATGTCACGCCGTTATGTTTCCGAGATTGCACCGCATTTTTCTAAATCAAGATCATTGTATAGTGAATACCATACCCATGTGTCTATCAAGGGTATTCACCTTTATGAACATAATCATATTGAATGGTAATTTAATTTATTTAATCCATATTACATAATCGTGGAATATCTTTTGATGTTGATTTATTCCATGTTATATGATCCATCTTACACACTTATGCATGAATTGAAATGTTTAAGATGGGTGTGCCATGATAGTTCTTCAATGCACTGGTTAAAGTATAGTATCATGACACATCATATGAAATGGGTTTTGACTCATGTTTATTCTGTGCAAGGATTTTTTATTCGGTCTTCAAGTGCAATGATGGTTTACTCATTCTCCTTATGCAATGTGCATTGGCTCATGCTAATTCTAGGTTAAGCGTTGTTTCCACATTTCCATTTATGATTTTCATGTTTTATTAGGACTTTATGTTAATGTTTCTCTTATTCTCTATTTATATTCCTATTGAATAACATGTATTTTATTCCTCATGTTATTCAATTTTTATTCCCTTACTGGGCCGAATAGCTCACCCTTTTCTGATGCATGTCTTCAGGTTATCCCATGCAATGCTAGGTACGATATAATGTAGGGGTAATGTAAAGGATGTGATCTATAAAAATGTTTTATTTGATGTTTTATTTGAATTTTTGTGTTTTTATGTAATGATCATTATCCCCAATGACACTAGACCACTCGATATTATATGTTGTATGAATTGTATTTTATGTAATAAATAATGTTTAAGTGTATAATAAAGAGCAGGATTATTATAGTTGGTATTGGAGGATAGGTTTAGTAATAGTTAGGATTAGGTTTATAAAAACCTAGTAAAGACATAGAGGCAAGAATAAATATAATAAAAATATCTTTATGTATTGGTGAGTATTGAGTTAGTGGTTTATCAAGAAAATGCATTCCCTTCAGGATACGAGCTGGTAGAGGCAGCTCTAGAACAAACGTATCCTTGGGGTAAAACCCAAATACACCTCTTTGAGATAGACTTGAATGGGAATAGCTGCACAAAAACATGCCTTATTACAATTTTAGTTATGACACTCATGGGAGATATTCTTTCATAAATTCACAAGCTTGCTATGAACCCTTTTAAGGGAATTAAAAAATGGCCCTATGAATAAATGATATAATGTTGATCATTAATAGCATAGTTTGATGCCTATGGATTCATAAGATATGGAAAAAAAATTATTTATAAGTCATCTGTTTTGTCCTTGGATTTCCATTTAAGTGTTACCCCTAACATTCCTTTGATTCTATCCAATGTCTGGTAATAGGAAGTCTCGGGCTAACAAATGATGTGAAGATCAATGTGATGACTATGCTAACGAAATGTCCAATCCAATAAGTGTAGGAATCATGAACATTGACACACTTCTCTCCTAGTTAACTCATGATTTGAATATAAATATGGGTCTAGAGAAAAGCTCAACCACCCATAAGAATGAATAAGTCTATATCAATAGCTTAATGGGACAAAGGAATCCTACATTTAATGGATCATCAAATCCCTCAATCACTAAACAATGGATTAACTTCATTAAAAAGATCATATCCACCCTTCAATGTTCTGTACAAGAGATGGTTCTCCTGGTAGCATAACGTATGGATGGTGAAGCCGATCAATGGTTGAAATTGAAAAAAAATACGAAGCCTAAGGAGGAGAATAATGTGTTGGAATGGAAGGATTTCTGGAAGATGTATTTTTATAAATATTTTTCATGCACTCTCCAGCTTAAAATAAATCGGGACATTCATACCCTCATGCAAAAAGATTACAAATCTGTCAGAGTGTACAAGGAAAACATCACATGGCATGTACATTAGGCATCCAGATTAGTCATTACCCTCGAATTCAAGGTTCACCGCATCTTTAGTGGGTTTAAAACTAGCCTACGAAAAGTGCTGGTGCTCCTTTACTTCATCTACTATGTGAAAATTGTCTGATGCTCCCTCAAGGTTGAAATGGAGATTGGAGAATCTTAGGGGTATCATAGGGATATGAAGTGTAAGGTGTACTTCAATGATAGCGGTCCGATAGATAAATCCAATGGTTTTATGAATATCCAGCACCCCACATGACCAAGGTACCGAAAAAAACACCTCGGAAATTGCCTGAAGGGGACGAGGAAATGGTTTAGGTGTGAAAATGAAGGCAACCTAGATGTTAATTGTTGAAAAAAACCCACGGCTGCAACAATTGAATGGAAGACTCCATTTGAATGTCATTTTGTTTTTCATTGTTAAAACATCAATGAACCAGGGCATCATGAAAATATGTGCCCAATGCAAAGGGTTTTATGAGGCAACCAACACCTCCAAGGCATCAAGGGAATGATTTTTCCATCACTACTGCTGAAGTGAACCCCAAAAACGATGTGGTGATAGGTACACTAGTTATTCATTTACGAATAGTGAATTTATTTTTTGATTATAATTCTATGCATTCTTTTATATCCCAATTGTTTTGTAGAACAATCTTAGTACCACCAAAAATCATTGATGTAATGATGCATGTGAGTACATAAAATGTGGAAATAATTAGATCCAATTAATATAACTCCTCCCCTGTCATAATATGTAGAAGAAATATTCAAAATAACTTCCTCATACTCCGTCTGATGAAATTTGATACAATTATAGGCATGGATTGGATTTACTTATATAGAGACATCATAAATTGTCATGAGAAAGAAATCATTATCCATGTGGAGAATCAACCCTATATTCTATACAAGTGAAAGGAGCAAGAAGAATCTTCTTTAGCTCCATCATCTAAGGAATAGATTTTACGCCCCTATGAGCACATGTATCTGGATCAGATAATTCAGTCGAGGGAGGCAACCATCCTTGAAGAAATGCCTATGGTGAGGGAATTCGCTGAAGTGTTTCCTGAGGAATTTCCTAGTATTCCTCCTAGAAGAGATGCTGAATATTTAATTGATATTTTACCTGGGGCATTACTAATATCCATGACATTGTATAGATTGGATTTTTTGGAGATTGAGGAGCTGAAGAATCAATAATAGGATAATTTGGATAAAGGGTTTATATTCCCAAGTGCATCACCATTGGGAGAACTCGTCCTCTTCATCAAGAAGAAGGATGGGCTAATGCGCCTTTGCATGGATTATTGTGAGCTTACAAAAATCACAATAAATAATAGGTATCCTCTCCCACGAATTGATTATTTGTTCGATCGGCTACTTGGAGCACATTACTTCTCCCATGGTTGATTTTTTGTTGGGATATTATCAAGTAAGGGTAAAGAAGAAAGATTTCTCTAAGACTGCTTTTTGTATAAGATACGGGCAGTCTAAATTCATAGTAATGCCTTTCAGACTAACAAATTCCCTAGCAGTCATCATGGACATGATGAATTGAGTCTTTATAGATTAACATGATAAATTTGTGGTAGTCATTAAATATGATATTCTAATATACTCCAAAACCAAGCATGGTTATGAAAAGAAACTAAGAAATGTACTAGAGACCTTAAGAAAGGATAAGCTCTATGAAATGTACAACAAATGTGAGTTCTGGTTGAAGGAGGTCATATTCATGGGCCCTATCATCACAAGAAATGGAATATCTATGGATCCCTCTAAGACAGCTGCAATAGAGGGATGTACATGGCCAACATCGGTAATGGATATCTGTAGCTTCTTAGGGTTAGCTGGATATTATTGATGTTTTCTGAGAAAATTTTCACAATTGACCAACCTTCTTACCAAACTAACTCAGAAGGGAGTAATGTTTTCATGGAGTGATGAATTTGTAGAAAGCATCCAAGAGTTGAAAAGGAGGCTTATCACTGTGCTCGTGCTCACATTACACACAAGTGGATTAATTTTTGTGGTATTCATTGATGCATCAATGAAGGGACTGGGCTGTGTGTTGATGAAAAATGAAAAATTCATTTCCTATTCTTCATCGAAATTGAATGACCATGAGCAGAATTATCCAACACATAATTTGTATTTGGTTACGGTGATCTTCAGATTAAAAATTTGAAGGAATTATGTCTTTGGGGAGAAATGTGAAATATATATTGACCAAAATATCCTCAAGGATATATTCCCGCTGAAAGAGTTGAACATGCACCAACAAAGACGGTTAGAGCAGATCAATGACTATGGATTCTCAATCCATTACTACCATGGGAAAGTGAACACAGTGGTGGATTCTCTAAGTAGAAAGGACACAACAATTCTATCACTTATGACAATTGAGAAGGATGCATTCTTCATAGATTTGATGAATTTAGACATGGGAATCCAAAAGAAGGGAACGTTGTCAATCGTTTCACAAATGATTGCTCACCTGCCTCTTTTGGAAATGTTAAAGGATTCTAAAAAAGGATGATCTGGGGATTCAGAAGAAATTGGAAGCTATCAGAAGAGTAAAATCCTCGTAGTTCAACATTAATTAATAAGGAATTGTGAGATTTGTGAAAGGACTATGTGTTCCATCATGTACAAAGCTAATAAGTAACATTGGGATGATTCACATAGTTCAAATTTCTCAATTCACCTAGGAAACACAAAGATATATCAATATCTACGAGATCATTATTTGTGGGATAATATGAATAAGGATATATCTATGTATATGTCAATTTTTATGGTGTGTTAACAAGTGAAGAAAGAGTGGAAGAAGTCTAAGGGGATGATGCAACCATTTCATATACTAGCATGGAAAATGAGTAACATCACCCTGGAAATAGTTCGTGGACTTTCGAAGACATCCAAAGGCAACAATGCAATCTGGGTTGCTGTGGATCATCATTGAACGTCTTCATACTTCTTTTCAATTTGTGAGGATTTCTCATTTGATCAATGGGAACATATAATCATCAGGTAAGTGGTAAGGTTTCATGGAGGACCACTATCTATTGTACCTAATCAAGTTCCAAGATTCACCTCAATGTTAAGGAAGTTTCTTCAACATGATATAGACACTGATCTAAACATCAGTACGACCAATCATCCTCAAACTAATGGCCAATCTCAGCGACCTATTCAATCACTAAAATATACGTTAAGATCTTGTTCATTGGAATTTAAAGGAGGTTGAGATCAACATCTTCCTCTGGTTGAATTATCCTATAATAATAATTTCAACTCGAGTATTAGAATGGAACCTTATGAAGCTCTGTATGGGAAGAGGTGTAGAACACTGACATGTTGGGATGATGTCGGTGAGAGTATGTTGTTAAGACCTAAAGGGGTCAAAGAAATGGTGGAGAATGTGAAAACCATTTAGCAGTATATGAAGGAATCCCAGAGTCGACAGAAGAGTTCTACAGATAAACTTCAATAATACCCTGATATTAAAGTTAGAGATATGTTATTTCTATGCATATCTCTATTTAATATGGTCATGGGGTTTAGAAAGAAAGGAAAGGTAAGTCCAAGGTACATCATCCATATTGTGATTCTTGGTTGTGTTGGGGTTGTGGCTTATAAATTAGAACTTCCACCAACCATGGCAAAATTTCAGGATGTCTTTCGTGTATCCCTTTTAATGAATTTCATACCAGACCCTTCACATGTACTCTCTTCATAGGTAGTACAACTAGAGGAATATATTGTTTATGAGGAGATATTAGTGAAGATATTATTTTTTAGAGAAAAAGTTCTACAAAATATGATAATGCCCCTTGTCAAGGTGTTGTGGAAAAACCACATGTTTGAAGAAGTGGCGTGGTAATCGGAGGAAGTGATGAAGCAAAGTTACCCACATTTGTTTTAGTGTGGAAAATGGATATTTTGAGGGTGAAATTTCTTAAGGGGGGGTGATTGGGACAACCCAAACATTAATTAATGAAAAATCCACAAGATCTAATTAATTGTCTTATTATGGTCATATAAAATGTTAAAATCATTGGTTTTATGTTTCTAGATTTTAATATATCATTAATAAGTGAGACCATTGAAAATATATATATTGAAAAGTGATCACATGATTTGTATAAATATAGGGATTTAACAAATCCTATTTACTCATACAAAGGAAGTTATGGCCTCATCTAGTAGACTTGCCGAGTATGAAGCCCATTTGTTGGATCTCAGAATGGTGGTGGCGTCATTGGGCTTTGAACTTGACCAAGCTTAAGAAGAGCCTAACCATGTTATGTTTGAGTGGAATCGACTATGGGAGAAGTAGAAGTTAATAGAGATTACTAACCGAGCGTTTTTATCCGAGCCAACCCAAGAGTCTGTCACCCTTGAACAACATACACATTAGTCATATGAGGGTCTTATAAGGGGTTCTGTAATGAGACCCTAGCACTATGACTGTATATATTATTCCTTTATAGGGAATATAATTTCTTTTTAGTGTTACTTTGTAAATAGATTGTAAAGAACAAATGATATTATTAGTTAATACTCTACTGAGAAATATATTTTGATTAATTTTTGGATTTTTGATTTAATAAATATATAAATAAATTAATATTATTATTATTTAATTACTTTTATGAAATACAAATTATCCTATAATTTTATAAATTAAATTGTAATTTTTATGAAGGATTGAAAGTTGTTTTTTCTCAAAATCCAGGAATTTTTTATAAATGTTGGTTTTAAAATTAAAATTAAAAATTCACATATTTAAGAAATTATTTAGATAAAATGAATACTATTTTATGAACCAGGATGTCAAAATTTTCTAACTATGAATTTTTCATAATTTTCTAAGATAATCGAATTTTTGGGTAAAAATTAAATACCATTTTAATATATAATGTGTTTATCGACATCAAAATGACCCAATAGTGATGTAATAAAATAATAAAAACATTATTTAATGCCAATATATGTTATACAATTATTATAATGTGATTTTTGGTTTGTTTTATTTATTTTACAAAGATTTTGTGGACCCTTCAATGCTTATGAAACATTTTGTCTTTTTTAATTGTTTTCTATGAGAGTGTCACTCAACTCCACAAAAGAAACCCTATTATTTTAAGAAGATAAGCCTTTGGACATATAATTTTTTTTCCACTCCACTTTTAGAAAATCATTGGAAAAAACTAGGGGATGGTTTGTGATAATGATTAGTTTAATGAGTGGTGACCCAAACCTAAACAAAAAATCATTCTCTCTCCTTTTCTATATAAACCCACCCATGATCCCACTACCTCTTCACCCATTTTCTTTTTAGTTCCTCCAAACTCTACCCTAAGCTCTTTATAATCTTCTCAAGGTGCCACAAGCTGCCAAGAATCCTTTCTCAAGCCTCTCTCATGCTTTTGGGACCACACTTCCAAGTAATGGATTTCTTCCGTTCCCTTTTTTTCGAATTTTCCATAAGTTGTTATTTCATTTTGTTTTTAGTTAAAAATGTTGGGGTATGATTCCACAACTCCCCCATACATCCCTATTTATGTTTGGATTATGGGAGACCCCTTTCTCTCTCAATAATTCTTCCCATGTACACCTGTTACCATGCAGAAATTCTGTGAGGGACTTCTCTCTCTTCTTGTATATCCATGTAATTATTTTTTATCATGCATATAAATTCCATTTTGTTGATTGGTAGTGTACCTATATGACCCCATTACTGTCCATTTCATGTACATATGATGATACACTCATTTAGCACTCATCATCTATTTTCATGAATCTTTATGCCAAGTAGTTATGCAGCCGAGATTGCACCTCATTTTTCCATGCCATGATCATTGTGTAGTGAATACCATACCAATATCTCAATCAAGGGTATTCACCTTTATGAATATATAAATATTTAATGATACCATAATGTATCTATATTACATTACATAATCATGTTATAACTTTTTACGTTGATTGATTCCATCTTATAAGAACCATGCTGCACACTTATGCATAAAATGAAATGATTGAGAATGGTGCACCCGGATAGCGCTCCATTGAATTGGGTCAATATAATATCATGATAAATCATGTGAAATGAATGTTGAATAATTATAATTCATTGAAAACATTTTTTTATTCATGCTACATGTGCAATGAGTGATTACGTAGGCTCCATGTGGAATGAGCCTTGGTTCATGCTAATTCCATGTTTAGTGTTGTTACCACAGTTCCATGTTATGATTATCATGATTTATCATGCCTATATGTTTATATTTATATTGTGCACCATTTATATTACTATTTACATAAATTTATTGTATTCCTCTTATTATTCCATGTTTATTCCCTTACCAGGCTTTATAGCTCTCCCTTTTCATAGGCATGTCCTCAGGTTATCAAATGAAATGATTTGTATGAGGGAATGTAGTGGTCATGTAAAGGATTTTTTCAATAAATATGTTGCATTACATGTTTTAATTTGTTATGTAATGATCCTAATCCCAAATACACTAGTACTCTCTATCTTCTATATTGTATCATGTGATGTTTATGTAATAAATCCGGTTTAAGTGTGTAATAAAGGGAAGGGTTGTTATATGAATTATATGGATGGTTTAGCTATTGTGAATTCTGCCTTCAGGATATTTATTATCTTGACCATAGTATCTCTAAGGATGGAATCAATGATGATCTGTCAAAGACCAAGTCAATCCAAGACTGGCCAGCACTGATGAGTATAACTGAGGTTGGTATTTTTATTTATTTTCTTAGTTATTATCGACGTTTCATCCAGAATGTTACCTGGTTGGCTAAGTGATTAACCATGCTCAGATGAAAATGAGTTGAATTCGTTTGGATAAAATATTTTTAATTATTTTTTGAATAACTGAAGAGATGATTAGTCAATGATCATTCCTTTACTATACCATTCAGGAACGATGGGTTTGTTATTTTTAGTGATGATTCAATGAATTGATTGGGTTGTTTCCTTATGCAGAATGATAGATTTATTGAATATGCATCACGATAGCTAAATTTTTTTGGGAAATAACATTCATACTCATGATATTGATTTATAAATTTTAATATTTTCTCTAAAAATACGGAGACACTATCTCTATGTTTAAAATTTTGAGATGTATACAGATCACAAGAGTTTGAAGAATATTTTCTCACAAAATAAACTCAACATGAGGAAATGACATTGGCTTGAACTACTCAAGGACTATGATTTCACTATACACTACCACTTGAGGATGGAAACTATGGTGGAAGATGCTTTCAATAGAAAAGATCCTGGAGTTTTGATCAAGATGAGAGTTGAAAGTGATCATTTTTTCATGGATCTAGTAAAGATGGATATGGGAATTACCATAGAAGGAGAAACATCATTACCTTTTAATTTTTTTTCCAAACCATCATTATTAAATAGGTTAAAAAGTTCTCAGGCTGATGATGATAAGTTTTAAAAGAGGATTAAATATGTAAATGATGGGAGATTGAGTGACCTCATATAAGAACATTAGATTTTTAAATTTGGGAAGAGACTTTGTGTTCCTAACATACCTGATCTAAAAATGGGAATTGATGGATGATGCTCATAGCTCCAATTTCACTATACACCATGGGAGCACCATGATGTATAGATATTTTAAAGAATATTTTTGGTGGGACAACATGAAGAGGGAGATTTCTAATTTTGTGTGAAGATATATGGTTTGTCAACAATTTAAAGCTGGAGGGAAACAACCTGGAGTATTCATGCATCCACTTCCCGTACCTGAGTGGAAAAGGGATAATATTACATCCGTCATTGTCATGGGGATACCATAGTCTTCTAGAAGGAACGATGCAATATGTGTCGTTATTTATCATCTTACAACGTCAGTACATTTTCTTGCTATTAGAAAATATTTATTACATGAATATATGGAAATACTATATATTAATGAAGTTTAAAGACTTCATGGAGTACCACTATCGATTTTTTTTATCAGGATCCATAGTTTACATCATGATACTTGAAATTTCTTTTGATGGCCCGGGTTACTGATCTTCATTGGAGCACTTCCTACCAACCTCAAACTGATGGAAAATAATAATGGACTATTTAATCCTTAGAAGACATGTTTAAGATCTTGCTCACTTAACTTTTTAGATATGTGGGATCCATATTTACCTATGGTAGAATTTTCAAATAGCAATAAATTATATTCAATTATTTAGATGGCACCATATTAAGATCTATAAAAAAGAGAATTCTCACACCAACATGTTGGTTTGATGTTGGTGAATGAAAACTCATGGGCCCGGAACATTTTTTTGAAACAATGGAAAAGGGATGATTTTACAACCCCTCAAAAAAGTGGCTCAATTTCGGAAAAAGAACAACGTCTATAACCGAAGGAAGGATTTGAAATTTGATGTAGGAGACCATGTTTTCATAATGGTATCTCCATGGAAAGGGTTTTATATGTTTCGGTAAGAAGGGTATATTGAGCCCCAGGTACATGGGACCATTCAAAATTCTAGAACGAATTGGAGTTGTAGCTTATCATTTGGTAATGCCACCAAGTCTCTCAAAAGTTCATGATGTCTTCCACATATCACAGTTGAGAAAATACATGCCTGATGTAATGTTTCATAATTTCTGTGTATAATTTTTAAATATTATATTGAATTATTTCACAACCATACCTTCAGACGGTGTGTGATTCTGTGGCCCAGTTTGTCAAGAATAAATGTTTGAAATATATTATAATTTTAAACAGTGTGTTTGAGTGGTTTCCCTATAATATTGGAATTTCTTTTAAATGGGTTCCCAGATCAGAAATCTGATGGCACCGTTGTGTTCATAGTGTTGAATTTACCTTAGGCGAGGTGTAACAACAATCGGTGTGGGTCATCTGCAAGAGTTAGTTATTGTACATTTAACCAAAATTAAATTAAATAATAATTTATTTTTTTTAAATGTTTCCTTTTTTCCACAGTGTCCTAATTCCTCCCTTTTTAAATACCTTCTAATGGAAAGATCACAGGGTTAGCATCATATCCCTCTGAATTGAGAGAGAGTGGCTCTTGGAGCATTGGAAGAGAACCCATTGGCGGACGAAAATGATGCAACTCAGATTCGATGAGCCTCACCAACAAATGTGATGTGATGATCGTTCTACAATCAGATCGAAGGAGGAGTTGTTATTTTGATTATTCTTTATCCATTATTGGATTTAAAGCTGAACGTGGATTATCCATGAAAATGTTGATCCACAGATCATTCACTCTTGCGAAATCATGTTATTTTTCAGAGGTTTGATTCAGAAATTTCCATTGTGTTAATTGATGAATTATCATTTTGATTTTCCTTGTATAATCCTTCTAATGGGAGCATATCAAAATCATGACGAATGATGGTGGAGGTTCATTCCAACATTGGTTTTGTTGGATTTTTTTTTCTACGTGTTATTCATGTGGAGATGAACAACAGATCATTGTGCATCCTTTTCATGACTCAATGACCCAACAATGGAGATTCGACATCTTGGCGACCTAGAAGAGGTTCGACGATGACATCAGCAGATGAATCGACACTGTTCCGGAAGAATCGTTCTTCGACTGTTCTTCACGCGGATGATCAAAACACATATTCGGGGCCGATCGGAGGCCCAAAAATAACGTGATCGAATTCCTGATGTCGGGGTGACCCAAACTATAGAGTTTCATTTTGATCGGATAGCCAGATCGTTGAACATGGTGGCACGGGATGCGCAATGGTGGAGGATCGTGATTTTGGAAATTTCTGTAATATATGACGTGTATCCTGATGAACATGTTGTGTGGAATCATCAGTGGCAGCTAGGGTTTCAGGTGTAATAAAGGATTAGCAAGACCTGTGACCCTAGTCACATAGTGTGTTTGAATTTCACCAATTCCCAACGTGTATTCTAGGAAGTACACAAACACGGGATAGACTACACGACTTCGAAACAAGTCCCATAGAACTTATGTGGCATAACATAGGTGACTATGGAGGACTCTGCATGTATTTCGGGCAATACACAGACACATGATGGAGTACACGACAATGTACTCCACCACACTGCCAGACCGGGTCAACTATACAGGTGACCCCATGTACCGGTTACATGGGATGACACACACTGATTAAAGTGATGTATGGGAACACGGCCACATACATGGAGATGATCCCAGCTACGCAGACACAATGTTAACTCTGTACTACACACAATGTACTGACATTTCTACACAACCATCCTTGAGACACGAGCCATAGTACACAAGTAGTACTCGAGTTCAGAAGAAACTTCATGTGACATTTCTACACATCTTGTACCTTTTAGTACAAGCCTTGATCTTTTTGTCCAACATATCATTGACATGATTCATTTGGGTTAGTGACACATTTTTCATTCATCTGAAGGTTAGGTAGTGTTTCAAACTACAGGAGTATGATCCCTTCAGTAGGGCATTCCATGATAGAGTGAGGTATCCCTCCGAGAGTCCTAGAGTGAGATCTTCTATCCATTGTTGAACCTAGTTATAGTCAGGTATCTATGTGACCACTTGCATTGGGCACTGATCCTCTACCTATCTGGTGAATTCAGATGATTCACGGTATCCGCCAAGACCCTGGTAATGATCCTCATCTATGTATCGTGATATTTTCCCCACTCATGAATTTTTCTCCCCGAATGAGAGTATCTATCTCATGTGACATTTCCCGATCCATAGTACCTCTTGAATAGATGTCACCAAAGCTATCAGACTCATAGAGTCAGTTCTCTCAGAAGAGTGCTTTTTTGAATCTTCAAACCCAATACCTAGTGGGGTATGTTGTTGTGTGACTTGTCCCTAGGCATTGGGTTTGGGATTTGAGTATATCAGGATTGTGTTCTCATTTTATATTTTCAGATGACATATAATGTGTAGAGCTGACTATGCCTTTCCTTTGTGCATTAATTTTTAGTTTTTTTGGTCCTCTAGTGATTATTGTTACACTCACCCCTACATGGGATTTTCCTACATTTGTTGTGTCTTTTGCAGATGAGCAGGCTTTTGACAATGTCTAGGGAGGACCAGGACAAGACCTAGCTTTTGAGTACCCTATATGCCATGGTGTTTCTACGGCTATGAGCAACAATCCCAGTACATTTTGTTTTTATATGTTGGAATTTCTACTTTTCATTCTATTTTTTTGGTCGGCATGTATTCTATCCCAGTTTAATTTTAGTACGTCAATTTCCATTATACTCTTTTAGTTGGGTTTAGTTGTATGCATGAATTTTGATCCCTAGTGGTTTATAAATTTCATCATTGAGGGTTGGAAATCTGTACATGTGTATAGGTACTTAGGAAATGCCTCCCATGTTAGTAATATTCCTACTCAGTGCTTCTCACCATCATGTGTCCCATTGGATGCGGGCTTGGGAAGTCAAGGCATGGGCCCCACTGGGACAGGTTGCAAAGAGTGGTATTACAGTTGTTTGGTTCTACATAAGGAACAAGAGGATGTGTGATTGGTTTGGGGTAATATTGTTAAGGTATTCGAGCTTAGCATTCAGGCCAGAGACTCAATTGTTGGTGCGGGCGGCCGACATATCCATAAACCAGGACTCTGATAACATTATTTTCGAATCGGTACAAGAAAACACTATTTGTGGGAAAATAAATTAATGGTACATGCATCGTATAAGATTGATTTGTGTTTTCTGTGTCCTTTGTGTTTTCAATCCAGATATACCCTTTCTTTACTATATATATTTTGTTTACAGGATGCCTCGATGATGCATACCCACTATGATTTAGCAGGGCGATCATGAGGAAAACCCCCTCAGTGACGAGGATTCAATACATGGACCAGTTCCCGTGGAATTGACACTAGGTGGGGCACCTGCTATACAACCATCAGTGGAGCATCCCGTGGAACCTGCAGTCCCGACAAATGAGGAACATTGGATGAGTGCCCTCCATGGGTTCTAGAGAAAGATACCCCTCATGTTTTTATTTGATCTCAACCCTCAGGTGGCTGGGTACTGGCTTGAGGTAGTGGCCAGAGTTTTTTCTAGTGAGTAAAATAGTAAACCGGATGGTGATCCTAGGAGTGAGGCTTCTTGAGGGTTTTGTGGGACGATAGTGGAGTATGACCACACAGACTCATGACAAGCAGAATCTTTCATGGATGGATTTTGAGTGAATCTTCACTAAGAAGTTATCTCCAGTTATTTTGAAAGAAGTGTGCATCTATGAGATTCTTCATCTTCAGTAGGGTAGTTTGCCAGTAGCTGGCAATTCATCGAGGTTCACAATCCTCACCCGGTACTCGATGGAAATGGTCAAGGATCAGTATGTCAGAGCTTGGACATTCGAGAGTAGTCTACGATGGGATATATGAGCTAGTGTCAGTCCTCTATGAATTATGACATTTGTAAGAGTACTTGAGCGCATCTCGGTGATCAAGTGATTCTTGGAGGAGAAGAGATAGCCAGAGTTAGTCAGAAGCAGGCAGATAGGCATAGATACCTCGGTATTAGGGAGTTGACGTCATGTATAGGGATCAGCATCTGGGAGACATCATAGGAGGTCCCATGATAGGGGAATGACAGTCTAGGGTTCTCATGCTAGATCTAGTTATCCTAAGGGGCGACGATACTACTTGTGTGATGGTATGGGACATCTTGCTTGAGATTTTCTGACCCGTCGTGCTGCTGATAGGGCGACAGTGGATAAAAACACCGAGGAAGAGGTAGAGAGTGGATTGGATAGACCCACCAGGAAGAAGACATGGCATAGGATCATGGAGAACTACAGGTGGGGACATACGCCCCCATCCACATCAACCACCACCCCCAGGAGGTCTGCACCATGATTAGGGAGATGGGTGACTGGGCCGGGGACAACTTCTTGTAGTTGATTCATATGACCTAGGCACTACTGGGAGGATCCGAGGTACAATCTATGTCTTCCCTAACTTAGCTGACGTAATTATAAACACAATTTCCAATCATTCCTTTATCGTAACAGGTCTTCTGCAATACCTTCAGATTCTGTTAGGGTTGTTGACTCAATACTTATTCTTGTAGAAAACTACAGGTGGATACTCGATGATCACAAACCTTTGAAAATATTGTGATCATAACCTTGGAGATGAGAGTTTCAGTTAGAACCTCTTCGGGGTAGGGTAGAGGCCGTACAGGGTAATTCTCGATATGGATTTTTTATCTTTGGTTCATGCCCATATTGACTACTTTTGGCGATGGGTGTGGTATGTCTGCAGTGATGGGGTATGGTTTTTTTTTTGAGAAAACGTGACCCAAGAAGCATAGAATGGGATAATACATAAGAGGGTGAAGCTTTTCACTCTTGAATTGGCATGCCTTGCCCTTAGAGAAGTAGCTGTTACGAGCTCCCAATTCCCAACTGTAGTGGTAGAGTACGAGGACATTTTTCCTGAAAATTTTATATAACTACCTCCCCCCCCCCCTGAGAAATCGACTTCAGTATCGACTTGCACCATAGGATGTCACCGATTTCCTCAACAACATATCAGATGTATCCCACAGAGCTCAGCGAGCTGAGGGTGAAGTTGGTGGATTTGTAGTGAAAGGGTTTCGTAAGACCGAACATTTCACCCTCGGTGGACCCAGTCTTGTTTTCCTTGAAGGTAGACAGGAGTTTGAGGTTCAACATGAATTACCGTTTCTTGAATCTGGTAATGGTGAAGAACATGTATCTACTGCTGAGAATCGATGACTTCTTCGACCAGCTAAGAGGGGAACAATGGTTCTCGTAGGTTGACCTTCGATCAGGTTATCACTAGTTACGAGTAAGGGATGAGGATATATAAAATATGGCTTTCAGATTCTGCTATGGTCACTATGCGTACTTGGTGATGCCTTTCTGCATGACAAATGCCCTCGTAGTGTTCATGGGAATGATGAAATGGATCATCCAGCCATACCTAGACTAGTTCATAGTGGTCATCATGGATGACATCCTTGTGTACTCGGGGTCAGAGGAGGATTATGTGGGACACCTACAGATTGTTATATATGTACTCCGAGCGAAACAGCATTATTGTAAGCTATCGATGTTCCAGTTCAGAATTCAGGAGGTCCACTGTCTTGAAAATTTCATCGTAGAAGATGGTGTCATTGTGGACCCATCCATGGTGGATGCAGTGTTAGCATGGGAGCCACCTTGGAGCGTGACGGAGGTGTAGTGCTTCCTTCGGTTGGCATGATATTACAAGAGATTCATTCCTGATTTCTCCTAAATATCAGCATCGACAAAAGCCATATCAAGGAACAGAAACCCTTCGTGTGGACAGAAATGTTCAAACAATCATTCGAGCAGTTGAGATATAGTTTAACAAGAACCCCAGTTTTGAGATTTCCATAAGACAGTGTCGAGTACGTAGTTTTCTGTGACACATCAAGAATCAGACCTGGTTGTGTCTTAATGTAGATTTAGGAAAGAATTTCTTATGTTTCAATCCAGCTCAGGCCACATGAGAAGAACTATGCAACCCATGATATCATGTTGGCAGTGATAGTCTTCACATTGAAGACGTGGAGACTCTACCTTGTGGGTGAGGATTTTATAATCTAATATTTCCACAAGAGCCTCATGTACATCATCTCGCAGAAGGAGAAAAATCTGTGGTAGAGTCATTGGCTCGATTTCCTCCAGGACTTTGATTTCGAGATCATCTATACTCTTTTGAAGGGGAATAAGGTGACAGATTCTCTTAGAAAAAGGCTGAACTCGCTTCTGTTGAGTGAGCTGACATATCAATTTTCGAAATTGCAGCTATCCTACATGGATAGAGAGGATGCAACTTACATTCAATTGATGTTTTTCACCCCTCCAATCTTATAGAAGGTTAGGGAGGAATAGCTCAAGGATGTCGATTGTGAGGTTTTACAAGCTCAATTATCCAGAGGACATGATCTTGATGGATATTCTCAAGATGGGGAGTGTGTACTTCTTTTCAGAGGATGCATTGTTGTACTAGTGACATTGTGGGAAGTGGTCCTAAGAGAGTATCATACAACCCCCTCATTGGTACATCCTAGAATGGCCAAGATGTACTATGAAATTCGACGAGTGTTCTGGTGGTCTGGCATGAAGAAGGTAGTAGAAGAGTTCGTTTCTCGATGCCATACATGCTAGCAGGTGAACAATGAGCACCATGACCTAGCGGGATTATCTCATTGCCTTGATTTGATGGAGTGGTATTGGAATGGAATTTCCATGGACATCATAATAGGATTACCATAGATGTCCATGTGGAATGATTCCATCATGGTGATCATTTACCAACCAACCAAGTCAGCCAAATTCATAGCTATTTGGGAGTAGAGTACTGCAGAGAGCATGGGAAACCAATACTTGCAGAAGATAGTTCGGCTTCATGGAATCCCTTTGAAAATAGTCTCGGATCGAGTCGACCACTTCACATACTATTTGTGGAAGGTATTATAGATGGATTTTGGGACTCAGCTATGCTTGAGCACGAAATTCCATCGCCGGAATGATATTCAAACAGAGTGGACCATCTAGGTTCTGGAGGATATGTTGTGGGCCTATATTTTGGACTTTGGTCACAGTTGGGAGGACCACATTCCTCTAGTGGAGTTTCCGTACAACAAAAGTTAACACTCTACCCTTGGAGTGGAACCTTTCGAGGAATTATATGGGAGACCCTGCCGATCACTGCTGTGCGGGACCAACCCCAGAGAGTCAGCATTCAAGGGTCTAGAGTTGGTATGAGCTACCACAAAGAAGGTGCAGATCATCCGAGAATGGATAAAGACAGCACATACCTAGAATAAGACTTTTGCTGATAGGTGACGGAGACCTCTAGAGTTCGAGGAGGTAGACCAGGTCTTTCTTTGGGTCTCACCTCGATAGGGGTTTCTAAGGTTTGGTCGGGGCGACAAGCTATCTCCAATGTTCATCCAACCATTATAAATACTGTGTAGAGTAGCCAAGGTGGCATACATCCTAGATCTGCAATCATAATTGCATCGTGTAAATGATTTCTTCCATGTTTTGCAATAGAGGAGGCATGTGCATGACCATCGCATTTCATCAATTGGGGTCAGCAGGACATCGAGGATGGAGTGATTTTTGCCGAGTACTCGATGGAGATCGAGGATCGGTAGGAGAGAATCATTCATGGGAGATCAATTCCCTTGGTGCACATTCGGTGGCAGTATTGGAATCATCAGGAGTGAATGTGGTAGTTGGAGACTCATATCCGTGCCCTGTACCCAAATCTTTTTTAGTAGCATTTGTTTTAGATTTTTAGGGATGTAAAACCCCAAGGTGGGGAGAACGTAGTGGATCATACTTTTAATGTATAATTTTTAAATATTATATGAAATTATTTAAAGACCATATAATTAAATGTTATGCATCTCTGAGGCCCAGTGTTCCCAGAATAAATGTTTGTAATAAATTCAAATTTTAAACACCGTGTGAGAGATGTTTTCTTATTAAAGTGGAATATCTTTTGAACCAGTTCATAGATCAGAAATTTGAGGGCATCATTGAACTCGGAGTCAGAACTCAAAAAGAGATCGGAGTCTGAATTCATAGAACTCGGAGTCAGAAATCAAAAGAGTTCGGTGCCTGAATTGAAAGAACTCAGAGTCAGAACTCAGAAGAGTTCAGTGCCTGAATTCAGAGAACACAGAACCTGAATTCGGATCCTGAAAATAGAATTCTCTATTATCTATGTATTATATGATTCTGAGGATTTAGAAATGAAACCTAATTTTATACGTAGATTGGTTAATGAACAATGAAAAACATAGAAAAGATAAATTTCCATAGGGAATGAAAATTTTCAATATAATGTTAAAACACATGGTAAATGAAATTTTCCATGAGATATGGTGTTTGTGATTTTCAAAACACGAGGAATGGTAAATTCATAAGCAAACATTATTGACTCAACAATCTCCCCAAACATGATGGAATGTAAATGTCATAATGAAACCTTATTTTCTCAACACTCTCCCCCTTTTCAGAAAGCACAAACATCTTTACAAAAATGAAAAATAAGGACATGGAAAATATCTTTCTAGACATTGAAAATAAATCATGTCTCCCTTATAATATTGGAAAATATGAATACGACTAACTCCCCCTTAGGATTTGGAAAACTAAGGATCATATTATCGATTTTCGGAATGAGATTTTTCATTATCTTGAATATGGAAGTCTCTGTAATGAAAAAACCCCCTTAAATAAACCCCCCCTTATGGATATATCTTCTTTTCTTAGAAATAATTTTACTTTCTCCCCCATTTTGATTTTCAAAATTATATTTGAGGTAATAGAAAAGAAAATTTGATACCTAAAAGATTTGTATAAAACATCCAAAAGACAGGAACCCAAAAATTTAATTATGATTAGAAAGAATTTGTACAAGGATGAAAAATACAGCAAAAGATCATATTTATGCAATATTATCCTTCCTTTTACTTGGGAATCAACTCCTTCACTATTTTCTTCAGTTTCATAAGCTCATTACGATCTACCACTTCTATTTTAATAATTTGTTCTTGATCCTCATATTTCTTCTCTAAAGCTTTGATTCTATCTACATGAGACTTATGAGCCTCTACCTGAGCCTTTAGGACATCTTCCTTAATAAGATTCCTTTCTTCTATCTCAATCTGAAAATCTTTTTCACTCTTCCAGATTTGGGAAATAGAATACAATTTCCCATTCAGATCCTTCACTTCTTGAGTTCGAGAATTTAATTCCAGAGTTAACTTTTTCTCAAAACTAGTTGTATGATCTGTGATCCTAATATCGTCCATATCAAAAGCATCATTGACACCATAATGGAAATCATCATGTTCTCTCAAACCTTCAACTGTCTTCCCGGACCAGGAAACCATTTTCTTATAGGACCTTTTGTTGGCATCATAGATAATGAAGAAATTTTGAAAATCAACCTCAAGTTTTACACACTTGTCAATCACTAGAGACACTAAATCTGATTAATGATTTACTATGTGATGAAGCATCTAACAACAATATTATATGCTTGTGAAAAATGGAATGGTGCCAACCAAATTCTTTAATGAATGGACAATGAAATCATGTCTAGAGATGATGATTCTGAATCTAAGACTTTTCTAGGTAAGGGCTCTTTCTCTTGCTCAGCATGTTTCCTCTTTGATGATCCTCCATCTTCTTTTCTCATTAAAAGGACTTTACTAGGTGTATCAACAACCACCTGTTTCCTGTTATTAGTTCTCGGAATGGCTTCAACATCCAGAGATTCATGTTCTCTTTCAAACAATTGAACAATTCTTTCTTCATCTATATTCTCATTCTTATCTCCTTCCTCAACATCGTTAGGATGAATAAAATGATGATTAAAACTTTCTTCCTCAGACAGCCTATTCACTTCATCTTCATCTTTCTCATTCTCTTCATTCTAATAATTGCCAACTGTAGCATGTTTTGATGATTCTACTTCTGATGTTCAGATTGATAGTTTCATGGATAGACTATCATTGCTAGGAAATTATTCAACTTTATTTATGAGATATTTGGTGTCACCACTACTTTCTTCTTCAACCACTTCTTCTGCAAAATTTTCTACTTCAAAAACTTTTTCTTGGGATTTTTCTGAAGTCGTGAATTTCTTCCCTAGAGTCTCAGTTAAGGCTTCTAGCATTAATGATTTTGGTAGTGGTATTTTTTTGGAATCTTTTTCAGTATCCCTTATAAGTCATTGAACAATTTCAGTCTCATACATATTCTTCTTTTGTTTTTTTTTCATTAGATTTCTTCTCAATATCATCTGTTGTCTTCTCTTTTAAGGCATTGGCTTCAGCAGGATCCAAACCAAAACATGGCTCCCCTGCATTCATATTTTTCTTGTCTTCCCTCTATTTTGCTTCAACCTCATATGGATAAGAATTTTTTTTCTTAAGTTTTGGTGGTTCAAATTGGGATTCCTTAGATTTTGGGGTTTTCCTTCATCCTATACTTCCTTCAGCATCATCATTATTCCAACATTCTTCAATGGTTCAGCCACATCATGATTTTTCATAACATCTTCAGCTTCTTCCTCTGGTAGGTCATAAAATTTTCCGGAGTCTATGAAACAAAAAATATACATCCTCGTAAAAGTATCATCACCGAATAGAATGAATTTGAAATTTATAAGCATCGAACTACATGGTATTTTGAAAGATTCTTGACACCAAACAATTAACTTAGAATTAATGGACAGGTACATGATAACCTGAGCCTTCCGATTTCCATTCATTATATTATCGATCCTAATCAGATTATTCTTAACCAAATTAACCATCCTCATGTTCACCAGAAAATCTTGGATGTACAAATCATTCTTTTATAATGTATCCTTGTCACCTTTTCTTGGAATGATAAATACATGAACCCATTATTCAAGGATCCGATTATTTGTAGAGAGGTGAGAAATATTCAGATTCTTTTAATTAGTAAGACCGAGGCACTCCATGGGTTTCACCTTGACAAAACTTCCTTAAACATCCGACAACTTATTAGAACAAAATTCAGCCTATCCTTCAAGAGGAACTATAATCATACTAGCTGAATTTGTTTAAGAAGGAGAATAAGTATTTCCCTAGCTCAGGGATGAAAACATATCTCTATCGTCTTCCATAAAGATGCTGACTGATTCGTAAAAACTAGTTAGCATATCCGGATACACCTAATCTTGAAAACTAGTATTTGATATGCAAACAATCTCCCATCCATTCAATTTTATGTTCTTCGAAATGATTGAATCATACTTAGCGAAGAAGTTCGGATGCACCACCCATTCTCTATATACCTGCCACTACGAGATTGGATGGACAATAGACATATCTTTCTAAGAGTATTCTTCTACAGACATTCAGAATTTAGAAACTATTGAAAATTCCAAATGAGCTTATGTAGAAGTATAAGGCCCCAACCTTAAACCTTACTTAATATTGAATTAAATGAGTAATTCACATTGAGGATCTTTTCAGGTTTAGAGTTTTAGAGAATTAGGACATAACTATTACATCTCAAAAGATTACAAAGTAGCCGCTTCTACTAAATTTCCATAAAATAAAAACTCTTAAAAAGAAACATATATAGTTCCATGTTTTAGGTGGCATGACTTTCCCTTGATCCCATCCTTGGCCCTATTCCACGCAAAGTCCTGTGAAAAACATTTCAAAAACATGGGATGAGCATAAGAAGCTCAGTAAGGGATACACAAAGAATGAAAACTGTTAGTTTTTCAAAACAACAAGTAAACCATGGATACTTTATCAATGTAATACTTTTCACCTTCATGAAGTAGTAAAAACTATTCACTGAAAACAAATATCATTACTTACCTTTTTGTAACCAAAGGATTACCATAAAACCCATATAAAGAACACATAACATATATAAAGGTTACTTGGGACATAAACATACTTAAGTGGAATAACCATACGGTCGACTTCCACACATATCACGTAATGGAATAGCCATACGACCAATTTCCATACATACTTAATGAAATAGCCATACGGCCGACTTCCATACCCAATGCATTAGAGGTTATAACGTAACCACCCGTCCTGGTATTCACGACACCATCTGTCATATGGTTTATAACGTAACCACCCATTAAAATGTCCAAGTACCAATATAAAATCATAAAACATAAAACCAATATAAAGGAATGATAAAATTTCCACATCACAATATATCATAATAGAATCCTTTATCAAAACCATTTTCAAAACCATTTAAAACATTTAATAAAGATATTTTTGAATCAAAGTGTCTCATACCACCTTGAAGCTTAAAATTTTAAACCATTAATATCCATATAAATAAATATTTAAAACTATTTTAAAAACATGGATATTAATAAGAAAAAATAATTAAAACATTTAAAATGACATTTTGGTTAAAGGGGTTTTACCAAAATTAGAGACACTTGAATACAATAATTGAGGAATAACATTTAGTCAGAACATTATAATATCATGAGAATAAATGGATTCATGATATAATACTCCAAAGGACAGTATATACACCATATAAGAGTGAATTGGTGCATAACAACAATGAACCCTCAATAGAAATTTCAAATGTGATGAAATCCCTTATAAAGAAGGTATCCTTAAATTAAGGACAAATCAATCTCAAAAATATGTGTGACAAATATAAATACACCCAATTTAAGTGTATATTAAGTGTAAAACAATAAAAGGTCATTCACACATATTCAATGGAAGACATATTCAATGACTACATGTTGAACCCAAAGAAATCGAAATTGGGTTAAAAAGTTCCCTTGACAGCCTAACAGCATCACATCAAAATGAGTTGATGAGAGATAAAAAGTGTATCTCATCACTTGGACATAAAATTTACATCAATAAGGATATATGAGAAAATATCCCAACATAATAATATGTAAATTAAAAGACCCAACAGAAGAAGTCTTTTAAAAAAGAGGAGGGTGAAAGGTTCCCTTACCGACTTGGGTATATTTCAAAACATACACCCCATGAATGAAGGACAATAGATCATTGATGTAAATACTCATAAACGAAAGTATATTACCCAAAGAGTAGAATAATGGGAAGTACATACACCACTCAATGGAATTTGTGGCAAATGTAGCATAAATCTCACGGGAATAAAATTGAGATGAAAAATCCCTTACGAAAACTCGGCAGCCTAACGGCGCCACATACAACTTCCGAATATGGATTGATGAGATAAAATAGGGTATCTCATCACATTACAATAAAATGTACAGCAAGAGGAATATAAAAGAACATCCCCCAACATTAAAAAGAGGAGCCTAAAAGAAGTGACATAAAGGAGAGTACTTAAAAAGAAAGAGAGAGGTTAGATCTCTTTCGAAAGTTCGCCAGCCTAACGGCACCACTCATAACTTCCAAAATGGATTGATGAGAGAGAATAGGGTCTCTCATCACATGAACATAAAAATTACAGTAAGATTAATATAAAATAACATTCCAATAATAAATATGAGCTTTATAAGTAATGACATAAAAGAGTGTACTTAAAATGAAAGAGAGGTGTATGATCCCTTACCTCGGGTCCGACTTGACTCGATCGTTCTTTAATCTCCTTTAAAAGTGTAACCCCTTTTGATTTGAGCCTAAAGGCTTCCATTGAAAGGATTCTGCCAAAAGTTAATCCTCTAGGATGAGGAGAGGGATGTGGAGAGAGTAAATGGGCAGGGGTTGGCAGAGCCAAGGGCTTGAGGAGTGTGTGAAATGAGGTAGAGTTGGGGGCCTTTTATAAGAGGAGAGGAGGGGCACTTTTGGAAAGTAAGAAATATTACTTTATTTGAAAATGTGTTTCGGTTTTAAAAGGTCCCACATTGATATAATTCGTGGATAAGGTGATAAGGGTTCGAAATCCACTCATCCAATTGGTTTTGGACATG
Organism: Viscum album; assembly: GCA_963277665.1. NCBI lineage: Eukaryota > Viridiplantae > Streptophyta > Magnoliopsida > Santalales > Viscaceae > Viscum > Viscum album. The sequence goes on along the minus strand of OY728151.1, from coordinate 1,062,867,793 downwards.
TTTGGTTCATAGATTTTACATTATCTTTCCATTTTATTTAAATCGTCAAATAATGATGTCATCGCTGCATCATTATTATGTCATAAATATTTTTATTTATTTAATGTCTAAAAATTATAAACAAATTACTATGATGTAGGAAATCTTTTTAGATTTCCAATGACTATTTATAATAAAAAATATGACTTGTATAACCCCACTTAAAAATTGTTTTAGGAAATCATATCATGTTTGTGTCAATTTTACTTTTACATTAAATAAAATGTTATTTATGTCATTTCCCAACCAAAGTGGATCCATGGGGTCCCCAAGTTGACCCATGGTTTTTCTTGGTCGGCCATTAAACATCCAATGAGGTTAGGGAATGTGTCAAGTTAATTTCATATTATTAAAACATTATTTTTACCTTAAACTACACTATTTACCTCTAATCGCGATTAATGAAAAAAAAGTTACTATTCACCAAAAAATTATTTTCATCCCATTGAACAAAATTTTACATACTAATGACAACCATGTATGTTGGATTTTCAAAATTCAATACACATTAGTGGTAATCTTTCATTTAACTGAAAAATCAGTTTGCTTGATTACCACTTAGTGGTTTCACTATTCATCAAAAATTGGAGTTTTTCAGAAAAAATACCAAAACTTCACCCTAAGCTATATTTGATATTCCGAATTCAAAAATGAAGTCTGTTTTACAAAATTCAAAACATATTAGTCACATTAATTAATTTAATAATTAATTCCTGCTGTCAGAGAAAATAGCGTGTTTTTATAAAACAATAAGTATCAAAAGATTGACACTAGTTTAAGTTTGATTTCAAAGTGAAATTAATTCCAACAACCACAATTGGATTTAATGGTAAAAATATTTTATAATTTCACTTTAAAACCAATTCAAATTATTATCTAATCATATAAATAAATTATATTAAAAAGAGGTTTTGAATTAAAACACAACATTTTACATTATTCATTAAAAAATGAACATTATTGGAAAAATACCAAAAAATTACACAAAGTAAAATTTGATGTCCCCATTCTTAATAAGAGTTTGATTTGGTCCAAAAGAATGTATAAGAGTGATCAAAACTATATTTAATGACAGTTCTCCATTAAAAGGCGATAAGTGAACCTTTAGTGAAAACTAGGGCATATACGCCTAAAATTGAATTCTTTCCGTATTTTAAGCCTTTAGCTTTTATTGGATTAATGTAAAACATTTGTAATAATATTTTAGTTATTTCTATCCATTCCGACCAATACAACGGCTACATGTTAACTACCATTTAAAATAATATTATTTTATTATTGGAGTGCAACGTAAGATTCCCAAGAAACTCGTTGTTGCGTGTTGGGTACGCCATCGAGCATAGCGTCCCCTTTAAAGTCATATTAATATTTTATTCACAAGTATGGATAAATATAAAAATTTCATATTCATTATTTACCTGGGGTGTTACATCCTTCCCCCTTTTGGGAATTGCGTCCTCGCAATTTTAAAATTGCGCTTGGAAACATCCTTGAAAGTCCCACATCGGAACAAGAGTCGGTAAAACAATAACTTTAAAATAAAGAAAGATAAGTACAGAGGTCACCCGAGTTAACCCATACTAGGACTCCATTTGGAAAACATGGACATGGAGGAGAAAACATAGGGTCATGTTCTGATGGCGAGTGATAGAAAACATGTTTAGGAGAAAGTTAACAATGCGAAAATCACAAACTTGTGATGGGTTAAACGGTATTCGATTCCCCAGTAGGAAAAGTTAATAGACAAAATTTTTGTTTTAAGTTTCTTTTTATTGAGGAATTTATTCATAAGGAAACATAATCACTTATCATGTTGACTCTCAACTTTTATTAGATTCCTTACACAAACTCATATTTTCTCCAAAAGGCGAGTATTTAGGAAGACTTGTTCAAATTAAGAGTACTATAATCAACTTCTAGAGAATCACCTAATCCACAAAAGAGAACTATATACTTCCCATGTCTTTAGACTTTAACCAAAACCAAAACCAAAAAGGCTAGTACAAGGTTAGATAAACCAAAAAAAGATAACCCTTTATAAAAAGAAAATCTATTCTTAATCTCAAAAATTTGTCCAACAAAACCCAAAGTTCAACGAGGACCATTCTATAATCAATTTGTCCATAAAATTCTTCAAGGTAAACCAATATAAGATTGAAACCCAAATATTTGAAGGATTTAGTCGCATAGTCTTCCAAAATAAATCGTAACATTTATCTCCAAACAATATCAGTTTCTCCTAAATTCTCGTTTTGAAAAGTAATTAACCTAATCACATATCCTCCATGATAGGTTAATCATTTTCATAAATAACCCAAAATCAACTTACTCTTAATTCATAAAATCATATAACTAAAAAGAATCGGTGAAACTAACCAGGGACTTCACGTAGTCCAGTGGTAGGCGATAAATACCAGTCGCACTTTGGTTGTGGGTTCGATTCCCGCAGCTTTGTCCGACGCGACGTGTTGTCACACGGTCCACATGTTGTCCTTTTTCCAAAACTATATAATTCTTAAAACATTCCCCAAAATGAGATAAAATCTTCAAATATGATCATAAAATATTTTCACCTCAATTTTATCTCATGCCTTTCATTTTACATCAGAACATATAATAACCCATAATTACCTCAAAAGTAAGGATCATATAAACCCTAATGGTTACCTTAATAATTATAACCTGAACTTCCACATCGATTGGCCATCTTGTACATGATGCATTAAAGATCATACCAAGGTTCAAGTGGTTGATCAGGACTCCTTGATAGTTGGTTTAGAACAACCACGAGTTTCCTCATTGAATCCCCCATTTTATCTAGTATCTTAATCATAGAACCACCACAGTTTCCTTCAACCCTCTTGTCTCTTTGGTGCCTCCTAGATCCAACCATTCACTAAGAACAGAAATGTAAGTGTGAGTATATCAAAAAAATCCATCATGTACTAATGAGGAAGGTAAAAACTAAGATACACTTACTCATTCACTTTATCTAAAACTAGGACTCTTTCTGATATCCTAACCATTATGGTAATGTCACTTATGCTTAGAGGATACCCTAACCTCTAAAGTTATCTAAACCGACCTTTGATACCAACTATAAGGCCCCAACCATAAACCTTACTTAATATTGAATTAAATGAGTAATTCACATTGAGGATATTTTCAGGTTTAGAGTTTTAGAGAATTAGGACATAACTATTACATGTCAAAAGATTACAAAGTAGCCGCTTATACTAAATTTCCATAAAATAAAAACTCTTAAAAAGAAACATTTATAGTTCCATGTTTTAGGTAGCATGACTTTCCCTTGATCCCATCCTTGGCCCTATTCCACGCTAAGTCCTGTGAAAAACATTTTCAAAAACTTGGGATGAGCATAAGAAGCTCAGTAAGGGATACACAAAGAATGAAAACTGTTAGTTTTTCAAAACAACAAGTAAACCATGGATACTTTATCAATGTAATACTTTTCACCTTCATGAAGTAGTAAAAACTCTTCACTGAAAAAAATATCATTACTTAACTTTTTGTAACCAAAGGATTACCATAAAACCCATATAAAGAACACATAACATATATAATGGTAACTTGGGACATAAACATACTTAAGTGGAATAACCATACGGTCGACTTCCACACATATCACTTAACGGAATAGCCATACAACCAATTTCCATACATACTTAATGGAATAGCCATACGGCCGACTTCCATACCCAATGCATTGGAGGTTATAACGTAACCACCCGTCCTGGTATTCATGGCACCATCCGTCATATGGTTAATAATGTAACCACCCGTTAAAATGTCCAAGTACCAATATAAAATCATAAAACATAAAACCAATATAATGGAATGATAACATTTCCACATCACAACATATCATAATAGAATCCTTTATCAAAACCATTTTCAAAACCATTTAAAACATTTAATAAAGAGATTTTTGAATCAAAGTGTCCCATACCACCTTGAAGCTTCAAATTTTAAACCATTAATATCCATATAAATATATCCTTAAAACCATTTTAAAAACATGGATATTAATAATAAAAAATAATTAAAACATTTAAAATGACATTTTGGTTAAAGGGGTTTTACCAAAATTAGAGACACTTGAATACAATAATTGAGGAATAACATTTATTTAGAACTTTATAATATCATGAGAATAAATGGATTCATGATATAATACTCCAAAGGACAGTATATACACCATATAAGAGTGAATTGGTGCATAACAACAATGAACCCTCAATAGAAATGTCAAATGTGATGAAATCCCTTATAAAGAAGGTATCCTTAAATTAAGGACAAATCAATCTCAAAAATATGTGTGACAAATATAAATACACCTAATTTAAGTGGATATTAAGTGTAAAACAATAAAAGGTCATTCAAACATATTCAATGGATTACATATTCAATTACTACATGTTGAACCCAAAGAAATCGAAATTGTGTTAAAAAGTTCCCTTGACAGCCTAACGACATCACATCAAAATGAGTTGATGAGAGATAAAAAGTGTATCTCATCACTTGGACATAAAATTTACATCAATAAGGATATATGAGAAAATATCCCAACATAAAAATATGTAAATTAAAAGACCCAACAGATGAAGTCTTTTAAAAAAGAGGAGGGTGAAAGGTTCCCTTACCGACTTGGGTATCTTTCAAAACATACACCCCATGAAAGTAGGACAATAGATCATTGATGTAAATACTCATAAACGAAATTATATTACACAAAGAGTATAATAATGGTCAGTACATACACCACTCAATGGAATTTGTGTCAAATGTAGCATAAATCTCACGGGAATAAAATTGAGATGAAAAATCCCTTACGAAAACTCGGTAGCCTAACGGCGCCACATACAACTTCCGAATATGGATTGATGAGATAAAATAAAGTATCTCATCACATTACAATAAAATGTACAACAAGAGGAATATAAAAGAACATCCCCCAACATTAAAAAGAGGATCCTAAAAGAAGTGACATAAAGGAGAGTACTTAAAAAGAAAGAGAGAGGTTAGATCTCTTACGAAAGTTCGGCAGCCTAACGGCACCACTCAAAACTTCCAAAATGGATTGATGAGATAGAATAGGGTCTCTCATCACATGAACATAAAAATTCCAGTAAGATTAATATAAAATAACATTACAATAATAAAGATGAGCTTTAAAAGGTATGACATAAAAGAGTGTACTTAAAAAGAAAAAGAGGTGTAGGATCCCTTACCTCGGGTCCGACTTGACTCGATCGTTCTTTAATCTCCATTAAAAGTGTAACTCCTTTTGATTTGAGCGTAAAGGCATCCTTTGAAATAATTCTGCCCAAAGGGAATCCTCTAGGATGAGGAGAGGGATGTGGAGAGAGTAAATGGGCAGGGGTTGGCCGAGCCAAGGGCTTGTGGAGTGTGTGAAATGAGGTAGAGGTGGGGGCCTTTTATAAGAGGAGAGGAGGGGCACTTTTGAAAAGTAAGAAATATTACTTTATTTGAAAATGTTTTTCGGTTTTAAAAGGTCCCAAATTTATATAATTCGTGAATAAGGTGATAAGGGTTCGAAATACACTCATCCAATTGGTTTTGGACATGTGTGGTTCATAGATTTTACATTATCTTTCCATTTTATTTAAATCGTCAAATAATGATGTCATCGCGGCATCATTATTATGTCATAAATAATTTAATTTATTTAATTTTGAAAAATTATAAACAAATTACTATGATGCAGGAAATCTTTTTATCTTTCCAAATGACTATTTATAATAAAAATTCTGACTTGTATAACCCCACTTAAAAATTGTTTTAGTAAAACATATCATGTTTGTGTCAATTTTACTTTTACATTAAATAAAATGTTATTTATGTCATTTCCCAACCAAAGTGGATCCATGGGGTCCCCAATGTTGACCCATGGCTTGTATTGGTCGGCCATTACACATCCAATGAGGTTAGGACATGTGTTAAGTTCATTTCATATTATTAAAACATTATTTTTACCTTAAACTACACTAATTACCTCTAATCGCGATTAATGAAAAAAAAGTTACTATTCACCAAAAAATTATTTTCATCCCATTGAACCAAATTTTACATACTAATGACAACCATGTATTTTGGATTTTCAAAATTCAATACACATTAGTGGTAATCTTTCATTTAACTGAAAAATCAGTTTGCTTGATTACCACTTAGTGGTTTCACTATTCATCAAAAATTGGAGTTTTTCAGAAAAAATACCAAAACTTCACCCTAAGAAATATTTGATATTCCGAATTCAAAAATGAAGTCCATTTTAAAAAATTCAAAACATATTAGTCCCATTAATTAATTTAATAATTAATTCCTGCTGTCAGAGAAAATAGCGTGTTTTTATAAAACAATAAGTATCAAAAGATTAACACTAGTTTAAGTCTGATTTCAAAGTGAAATTAATTCCAACATCCACTATTGGATTTAATTGTAAAAATATTTTCTAATTTCACTTTAAAAACAATTCAAAATATTAACTAATCATATAAATAAATTATATTAAAAATAAGTTTTGAATTAAAACACAACATTTTACACTATTCATTAAAAAATGAACTTTATCGGAAAAATACCAAAAAATTACACAAAGTAAAATTTGATGTCCCGATTCTTAATAAGAGTATTATTTGGTCCAAAAGAATGTATAATAGTGATCACAACTATATTTAATGATAGTTCTCCATTAAAAGGCGATAAGTGAACCTTTAGTGAAAACTAGGGCATATACGCCTAAAATTGAATTCTTTCCGTATTTTAAGCCTTTAGCTTTTATTGGATAAATGTAAAAACATATATAATCATATTTTAGTTATTTCTATCCATTCCTGCCAATACAACGGCTACATGTTAACTACCATTTAAAATAATATTATTTTATTATTAGAGTGCAACATAAGATTCCCAAGAAACTCGTTGTTGCGTGTTGGGTACACCATCGAGCATAGCGTCCCCTTTAAAGTCATATTAATATTTTATTCACAAGTATGGATAATTATGAAAATGTCATATTATTTATTTACCTGGGGTGTTACAAGAAGGGTTGAACTTCAGTACGCGAGAGCTTGAGATCAATGTTAGACTAGCATTGGGGGTCCTTTATATAGGCATTTGATGTGATGGTTCATCTTCCAAACGCAATCCAATTGTTGAAAATCCTTTTAATCAGATCTGATGGTTGATATGATAGCTGTAAGGAAAACATGATAGGATTCGATCTTTTGGGGTTTTTAAAGAAAAAAATTTGGATTTAAGGAAAAAGGGAATCAGATTTTTTAAAAAAATGAAAATACCTTCAAGTAAATGAATATTATGAAAACATAATAAAGGAAACATACATTTTGTATTGCTATAAAAAAATTTTGTAATGAGGAAAATTCATTTTGAGGAACATTATATTCTGAAAAATTTTGATTAAGAAAAAATTTGTAAAAATGACTATGAATATTTCAGAAATCATCATTACGAAAATTTAGAAAATCAGCGTTATGAAAATATTCATTACAAAATATTTTAAAAATCTGACTATGAGAATTTTCATTACAAGTGATTTGAAAAATTTGACTACGAGAATTTTCATTATGAAAGATTTTGAGAAATTTGACTAGGAAAATTTTCATTACGAATGATTTGAAAAACTAGACTACGAAAATTTTTATTATGAATGATTTGAAAACTATGACTGTGAAAATTTTCATTATGAACGATTTGAAAAATAAGACTACGAATGTTTTCATTACGAAAAATATTAATCTAACTAACAAGCAAATGTAATCCACCTATAAAAAAGAGTGTATTACTCTAAGGAGGTTGATTTCAACAGAATGTTAATGAGGAATATTACCTTACAGTTATAATCCCTTACTTATATTTAATTTATTCAAATCTATCAGTGGGTAACGATTTTTTGAAAATATCTGCAAGTTGAACTTGTGTTCCGATGAATTAAATAATGATATCTCTTTTTTGTGTGTGTTCCATAACAAAATGATGCCTGAGGTCAATATTTTTTTCACGAGAGTGATGTGGACATTTATTGAGAATAAAGATGTCACTAGTATTATCACACAATTTTTTTTTAGTAAAACTCATACAATAGTCTTTAAGTGTGTGTTGCATCCACAACACATGAGCCCAACAACTTCCAGCTGCTACAAATTCAGCTTTAGTAGTGGAAAGTGCTACTGAGTGTCCCTTGTTGCATGACCAAGAAAACAATGAATCTCTAAAGAAATGACACATTTTGGATGTACGTTATCTATCCATTCTATATCCACCAATGTCAGCACCCAAAAAAAGTTTTAAAATAAAATCATTTCCAGAAGTATAAAAGATTCCAAAATCCATGGCCCCATTTATTTAGCAAAAAAAAATTCACAACATTTAAATTACATTCCATGGGGTTGGATTGATATCTTACATATAAGCATACTGAAATCATTATGTCTAGATGACTATATTTCATGTAATGTAAACTTCCTATCATACCTCTAAATGATGTTTGATCTACTGGTTTCCTAGCTTCATCACGATAAAGTGTGTTTGAGGTACCAATTGGAGTAGTACTACATTATTGTTGTCATATCCATACTTTTTAAGGATATACATTATATAATTATTTTGGGATATATAGATTCTATAAGGTTTTTGAGAAATTTTAAAACCAAGGAAAAATGTTAACCCACCCATTATAATCATTTCAAACTCATATTTCATTAGATTCACGAAGGAGTCATTTTAAGATTGCTGACTTGACCAAAATATAATTTCATCATCATAAATTTGATCAATCAAATCATTTTTCTTATCTTTCTTTATGAAAAGGGTTGGATCTGCATTTCCCATAACGTAATGAGTTTGAAAAAAAAAATCATGTATGTCTATCATACAAGGATCAATGGGCTTGCATAATTCCATACAAAACATTGGTAAGTTTATAAACATGTTCATGATGTTTTGTTTCTTCAAAACCATGAGGTTTTTCAACAAAATATTCTTCATGAACATAACCATTAAAGAACGCACAATTCACATCCATTTAAAAATGTTTGAAATTGAAGAATGTTGTAAAGGCATATAAAATATTAATAGATTCAATTCTAGCTACTGAAGCATAGGTTTCTTCATAGTCTATTCCTTCTTGTTGATTATAGCATTTAGAAAATAATCTAGCTTTATTTCTTACTATTATTCAATTTTCATCACAATTATTTTTGAAGACCCATTTTTATCCAATAACAGATGTTTCTATAGGTCTTTCAACCATGGTCCAGACTTTATTCCTTTTGAATTCATTTAGTTCATCATGCATAGCTTGTATTGAATCATCATCACCTAAAGCTTCATCAGTGCTTTGTGGTAATAATTGGGAAAGGATTTATAGATGTTCTACTTCATTTCATAAGGATCTTTTAGTCCTTACAAGGTTCTTTACATCACCAATGATACTATCACTGGGATGATTCTTAAAAAATGACTGATTTAGGTTTTGTAAAATTTGTTCATCAATATTGGGTAGGAAGTCTTCTAGGGTAAATTATTTAGAAACATCTTCTTTGAAATTTTCCTTACCAAAAATATCTTCTAACAAAGGATTATAGTTAGTTCTTTTAAACATATCCAAATCTGTAGGTTGGTGTTGTTTAAAAACAATGGGATCAGTTTCCTCAAATTTGACATGTACTATTTCTTCAACAGTGCAAGTGTTTTTATTGAAAACTTTATAAGCCTTAAAAGTTGTGGAGTAGCCAATGAAAATTCCATCATCAGATTTTGGTGTGAATTTGTGTAAGTTAAATTTAGTATTCAGATTGAATACCTTGCCCCCAAAAAAATGAAGTAGGAAAGTATAGGTTATCTACCATTTTATAACTCATAATGATTTTAATTAAGAAATGGTCTAATCAAAACATGATTTATAGTATAACAAGAAGTACATACAGGTTCAGCCCAAAAATGATTGCCTACATAATACTCACTCAACATGGTTCTTGTTATCTATTGAAGAATTATATTTCTTTTTTCAAAAACACCATTTAGTTGAGGTGTTCTGGGTGATGAGAAGTTATGAGTATTTCCTTTCCTACTACAAAAGGTTTCAAAATCAGAATTTTGTAATTCTCCTCCATGATCATTATGAATAGTTATCAAAGGAAGGTTTTTCTCATTTTTAACTTGGGCTCTAAAACATTTGAAATATAAAAAAGATACAGATTTATTTGTTAGAAAATGGACCCACGTAAATCTAGTGTACTCATCAACTAAGAAAAATAAAAAAATATTTTCTTCTAATGCATCCAGTTTGGATTGGACCAAAAAGATCCACATGCACTAACTGTAATGAATCAGTGGTTGATAATTCACTAACTGATTTAAAACATGATTGATGTTTCTTGCCATATTAACAAAGATCACAATATTTTGAAGAATCAAATCTATGCTCTGGTAGACCTTAACTACCCTTTTCATAGATATTTTACATATGATCCTACGTTTATTGTGTCCTAGAATTCTATGCCACAACCAAAAATGATCTTTCATTTCCCTAATGTAAGGTATGTTTTGGTTTCTATGGTCTTCTATGTTTACTGTATAAACATTCTCTTGCCTATTGGCAGAAAGCATAAACTATTCCTTGGAATTATGTACCAATCACTAGTCATTCCTAAAATTCACAAGGTAACCTTCATCATATAATTGATGTATGCGAATGAGGTTGTTCTTAAGACATTTAACAAATAAAACATTTGAAATCAATGTTTTTCCAAGAAAAACAATTTTACCTATAATAATTATTTCTCCCTTAGCATTATCTTCGAAATTTACTTTTCCTCCTTTCATCTAGATAATATTTTCAATGTATTATTTTAACCAGTCATATGCCAGGAATATCTACTATCCATGTACAAAGTATTGATGTTTGTAAATTCTTTATTTTGCTGGAAAATAAGAATGTTAGACTTTTAGAATCCAAATATTCTTGGATCCGGAATTGTTAAAAAAATAAAATTTTCGGTATCCACATTTGTTTAGAAAAATCAGCATTATGAAATCCATGAGATTGAGCATTATTCAAAGAAAAAATTTTCTTTACAATCCCACCACTATTACATTATGTACGAAAAGGGGCTCTGGATAGTATAAAATAGTTGTTTTTTAAAACAGGTTTTCTGTGAGTATAACCTACTCCAGTTGTATTTCCTTGAGGTTTGATTTGAGAATGCATATTATCAAAATTTTCATTAATATAATTAATGTTTTCAAAATGGTTCTTAAGGGAATATATTTCTGATTTTAGTCTTATGAGTAATTTCTAATTGTTAGAAATTATTTCATTAGAGTTAGATTTTTCCTTGAAAAACATTTATTTTTAAAATAGCATTCAAAATATCTTTATAATTTTTTTTAAGAATTTACTTTATTATGGTATTTAAAAATATTTTCTAGAATCTCATCTTTATCATCAAGATCTCTAGAGAGGTCTGCAATCTCTGTTGTAAGAACTTCTTCTCTTGTATTTTCCTTGTTTAATTTCTTAGGAATTTTACAATTTTTTGTTTCTAACAACTTGAAAAATCTAGATACATCTTCAAAAGAAGTTATTTCTTCATTATTTTAAGATAAAGTATCTTCATCAGAAGTAATATCTTCAAATAGTAATTCTTATCAAGTGATTAATATGTTAGAGCCTTGGAAGAGCGTACTTTGGCCACAAGACATGTATTTGCGATTGAAGTAGAAGCAATGAATCCAATATTTTTCTGTGCTGATGATTAATATTCAGAAGATTCACTTCCAGAAGAGTCTCCAAACCTGGTACTCCAAGTATGGTTTGCTTTAAGACTTTTCATGTGCATCCAACGATAGAACTTATTCTTGTTTCTTTCTGAATTCCATTCCTTCTTTTCCTTCTTTTTCAATAGAGAGAAATCAGGTCTGATATGAATTGTTTTTCTACATTCATAATAAGTAACATCACCATCATTCTTCTCTTTGTAGTCTCTCTTCATGAACTTATTCTGATAGTTCTTTTGAGCTACTATCTTGTTCATTATCCAAGAAATATTAGCTAATTCATTCTCATACATTTCTATATCACTAGATTCTAACAGAATAGTAACTTTCTTTGACTTGGATATAGTTACTCTTTCTAGAGTCTTAGAATTAATATATTTAGATGTAGTTGTAAACACAACTCCTCCATTACCAATCTTCTTTTTAACATTATTATAAACTCTCTTCATTGTAGTCTCACAATGAAGAAGAGTTCCGAACAGCTCATCTAAGGAAATCCGTGTAACATTCCTATTCTCATTAATTGTTGTCCTCCTAGATTCCCACTCAATAGGAATGATGTCTATGATCTTATATTCAAGTGGCTCATCATCCAATCCTTTTTATCCCATATAATATATACTATTCATGATTGTCATAAACCTTTTTTAAACATTGCTTATAGGTTCTCCATATGGAATGTTAATGCCATGGTAGTCACCTCTCAACATAGCACTTCTTGTCACTATAACATTAGAAGTACCAAAATGTGTAACTTCAAGTTTCTTCTAGATACAATTTGTAGCTTCACATGAAGATATTTTACTATAGATGTTCCTAGTCATGGAACATAGCAATGTATTTCTGACTCTGAAATTTGCTTAATGTTATAATTTCTCATGATTAGTAAAAGTTCTCAATTCCATATCAGAAAACATATAGTGTCCTATTAGAATTAGGGAGTTATCAACTGTAGTGTTAATAACGAAAGTATTCATCCTATCTCTCATGTACTCATTATCATTTCCATCAAAAATAGGGGGTCTGGTAGGATTTATATTGTCAATAGAACCAACATTTAGACCTGCCATCATAAGTAAATTTGTTCCACCCAAACTTATTAGTAATAAAATTCATAAACTAATGAAAATATCCTATGAAAGGAATAAAAACTAGAGTCTCCCTATGAAAAATATGAATCTGAACTTTATGCGTCCAAAAATATGATTCCAAAAAAAATGAAGAAGAATATTTCTCTTCTGAATCTAATTATTAGTTTAATTCAGATTTATCCAAAACTCTGAAGCAAATTGTTAGATTGGTTTAGGGTACAAGGTCACCTCCTATGATACCAATATTTTGATCGATAATATGATAGATATGATACTAATTTTTGAATCAAAATAGTATATAGATACTCAATATACAAGAGGGAGTGAATTGTATACATAAAAATACTTAAGGAAATTCTGTATAAACAAAATTCACACCACCTCTATGTTCTACTAATTTGCATGATTTCAAAAAAGTGATTCTAGAAATGAAACTGAACAAATGTTTGCAGCCATAATGATTCTACCTTAAATCATATAGAATCCTATTTAATCAGAGTACATGTTTAAGAAAGTATAAGATAGTTAAACATTTTTCAACAACCAAAATTACAGTGGAAAACAAAATTGAAACAGTAGTAGTAACAAGTAGTAAATCATTTAACCCAAAGAGAAGGGTATCCAACAACCATGAATAATGTTACATTGATTTATACTTTTATGAAAGGATGTTTTATCCAAACCCAGGTAAGACCACAATCTGAAGATCAATATCTATCTTTCTATCCACGCAAGCCCTCGATTTATAAGGAAATCAGCACCTCTGACTTCAAAACCTGAAGTCTCTGATTTTAAGGAAATCACACCTCTGTACAATGAAATTCTGCATGAAGAAAAGTTTAAAAAATCCATTCCAACTTTCTGCATGATGCTTGAGAGTTTATAATAGTCTCTCTCTCTAGAAATCACTTCAACAACATGTAAGCATGTTATACAAAAATTATGTCAGTCCAAAAGTTGTTTATCATGTTGTGAGCTCGTTCAAATGAACTCTTATTTATAGGTATGTCTTAAACGGTCATCAACCTCCTATAAAGATCTTATTTTTCATTAAATTTCAGATAGAACTATACATGTGTCACTCAAACAATGGTTAGTTAGTAACTGAATGTGGGAAATCATTTTATAAGAGTTAGTAAGAATATGGTTACTTAACAAAATTCATTTTTTAGAGTGTAATAAAAAATTGAAAGTTCAGAGTCTAACAAAAAAATACATTCGGTATCAATTATACAAGGTCATTTGGATTAGGTTTTCCAAGGAATTTGGAAACATAATTCTATAGAATTATGGAGACTGATTTTCAAGGAAATTTGGAATCTAGATTCACAAGAAGTCGGTGTCTGAATTCTGAGAATCCGGAGTCCTAACTCATAAAATTTCGATGTCTAAATTCATAGAAATCGGAGTTAGAACATATACGAGTTTGAAGTATGAATTCAGATTAGTCAGAGTCTGAACTCATAAGAGTTCAGAGTCTGAATTTTGGGATCTTGGACTTAGAACACATAAGATTTCAGAGTCTGATTTCAGAGAACTCACAGTCAAAACTCATAAGAGTTCGGAGTCTAAATTTAGAGAACTCAGAGTCAAAACTCATAAGAGATCAGATATCGAATTCAGAGAACTCGGAATCAGAACTCATAATAGTTCGGAGTCTAAATTCAGAGAACTCAGAGTTAGAACTCAGAAGAGATCAGAGTCTACATTTAGAGAACTTGGAGTCAGAACATAGAAGTGTTCAGAGTCTGAATTAAGAGATCTCAGAACATGAATTTGGATCCTGAAAAGAGAATTCTCTATTATCTAAGTATTATATGATTGTGAGGTTTTATATATGAAACCGAATTTTACACTTAGAGAAGATAATGAAAAATAAAAAACTTGGTTTGTATAAATTTCCATGGGGATGAAATTTTTTTCTAATGAAGGTAAATCACAGGGTAAAATGAAATTTTCCCTGAGATAATTTGTTTGTGATCTTCAAAACATGAGGAATGGTACAGTCAAAAGGAATCCTTAATGACTCAACAATATCCCCAAACATGAAGGAATGTAGAATTCATATGGAAAACTTATTAACTATTCATATATATATTTGTGGAAAAACCCGAAGGATAGTACCTCTCGGATATAAGTCATTAGAGCTATCAGACTCATGCAGTGTGTTCTCCTGGGCGAGTGCTTTATGGAATCATCAAACTGAATCCCTAGTGGTGGTATGATATTGCGGGAATTTTCCCTAGACTATAGGTTTGGGATTGAGTATTTCTGGATTGTGATCTCTTATCTTATAATTTGTAGTCATATACTGTGTTGAGATGACATTTCCTTTCTTTTGTGCATTGCATTGTGGTTTTTGGGACCCTATACAGAGTATTTTTATACTCACCTGTGCACGGGCATTGCCCGCACATGTCGTGTCTTGTGAAAGGGAGTTGTTTTTTGATACAGTCTGGGGTGGACTAGGACAGAACCCTGCTTTGTGAGTTCAGTATAGGCCAAGGTGTTCCTACGGAGACAAGCAACAGTCCTAGTACCTCTTTGTGTTTACAGGCAGGACATTTTAGTTTTCAATCTCTTGTTTTAGTGGGTATGTATTCTGGCTCAGTTTACATTCAGTACATTACCTTAAACAGTACTCTTTTGGTTGGGTTTAATTGTATGCATCCATTTTTTCCCTAATGGATTATAAATTTCCGCATTTTGGGCAAGGATATGTGTGTTTGGGTGTATGGATAGGTACATATGTGATGCCTCTCAAGTTAGTAATATGCTTACTCGGTGCTAGACACCATCCCCTGGCCTATTGGATGTGGATTGGGGAGTTATGACGTGGGCCCCCCTAGGAGATGTCGTGATACCTGATCCAACCCATGTACTCACCTATGATGAAATTGAATTGGAACCTAGTTTGTTTTATTGTGAACCGTGTGTCCAAATTGATGACACAAGAGAATAAGTGCTGAGAAACCGGGTGACTCGTCTGGTAAATGTTCTATGGGGAAGCCATAGTATTGAAGAGGAAACATGTGAACCTGTGAAACTAATGATAAATATCAATGTGAATATTTTTAAGAAGTAATATTCATGAAATTTCTAGGATTAAATTATTTTATGGATGATAGAATGTAACACCCCATGCTCCCACGATACGTTTCTGTTTTAATAATTCCTTAGCTTGTGATGTAGGCAACATCGAGATTTAATACACCATTACCAATTAATGTAGCCATTATGAATAGTAATACCCACATTTTGAAATTTTATAAAATTTATTTTTCAAAATGGACTTCAATTTTTGATTCAGAATATCAAAATTAGCTTATGGTCATTTTTTGTTATTTTTCTAAAAACATTCGATTTTCGATAAATAGTGAAAACACTATGTTTTAATTTAAAACTAAAATTTTTATTAATGTAATTAGTTATTTTATTTTAATTTATTTTAAGTCAAAAAAATATAATGCCTATATATGTTCAATGTAATTAATTGGAGACATTTTATAATATGTTATTATATATATAATTTTATTGAACATTGTACTGTCTTTTACCTACCATCTGGGAGCATTTAAAAATTTGCATAAAACATAACTTTACCTATTTTGTGAGTTGAATTTCAAAAATCTAGGAAACATGGTTGACATCAGAATGTAAAATGTGTTTTAATTAGATGAAAAATGTTTTTGGTGAATTGAAACTTTGGACTTTTGTTTAACAGAGTTAAAAGTAATTTAGTGTAAATATGATATTATAATTACCCTAACACAAGCCCTTATTCTATTGGATAATTTTAATTAAACCAAAAACATCTATTAGAATAAAATATGATGCTTTTGGTAAACATGGATCAGATGAGAACATTTATTATTATTTTATTTCAAGAAGAATTAAACGTGTTAAATTCAATGTTAAATAACACAACCATTTTTAATATATGGATACAAAGATTATAAGTTAGACTCTAAATATTCATTACAAAGCTAAAACAATTCCTACATAATGTTATTTTACTTATAATATTTAGATGATAAATAATTAAATTTATTTTTGACACAATGATGATGCTATAATTACCTTAATAATGAATGATTGAAATGATTTATATTAAAAATATCCAATAAAATATAATTTTAGACATTAGACGAATAAAAATATTTTTTAGGTTAATATGACATGTTAGGTTTGATTAAGAATTTTTTGTTCTATGTCATCTTACTGTTATAATTTTCACAAAAACCAAACACTAAATAGTGTCAAAATTGACCTAATTGAGTTTTGAAAACATATAATATATTTGTAAATGATATAATATTCCTAAAAATATATGGTTCATCCAAAGGTCTTGGATAAGGTCATATATATTACTATTTATCCACTTGGGGTTCTCCAGTATTGTTATAATATGTTTATTAAAAGTATAATATAAAATTAGAAAGATACATGTTAAAGGTCAAAATATTTAACTAAGCGTTAAATCTAAAACATAAGGTTAATATGGTGACTTGAAGCTGTCTAAAACCTATTGGTTGAGTGGTTTTCGACCCATTCCTACCATATCCTATAAATAAATCATTTTTGAGCCATTATAAAGCAAAAATGATTTTATTATTAAATAATATTTTATGCTTTTCCTAATATGACCCTGACCTCTCTTATAAAAGGGTACCTCCCCATCTCTTAAATTCACCCGTCCAAAACAATTTTTCCCTACCAAACCCTGCCCAAATATCCTCTCAACTATCCTAACTTCGACATAGAGGTCTTATATTTATCATAAAGCCAATCTATGAAGCCATTTTGATCAACTCAAAAGAAAACACCTGAAGAAGAGGTAATAATTTCACCACCCTCTTTCAAGTTATTTTCTTCTTCCACTTCCTCTTTCATTTTGTTTCCATTAAAAAATAATAAATTCAGTACCTTCTACATACTGTGATGTTATTATAAAAATGTTACAACCATATTCATTATTCTATCCATCCTATTAATGAAAAATCCACCATATGTTCTTATGTAAGGGTAACAGTCTTCACGTCGTGGTGTAGATTGTTATTCAAAAACTTCATTATTTGGATGGCTATAATGATGAGAATAAATTAAGCAAATAAGAAATATAAAATTTTAATGATTCATTATATATGATATAACATCTAATTAAATAATATTTCACCATCAATAAAATGATATTGTCGCTAGTTCATACATACAGATTATAGTGTCCACGAACACGATGAGATTTATCCCCCATCGTAATCATTCAAAAATAATTTTCATTCTATGATTAATAATAATGATTATGAACCTTATAACATTTTGTATATGAATCAAATACATCCTATCCATATAAAATATGGCTTACATAACTAACCTTATAAAATAAAACAAATCAGTTAACACGCAAAGCAATGATTCTACTCAAATATTATTTAAAATAAATATTATAAGATCATATATGCTATCATATTATTTTATATGATTCTTTTATAATTTAATTACATTGTATTAACTATTATATAAGAGGTTAACATACCATTGACTAAGGAAATGTACAAGGTAAGGGTTAATCCTACAATCTCTTTACTTGTCTGAGGTTGTTAATACGTAAGTATGTATAGGGACATCTTTATCATCCACTTCCATATTTTCATAAAAATGTTATTCAAAACATTCTTAATATTAACTAGACTATGGGCCAAAGTCATTTATACCCTTATCTGTCCATATATATTTTTAAAGGAATCTATCTATTGTTTTCCAAAAAAATGTACATTATGTCCTTTTAGACAAAATTAAGGTATGAATGTCTTTTTTTAACATACACAGTGGGTGAAACTATTTTTTTCCATTATACCATTATCAAAGATTCCCATACAATCTTATAATAATATTTTAAAAATAAATGTTTTGTTTTATAATTATATGTCTTTTAAATTATTTCAAAATATAAAGTGATATTTCTCTAAAAATGTTTTGATTTCATCTATATCAACATCCTTTGATGGATTTTAATCTTGTTTGAAGTTGATTTATTATGATACAAAACATACCTTTTGTATTGAAGGTTTTGTTATATGTTCTACTGTGGATGTGTTATTTTAAAACCAATCATGGTTTATAGATAAATTATTGACATTTCATAATCTAGTTTTTATATGAATGTTTATGTTATGTTTAAGTCTTTTCATATATGGAATGTAGTGGACTTAGGAAGTTATTGGTGGAGCCTGTTATATCTCTTATATGAATCGGTAGGTCTCATGAGAAAATATATTGTCTTGGAATAAGGCCTTGTAAAAATATTATTAGTAGTCTTGGCACAAGGCCATAACTATTTGGTTATGATGTCTAGAATTATGCATTCTAACATTATGAAATTGGATATTGATATTGCATGTGATGATTCAACTAAAATAATATCCATGTGAATAAAAAAATATAATTATTTGATTTCTATTGTCCATATTATGCATATGTTTATATTAAAAAGGCTTATTTTTTAGTTTTTTACATTTCCTTAATTGATTATTCTTATTTATGAATGTTTCTCCTATATTGTAATCCTTACAGAGCATCTGATCTCACCCCTTTCTATGTGTTATTTTTTCATAACGTGATGAAATATTTTATGGTTGACTTACAGGGATAGGATAAGGATATAAGTATGTACAATGGGGAAAAAATGTTTTTGATGGTTTTTTTCATGATTTAATGTAAAAGTTATGAATGTATCTAATACATCTAAGGCTACTAAACTGTTCGGTCCATCGGGATTTGACCCCTTGTGATCATGCCAATGTTATGTAATAATGGACCAACTCTGGGTAACTAGGGTCGGGGCGTTATAGACAAAATATTTACAAACTCTTCCTTCCTCATGTTTAAGGAGAGATAATGACCCCCGAGACCCGCCTTCAATAAGACCTGGAGTGGCGATTAACACTATGTGTATAGAATCATATGTTAAATATAAGGCATTACTGTTTTAAATTAGAAGAATCAGGAGACAATATAGTAAATCCTCTCAAAAAAAAGTGGAATTAAAATTAAATCCAAAACAATCCATCAACATATTCATGTTCAAATAATAATGTGTTACAAATACAATAAAACTCCAAAGGGATGTACCTCATGAAAAGAAAAACATCCACGTCAACGATCCTAGCATCCGAGCTAATAGGGTCTAGAACGGTCCTCAAAATACCATTGGAAACCATAATGATGTTTTTTATATGTTGGGTGAGTATATAGGCTTACTCAGTAGGGAAAACCAAAAGCTCCTGTGCACAAGTTGGGATGCATTCTAATGCCTCTTGAAAATAGAGATTACTGAAGCACCTGGTAATGAAACTATTCTCCCAATCCACACATAAGAATAATGCCCAAATAATGAAAGTCAAGTAATGTAATAGTAATAAAAAATCGATGTCTGGGTACCCCACACCCCTTTCCCATAGGATATTAAAGACATCATATGCATCAGACCACCCCATCCATTTTCACCACAGTCCCACAACCATTCCCCACATGAACACACATGGGATACCAAAACCACATATCCCTCATGCACAAACCTGTGCCACAAAAACCACATGTAACCACACCTGCAGACACCTAGGCCCAAACAACTACTGGTAAGCCCGACGATAGCTGGGTCAAAACAACTGCTGCCATGGCTGAAGACACCTGGGCCTCATCCCCAAGACACTTGAAAAATAAATCCCTTACACACCTAGGAGATTCACCACAGCTACCTTGACCGATGATTCCAAATAAAAAAATGGAACTCAAGCCATCACAGCTTTCCTGAAGAGTCTTGGGATACTAAGGAATGGGAGTAGAAAATGAGATATTAACCAGAAACTCATATAAGTGTTTGATAAAACACACTCCCCGTGATATGGGGGTGTTCGACATATAGCGCTCAACTTGGGTGGCATGTGAATAAGGAACATAAGAACTAAATTATATGTATCGTTAAACAATCACTCATCGCAACCTAGGGGTTATAAATATATCCCATACACAATCACCCTCATTACAATTCATACATAAAAAAACCCAACAACCATAACAAATTCACAACATATTCCCATAAAACAATTAGTTATTGAACTCATTCATGTAATCGCATTCCAGAGGTTTCATTTAAATTATTCATCCCTATTGGGCATCTAACAAGAATAAGCACTGGCCAAGGAACGAAAAATAATCAAGAATAAATTTATGCTTTCACACCTGGTTCTCTTGTAAATTTAAAATAACAAAAGGTGTCCATGAGATCAATCAAATTACTAGTGCCATACAATGCCCCAAGATACAGCCCCACACTACCGTAGATCCAAATAACTACAACCGCACCACCACAGGGGATCACATCCCCATCCATGTCACCCCAAAACAATCAAGCCGAACAAAAACACATATTAACAAGATAGAGTAATGGAGTTTCCCGATTCTAACACACCATTCACAGAGTTTCTTCTTTTCTATTTGGTTACCTTGGGTGATCACACAAGGATTCGGGTTTACTAGACATCCATTTAATCAACCGAGTTTATGTAATTAACTAATTCCCATGTTACATCCATTCAATAATCACAGAAGAAAGGGGTTCATTAGGTTGCAAGGAAGCACTGCCAGCATCTATGATTTTTACATGACATATGATCATACAATAAACAACATATAATAATGGGTATAAGAGTACAACAACTTCATCAATCACACACCTTCATTTTTTAAGGACGTATTATTATCTTATTTAATGTTTGGTTTCAACCATCCCCATAGAAACATTATCGTACCAACCGAGCATGATACAAAGTAAAGAGAGATGAAAGAAAAAACACTACCTGGGTGATCAATGGTCGATGTTTTTCTCCATGTGCCGAGAACTGTGGTTTCGTGATATGCAGGGGAGGAACTATGGGGATACCAATACTGAGTAGGAAATGCTCCAGCACTAGGCCACCATTATCCTCTATATGTTGAACTCATAATGCAGCATGAAATGGAAAGGATACTAGCCAGATAGAATGAAAAATCCCCATGTGATAAAAGCTAATATCCATGAGTTACTTGATATGATATCTCAAACAGCTTAAAATGAAGATCGTGGTTTCACCACGTATATGGAAGGATACACATGATTGAAGTAATAGTTATTTAATATTTCTCATCGAAGAGGTGGCCTTAACAACTGTGAGTGAAAGGTTTTCCATTAAAAAGAGGCTAACTTGTAACAGGGGTATAACTCTATGTATTGGAAAAGGGTGTGGCACTGAGTAAAATGACACACATTTTGGTAACTCAAGGGTCTCCAAACTCCTAGTTATTTTATATAACATTTATGGGATTTAAATAGCATTGAAACGGGTATTAAAACACATATATGTCAAAATTATGTTCTTGGAGAAGTAATGGAAAAAGAAACTAAGGTGGGTCACTGTTTGGTAAGACACTGTAAGTGGTGCCACGGTCATTGTACCACGGTCACGGTGCCACAGTAAGTGGTGTCACCATTATGGTGGGTGACATGATGGTGCAACCATTACGGTGCCACCATTTTGACATGAGACTGTGACGGTGCGACCATTATGGTTCCACTATAACGATGCCACTAGTTTGGTGGAAAACCATAAGCAGTGCAACCACTTCAATGTGCAACTGTGATCGATGCCACCATAATGGTGTCACTGAGACCAGTGCAACCATTTCGGTGGAACAATTTGATGGAACTGATTTTTTTTGGAGAACTCATTAATGAGAAATTCTCAGAGAATTAAATCTGATACCTCTCAAACTATTCTTGCCCCTGATAATAGAAACTATACCCGAAGAAAAGAGAGGAGTCCGAACAACCACCTCAAATGATACCTCTCATGAGAAAAGCTCCTCGACTTCTAGAAAAACCTATCCTTAATGTAACCACAAACAAATGTATAGGTCATATAATCCATTCATTTGGATTAGAGATTCCCTTACCCTATGTCATGATACTATGCTCTTTGGGAAGCATTGACCCACCCACACAAGATTAACCACATCTGCTTTAATGTGTCTTGATTAAGGATCAGGTCCTCCATTCCCCATTGACAGGACTCTTCACAGACATCTAGAGTGATAGGGAAAAATACCATATCATAGTTAAAAAAGTTCAAACACTGTATCACAAACAAGTATAAGATATTACAGAACAAAACAAAAAATAGATCTGGGTATTGGGCAAGCATCTCGGCCTCACATTCCAAAGTACTATCCAGGAGGCCACCATGCCACCATAAAACATTATTCAAGGGAATGGTTCATCCATGAAACTCCTTCTCATCATGATCATCGATCCCAACTAGTCACTCTACCAACATCATATTTTCGTCGATATCCAGCCATCCCCAATCGAGGATGTGTTAATCATTGTGTAAACACCGACGGAGATGAGACCCATGGATGATGACGTACACCCTCAGTAGTGGTAGTGATAGATCAGGTTGATAAGCCACATTACAGTACCGTAGCTACACCTCGAAGGGTTCAATGAATCAGGGAGAAAGCTTAATCCCCCAATTGAACCATTGTTGTCCAGGAAAAGTGGAGACATTCAAGAACACATGGTCCCCAACCTCAAACTCCAACGGTCTCATTATATGATTTGAATGCGAATTCTTCCACTCTGAAGACGCCTTCATCCTCTCCCATATAATTAGTATCTTCTCGATCATTATATGTACAACCTCTGAGCAAGAACACCCCCTCACCATCCTCTTCCAAAAACACCAATGAGGAATAAGGCCTCCCGTAAAAAGCATCGAATGGAGTCATGAAAATAGTAGAGTAATAGATATTTATGTTTGAAAACTCTACCAGAGTCAAGTGTCATACCCACAATCCCCCAATTTCAAAAACACCTGCATGTAGTATATCCTCCATCATCTAGATGGAGCGCTCTTCTTGCCCTTCTTTCTAGGAGCGGAACAATGTGTTGAGGCATAACTAGGTGCCAAAACCATGTTACAATCCTTTCAAGTATCGTGAGGTAAACTATGTATCCCGATCTGAGACTATGGACCTTGGAACACCATGCAACCACACCACCTTGTCCACATACCTCTGTGTTAGGGAATCCACTACACTTGAGTCCTTGACATCCAGAAGGTGAGATGATTTTGTGTATCAGTCCACCACTACCCAGATTAAATTGAAACCCCCTTGAACACTAGGATGCCCCATGATGAATCCGTTGAGATGCCATCCCACTACCACTCGGGGAAATATAAACAT
Organism: Viscum album; assembly: GCA_963277665.1. Taxonomy (NCBI): domain Eukaryota; kingdom Viridiplantae; phylum Streptophyta; class Magnoliopsida; order Santalales; family Viscaceae; genus Viscum; species Viscum album. The sequence continues at coordinate 1,062,843,539 of OY728151.1, read as the reverse complement.
TGTAACAGACCTCTTGGGATGCTGTGTTCAGCCTTCACCTATTGACACACAAAGAACTATTCCATAGATTCTTCCACTACCCACATCACTCTGAGCCACTAAAACTGACCCATCAAACCCCAATACATCTTGAAAACACCTTGGTGTACCTGCATGGGTGTTTTTGGAGCTCACTAAGAATCATATTTCACATTTCCACCTGGACGAACAACTATCTTTGAAATAATATTTGATTATGCCCATATTTCGACTATCCACATTGATAATAACACTGTCTAACAACATCACACATCACTTCAGCCTCTATGTTACCCTACATGGACCCCTTCACCTGCTGTAACAGAGAGGACTACACTGTCATCTGGAATAGACAGCCATAGCCATCCTCCACCATTACATCCATGTGTAGTGAATCCAACTCCTCCATCAACTTCCTAGCATCAGCAAACTCTCAAACCACATCATTCTGTGACTTCCTACTCAAGGCATCATCCATGAGATTTCCATTTCTAGAGGTATATGAAATATCGATATCTTATCCCTTAATATACTCCATCCACATCCACTGCCTAATGTTCTAGTCTCATTGAGAGAAGACATACCTCTAGCACTTGTGATCCATGATTGTCATAATGTGCTCCCTAATGAAGTAGTGACACCACGACATTAGTGCGAACACTACCACCATGAGTTCCAAGTCCAGGGTGGAATAGATATGCTCCTTGTAAAATAACATCCTAGACCCACAAGAGATCACCCGCACTGTGCAATCATCCCACACCTAATGATTTGGCCTGAAGCATCACAAAAAACCACAAATGTCACCCCTTCATCTAGAAGCCTCAGCACTGGGGAACTAACCAACTTCCCCTTCAGATAATTGATGGATACCTAGCATAGATCACTCCACACAAAGACCTTGTCCTTTCAAGTAAAATATGTCAAAAGAGCTGTAACTCAAGAGATGTTGGGAAAGAACCATCAATAATAGCTTTCTAGACGTAGTAAACGACGAACCTCCAACTTGAGTACTCAAAACTAGGGTTACGGGAAGTCTCTATCTAGTCCCCAAGTATGGTATATACTGGGTGTAACAATGGAATGTGAATCTCCTAAATCAAAAAAGGTACATGAAATATTACTAAACAAGAGGATCGTACCTGAGACGAATTGTAGCCCTTCACAAACTGCTTCCTCTACGGCGTACAACTACCCACACCCAGCACCTTTGACCCTCTGTTTTTGACCGCCTCCCCGTCCACACTTTGGTCAAGTTCCCTATGCATCGCCTTTAGGTCAGCCTCCTCAAGCAACGTCTACTCTGAGAGGAGCGAGAGCACGTGGTCCCTACTACTGCTGAGGTGGACGCTGAACCTACCCCCACCCACTGTACTACACTCTGTCCAAGAATTATTTCTGATGATTTCCACAATTGCTACAGACAAAACATCTTAGTCCAAGGCCTACAAGGAAGTGGAAAGGACCATGACATTAGAACTGTAACTACAGGGGCATTCTCCCCACTTGTCGAACCCTAGATGGCCCTGACACTAGGGGTATGCTACTGAAGACCTTCCCCATTGATGAGCCCAACTAGCTCCCCTCTCATGACACTCCTCCCAATGTATGCATCCTCTCCACAACTTCACCCTTCTATGTACCTCCATGTATTTCGGTAGAGTGAACGAATTAATAGAATAATGAATATAAGGTTAGAGTGCCACCTCTAAAAATCTCACCCGAGACACCTCATCTAGAAAATGTTCTATATTAAAGAAATGGAGATCATTGAACGCGATCCCCAACTACCTCACTAACATACTCCCTTACTGGAAGGAGAGTTGCTCATGCCTCTTCTCCACCTTTATCATGGAAGAGTGGAATTCCTCCTAGAACTCCCTCTCAATGTCAGTCTATGAAACCTTAGCCTCCCTATTCTACACAAGATAGAGAGTCCACCACTAAAGCACTGCTCCCCGCATCTTACTTATATCCAGAAGAACCCTTACATCATCGGATCCCGAATAAATATGGCTGATATCACGAGATCCTAGAGCCATCTCTCGTTATCTATGTCAAATATGTTGCTATCGTACATCCTGATGGTCTATTACTGAATGGATTGAAGCATATTCTTCCACTAGTCGTCCTCCCCCTTTCGATCATCCCCCTACTGATTAGTTAAATCAGCCTTCTGGGCCTCTATTTTTAGCACTACTCGTGGTTGCCATCCAGGTGCAATAACTACAAGGTAAACTAGGAATTATTAAGCCAGAGTGGTGTAGAATATTTTATAAAAATTTTATTAAACATTTTTTTTATTTTTGATCCCCAAACCACACATGACACACAGGAACACAAGTCCCTATGATGCATGTTCCTTTCATAGAAACTCTACCCAACAGTCACTGTACCCTCACATGGTCATTTGGTAGGTCAATAGTTCTTTCATCAAATCATGTGGGGCCCTAAAATCATATGTCTTAGCTGGTCTTCACTAGCCTATTTCACACTCAAAGACTTCCTAACACTTTCTCCCATCCATCCCATGCAATTCTTATAATACCTAACTCCAAAATCCATCCTATCTCTGAACCTAGGCTTTGATACCCTTCTCCTCATGACCCACCTTCCCCATGATGAGGGAAGGTACAAAAAATGTCTTAAAAAATCATTCTTCTAGTTGATTTATAGATAATGGCCCCAACACCAACCTTCAATAGGCCAAAGAGTGGAAACTAGCACCAAGGGTATAGAATCATCTCTAAAATTGAAGACATTACCATTTTTACTTAGTAGGATTGAGAGACAAGAGAGTAAATCCCATCAACATCAAAAGTGGATGTAAATGTAAAGCCAAAAAAATCAATCCCCATATGCGTGTTCCATAAATAAACTGCTAACAGTACATGAAAACACTATAGGGGAGTACCAAAATAAAAGAAAAATAGAAACATCATCTATTATGGAATTTGAGCTAATAGGGTCTGGCACTATCGTTGAAATCCTCCTAGAAACATGAAAGCAGTTTTATATGCATAGGGTTAGTATTCAAGAATACTCATTAGGGAAAACTGAAATCTCTCATGCACAAGTGGGGACACATTCTAATGCCAAGTGAAAAAGGAGATAACCAAAGAACTTATGTGGGAAACTGTCCACCCAAACATCACCAAGGAACACTCCCAAAATAACACAAGGTAATTCATGTAATAATAATAATACATTAATGCTGGGGTACCCTGAAGAACTTTTCCACTTGTTATTGAAGATATACATCGTGTCAAACCTACCCCGCCATTTTTACCGCTGTCCCACTGGAATTCACACCACACACACTTGGTAAACCACACCCACAAATCCCACCTACACACACCAGGTCCCCAAAGACCACACATAACCACGCTCGCAGACACCTAGGCCAGAACAGCTACCACCATCCCCGAACGCACATACGCCAGAACAACTACTACCAAGCCCGATGACACTTGGGGAATCAACCTGCCCTCACACACCTGAGAGATCCACCACAGCAACCATGCATGAAGTTTCTTGGGATATAATGGATCTCATGCCATCACATCTTACCCTAAATTTCTTGGGCTACTCAGAAAATGGAGTGTAAAATGAGCTAATAACCTGCCACCTATAGAAGTGTTGGGAAAACACCCACCCCCATCAAATGGGGGTGTTCAACACAATGTTCTCAACATGGGTGGGGTATGAATAAGGAAAAAAGAACTCAATTATACATAGAGGTAAAAAATCACTCATCCCAAACTAGGGGTTCCAAAACTAGCCCATACATAAACACCCTTATTACAATTCATTCATAAAAATCACAACAGCCATAACCAAGTCACAACTCATTCCAAGAAAACTATTAACCATTGATCCCATTCTTGTTATCACATTCATGTGATTCCATTAAAATAATTCTTCACAATAGGGAAACTAATAGGAATTTACACATGCCGAGGATGGATAAACAATCAAGCTACAATTGAAGCAATCACACTAAGTACTCTTGTAAAGTCACAATAACAGAAGGGATCTGTAAGATCCCTCGGCGTACTGGAAACAAACCAAAACCCCTCCATATGGCCCCACACTTCCATAGATCCACAAACCAACAACTTCACTAAAATAGGGGATCCCATCCTCATCCATGTCACTCCACAAGTATCCCCTAGAACATCCACACATATTACCATGGGAGAGCAAGGGAGTTTCTGGAATCAAACACACCAATAAATGAGTACATACTTTTCTGTTTGGTTGACCGGGGTGATCACACAAGGATTATAGTTCACTGGAAATCCATTTAATCAACTATGTTTATGTAATTAAACAATTCCCATATCACCCCATTCAATCATCACAGAAGACATGTGTTCATTAGTTTGGAAGGAATGACCACCACCAACCATGATTTTCAATGGACAAAAGCTCATAAAATTAAAAACATATAAGAAATGGTAAAAGAGTATAAGGACATCATCCAACACACCCCTTCCTTCTTTAAAAGTACATATATTATCCTCAGTATTGTTTGGATTCATCCATACCCATAGAATCTTTATCATACCCACCACACATGATACACAGTAAAGAGAGACAATGGAAAAACCCTATCGGGATGATCAATGATTTTTGTCTTTATCCACACACCAAGAACTGGGGGTGTGCAACATATAAGGGAGGAACTCTGGGGATTCCAAGAATGAGAGGGAAAGGTTCCAGAACCAACAAACCACTAGGCTCGGGAAGGCAGACTCCAAACGTACCATGGAAAGGAATGGAGGCTAGCAAAGAAGAAAGAAGAATCCCAATGAAATAAATGATAAGACCATGGAGTTATTCAATATGAAATCATGAAAGGCTTTAATGACAGATTGTGGTTTCACAACGCGGTTGGAAAAATTACACTCAATGGAATTAATTTTTATCCAATAATTATCCTCGGAGAGGTGGCCTTAACAACTGTGAGTTAAAGGGTAACATTAAAATAGAGGAAAACTTGTAACTGGGGTGGAATATCAAGTACGGGAAAAGGGTGTGGCAATGAGGAAAAGCCACTTGTTTTTGTGCATCAAGGATCACCCAACTCTTGGGGGATTTTAAATATCATTAATGGGAATTAAATGGATTTTAAAGGTGTATTAAAGAACTTCTTTGTCAAAAAATACGGTGTGGGAGCAGATCTGGAAAATGAAAATAAGGAGGTTCACCATTTGGTGAGACACTGTAAGAGGTTCCCTTATCATGGTTTCACCGTCACGGTGCCAACATCGGCAGTTCCACTGTTTTGGTGTAAAACTGTGATGTTGTGACTGTTACGATCCCATTGTCATCGTTCCACCCTCACGGTGCCACCATCAAGGTGCCACTATTTCGGTGTGTGATCATTTCAGTGCAACCGCTATTGTGCCACCATCACAGTGACACCGATTAAGTGGAACACCATAAGTAGTGCCACCATTTCGGTGTGTGATCGTGACTGGTGCCACTATTTCGGTGGAACCATTTGATGGAACCATGGTTTTTAATTATCCTTAATGATTCACTGCCCGAGTCATTACACTAATATCATATAATGATTTAACTAATTATATTGTAATTAATTTTTTAAAAATACGGTAAAAACATTAAAAAACCATTCCACTTTTATATTAATAAAAATAAAACATCATTTGTGTCTTTTTATGGGGTTACGACTCGCCAATGTAATGTTTCCCATTTCATATATAGATTAGTTATTTTTAATTAATCTCTATTAATATATACAATAATACCTTTAAAAATATAAATATTATCGTTAACCATATATATTATAGTATTCATCTAAAATAAAACACTTTAATTAAAACACTTACAGAATAATTTCATCATAAGGCTAGATTAACCACACACATAAAGAATGATATATGTTAATAAAATGGATGAATTTGGAAAAACATTTAATGGTTATATATGATACAAATATGTAAATAATTATACTATTTTGGTTCTATAATAGTAAAATTAAAATTATATTCATTAATTTGGATACCAACACTCATTCATTAAAAAACACTGAAACGTGATCATTATCGATTTCATCATTAATGATAATAACAAAATATATCTGTATGATTGAAATATAACATTAAAAATAATTATAATCATGAATTTTTAGTACCCTCAACTATTTTATAGTTATGAACATTTTTATAGAAATCAATAACAACATTGCTATTATAATACTATCTCAAAATGACCAAAATTACTCACACAAAATATGGGAAAAAGATAAATATATCTAAAATAAAAGAGGATATTAATAAAAAAATAATTTTTATAATTGGTTATATAAATGAATCAGTATATAAAATGGGTAATTATTATAGTAATATTGTTATATTGGATATTCAAAATCTTTAGTGGATGTAATGATTTAATGTAATGGGTTCTCTTCACTCATCTTCTTTTCATGAGTTATAATGATTCATTCGTGACTTTGGTAATTAATATGGTTTTGAATTGTGATATAATATCATATTATAAAACATTTACTCTTTCATGTATATGGAATTAATTTTATGAAAATATTTCTTCATAAATGATGATAGTATATAGAATACATCCCATTCATTCTAAAATATCTTTTTTCATCTATATCCATATTTAATAAACCAATTAATATTCTCCTCAACATGTTTTGAAATAAAATTATGATTTATTTATTGTATTTTTTAGGTTTGACTCTAAATCTATTATAGAAAATTAATTATCACTATACATACACTGTGTGTTTCAAAAATGGAATTTTTAAAAAACATAAATTCTATTAATATTTAAGATAGTTTTTTTTTCTTCACATCCACATTTAATATATAAAATCATTATATCTATTTCATTAATTATTTATTTAAATTTAATCATAATTAAAAATCTTTTCAGGTTAACAACTTACAAATTATGTTTAAATGATATTTTAAATTTTATCTCTATATGACAATATTAATGAATTCCTTGTAGAATATTTTTTTCATGTTTTTTATTATATATAACTCCTATGGATTTATGTTTTATTAATATCCTATTAGATTCATTATTTGAAATAATCATTTTCTTTGATTGATGTTCTCTTATCAGTCGATTGAACATTCGATATCCTATAATGTGATATAATTTTGATATAAATATAAAACCTTTTTCTATCCCTTGGGGTTCCAAGCTTTCATGAAATAATACTATATTTTGGCACAAATATATGTTGATTATGAATTCAGGGGACCTATATCACCCCAAAGTGAATTTTTTATTGTTTTATATCTCTTGATTTAATATTTCATGTTCAATATTAGAAGATATAAAAAATTAACAGGTATTACAACTTCAATTACCTTAACCACATAAATGTTTATCCATCATGCATATTATAACAGTATGATGATTCCATGTGTTTGTGATTTTCCAATTTAATTTTTTTTATCAACATATAAATAGAATATTTCATTTACGTTCCATAATACAAGGGATATTATTCATTGGATAATGAATATAATATCATGATTCCACACTCTAGTTTCCATGGTATATGTTTCCTAATTTTATATTTCTCTTTCTCTAGTCATGATTTATGGAAAACACTTATTATCGGATGATATTTTAATTTTTTGACGTTTCTCTGTTATTAGTTATTATCAAATGATAATATTCTAAACATTAAAGTATATTCAAATTTTATTTTCCCTTTCTCTAAATTTGGGATCATCCATTTTATTATGTATCTATTCCCTTGCTTATGATTAAGATTATAACTTATAAAAGTCAATTTTTGAGTCTAGTGTAGCATAAATTTGGATGGATTTTCAAAATTGTTAAAAGAATAAGCTTCTTATGTAGATATTATGTGATTATAGGAAGCCTTCCATTATTTGGATTTTCAGAATATTTATGAGGTTTATGGTTTATCTTTTTTAAATATCATGAAATAAATATATTTTTTATTGGTTTATATTAGTTTGTTTCATAGAAATGATTATTTATTACTATGTATAAGTTTAGTTAGCTTTGGGTGTTATAGTAAGAAATGATTAATTAAATTATAAGGTATAAGTATATGTGATATTGATATATATTTGGAAATATCCTGATGTATTGGTAAATTACATGTTCTATGATTTCATAAAAATTACCTTCAAATATAGATAGTAAAATATGGATGTAGTTGTGGAATAGTATAACCAAGGGTAATATATCATAAAAGGTAGGTCAAGTGTAGACATGATCTTTATTTAGTTCTTGATGTTAGGACATATGACTACACCCAGATCTACATACTTCTCGGGGATACAATTTAGAAATTCAGTCACTCATTATGAACTCTTATCATGGACTTCAATTGATCATTAAGGTATTATTAAAGAACCTAATAGGATATGGAAAATAATAAATCAAGACATAAACCAATATATATATATATGTAAATGTACAAGTTTCATATAAAATATAACCATTTTATATTAATATTTTTCATTTATTTGTAATATATATATATATATATATTTAACGTTTATTATGAAATGGATAGAGAAAATATAAAGTAATTTTTCAATTGGTTTGATGGAAAAAATTTATGATTGAATAAATAAAAAAACCAAATCCAATAGGGGAGGGAGATCATAGTCATTCATCGATTGTCACAAAAATCTTCCATTAAATTATTATTAATGAAAAGCATATTGATCTCTCAAACCCTATAAATAAATGAAATATTTATATTACCCCTTTCATGTGATATCATCCCCCATCATTTAGTGTATTTTTTAGTAAATTAATTACAAATATATGGCTAAATATTATGGAAATGGAATTTTCTATTCTACAGTTTTAAAAACATTAGAATATTTTTCCTGGTTTTTATAATATATAAGGTGAAACATAATAAATGTCAAAAATCATTAAGAATTTAATGAAAAAATATATAATAGAAATTATAGACGGATAGGGGTTATAGAAAGTGTTCTTCAACATGTATTTTAGTCATAGTATTCTCATGAAGGATGGAGTGAAAATAATTAGAGTTGAATAAACAAGGATAAAAAAATTATCTCATATAAAAAAATATCATGAGGCTCATAATTTTTTAATCTATTACTTTCCCTCACAGTTCATAAGAAATCAATAATTTATTTAATTTCCAAAATCCGAATCAGTCAAATGCATTTCACACTAGAGATATTGGAATGTTTGATTTCACTGTGTGACGTGTGACGAAAATGAATAAGGAAACTAGATTCGATATTTATTTTTGATAGAGGGAAACGAATATATAGTATGATGAAATCAGAATTGATATATTACAAAGGGAATATAATTTTTAACAAACTATAAAAAAACCCAGACTATAGTAACTTAGGCAAGATTCTGACATTATTACATAGGCATAGATACATGGGGCCAAATCGAGAAGGTCATATTAGATTTTTAGTTCTGGAGGAATAGATACACACATTATTCCCATTTTATATATGTAACAAAATACAAATGATAATAATGGAAAGAAAATTAGAATCGTTATACTCAATTCCTGAATTGGTCTTGATATCATTGAAAGTGAAACAAAATAAGGATGAGCTCAATTTCATAGAAAGGTTTACATATACAGGATTATATCCTAGATAAATAAATAATAATAAATATAGAAAGGTAAATAATGGAACACAATATCAATTGAATCAATATTTTGACTATCATAATTACATAATTCATAATCAATTTGAAATGGTTCATAACAAAAACACATTCCAAATAAACAAAAAACCATGAATGAAATTTATCTATAGATAATATCATTGAGGAAATATATGTAATGATAATAGTAACTACACTATGAATGAAGAAAATTATTCATTATTGGGAATCATAAAATAAGGAATCATTAATACCTCTACAAGAAGACAATTAATAATATTATTTAAAACTATGAGTAAAACACTATCTGATTTTGAAATCTAATTTCTATCATGAGACCTGTGCATGTATCTGAGAGAAATATATAGTTTTCCCCCATCTATAATTTAATGTTAAAATTATTCCCTATAAATTGAATAAATGATTTAATTCATTGATCAATGTACATTATAATCCAATTTCCATGTTCTGTAAATGAAATAGATTAATTAATATTTCCCTAGTTGATCAAATAACATTCAAAGATAACAACATTAATAAAAATAATATAACATTTCATAAATAATCATATACACCATAAAATAATATGTATATTGAAGATAAATTTGTTTTAAAAGAAAAATGATCATAGAAAAAGGTATTTTTTTTAAGAAAAATCCAACAAATAAAAAAGAAAATGAGATTGAACAGCAAATTTTACCTCTTGTTTCTTTTATCCCCTTGAAGAATAAACAAGAGAATGAACAATTATCACTATGAAAAAATAATTATTAATTATTAATTAATAAAAGGGTAAGTATATATAATGGATTGTTGTGAATATTTATATATAAATAGTTTTTTTCAATGAAATGGAAATTGACCTGAAATCCTTTACCTCACACTCAACATTAGTTAAGTATTCATTAACCTCTCATATAATGTTTTTAAGAATATTTTAAATTTATAAAATAACAAAAATAATATTTTTAATACAATATATTATAATATCCTGTCTTTTTTGAACTTTTTTATCATAATATTTCATTATTTTTTTTTGGGTGTTAATTGTCATGTTTTATCATCCATTTTTTCCTGATATATCTGGAAATTTTACAAAAAATATAAATCCATTGTTAGGTCTAAAAGGATGAATACCCTGAGAGAGGGGTGAATCAGGGTATGCCTAATTTAAAATTAAATCCCATTTTGATCTAGTTTCGCTGTTAAGAAAAAAACTCTTCTCTCTCTCTCATGTTTCACAATAAAAATAGAATGTAAATAAAGCATAGGACCCAACAATTTTTACATGGTTCACTACTAAGGGCTACATCCAAGTATCATACACCGAGAGGTTGTCGGTCGTACAAAATTCCACTAAACATCACTAGCTATGGATTACAAGGATCGGGCACATTCACTTTGTCCCAGGCTCACTGCCTTTATAAAGTTTAGGGTCAGCTCACTGCTTTCCCAAGGGTCACTCCCTATTTCTCTCTCTCTGGCTCACTGTCGGTGGAGAGGATCACATTCTTCCTCTTCTTTTGCTCACTGCTCTGGAAAGGATCCACTCGATGTTTATAGACCTGTAGGTCACTTAATTTGAATGAAAGAATGCATCTTCTTATGTATGTAGATTCACTGTTGATTTTTAACTTTCACCCATAGATTAATCTCACTTTGCACCGAAGGTATTGGGCAATCATCCAACTTTTACGCAGCTCTGAATAACCGTCGTGAATCAACCCTTACATGGCACGTAAGTCTAACACTGCATGCAAGTATCGGCGTGCTAGTCACAACTGGGGCGTAGCTCCACCTCAACCACCTGCACGACCCAACTTTCTTCGTCTCCAAACCTGCAAGACTCACAACCATTTATGCCCAAACCAATATAGGCGTGCAACTACCAACTGGCTCACAACTTCAAACACTGGCTCACAAGTCCACCTGTGCGACCAAACAACACTTGAGCGACTTCCAAACCAGCCCGAAGGGAGCTCTGAATTTTCTAATTGTTGAACTCCGTTGGAAATGAGGAGGGGTGGTCCTGTATTTATAGGCATTTGGAACACCCTTCGCGACGGCGCGCAAGTCTACCCTCAGCGTGCAATCTCGACTCGCAGGTCTCTTCCCCTACAATCCATTTGTGTGATCCCCATCCAAACTTTGAGAACCTCTTTACTTTTCTTTATTTTTAAGTTCTGATCTTGAAAAAACAACAGGCTTGTATGTTCTCAAGAATCCCAGGCATTGGTGCACAATCCTCTTCCCGGAGCGCAAGTCACCTGCGTGAAAACACCAATACCTGCGCGACCATTATCCCATTGCCTTATTTTGATGATCTGATCCTGAATAAAATATGGCGTGCAAGTATCCCAGCCTTCAAGTACACGACGCCCATGTTTCTTTTCCAAAAACCACTTTTCTTCATTTGTCGATTTTAAGGCCAAAAAATTTGGCAAACACTGGAAAACAACGACACCTTGTTTATGTTCTTTTTGTACTGCCTCCAGATCATCCATTCCTTTGACAACATTCTTGAATCAAACATGGATCATTGACCACAACTCTAGAAATTGACATTCCACCATGAAATCCACTTTGTCAAAAAAAATTATGTCATGGTTTTCTTTGTCAACAATCACAACATAATTGTTCACTTTGTCAACAAACACATTCACCTCAAAAATGCATCAATGATACCTTGTGGGATATTTTCCCAACATACATATTATAAAAAATTATAATAATCTTATAAATGTCTTATTTAATATTTATAATCATTATTATAAATGTTGTTTAATATTGGGCATGAACAATAAGTTGCAATGCTGTGTTGAGACAGTATGGATTATGTAGGCACAAGAGACGATATCATTCCCCTTATGTGTGAAATGGTATGGAATTTTTTTGATATATTTATTTCTGTTTTTTATATAATTTCATATATATAACATATATTGGTGGAATCAAACATTTTTTCCACCCTTATAAAGAGTATATGAAAAATGAACAACATGGATTTGTGAGGTGGTAGTTCTATATACACACGAGGAAAATTATAATATATTAAATAGAATAGAATGTAAAAAATGTTTTATGTGATATTATAATTACAAATTTATAATTATAATAGAACTATTATATATATTTATATATGAAAACCTCTCATTATATATGTCTATTAGTTGATCCGATGGAAAATGAGTTTCGTCAAATTTTTAGGTTGTATTCTGTTGTACACCTGATCGACAGTTTTATATCCCATTTAGAGGAAGTGTAGATATATAAATGTTATTATATTTTCTTAATATCATATACGTTAATTGGATATACTAAATTTATTAAATTATCATGATTTAATAAAAAGTTAAGAGTTATAAGAATATATAAAATAAAAATTATCATTTAAGAACGTTACATCTTCTTTAGACAGTCTCTTTAGGTTTGCACCAAAATCGATTTTATGATATATTTCATAACAAAAATTATCTCCAGGATTTTATTAGGGGAGTAAGGATGTTATTTTTTATGATATTTCCTATTCAAAATTTCGTTTTTATGTTAGATGATGGGAGGAGAGGGGTGACCATTTATATTTGTGGGAGAGGACGCAAATGGAATTTTTAGAAAAAATCAATTATACCAACTTTTTATCAATGGGAAATCCACCAAAATAATTCATTATAAACACATGGTTGTTTTATGTAATCAATATAACCATTAAATTTTTGTTTTATAATTTTATATTTTATTTCGAACATTATGATTATAGTTTAATTGTGCGATAAATTAGTTTTTTCATTAATATGGGGGGTTAATGTTTACTTATTTTACTATTAAAAATAAAAAAAATAAATTGAACTTGTTATTTAATATAAATAAATATGATTCAAAATATATAATCCATTTTTCTAAATTCAATTTCTATAAATATATGTATCTAATTTAAAATTCTACCCACAGATGCAATAAAAATTAATGTTTTTTAATTGTTGGGGCCGAAGACTCATATATTATTAATGAAAAGAAAATACCACTTTAAATGGGTAGAGAGAGACCCATTACATAGCCCGAATCCCCAGTGGGAATTTATCCCATCACATGGCCTGTTGGACCTTTTTTTCACAAGGCCCATTCTGTGAATAGTAATACTATAGTAACCACGCTGCTACATTACTTCATTATTCCCACTCCTGATAAAGTAATATTCCACCGCTACAGTGACTTGCCGCCACTACAGTTCCCGCTATTGATATAGTGTCGTCACTGCTATTGTACGCTACAACACTTCTATAGTACCCTGCGCCCAATGGGGTTTGAACCCCCATTTATTATGTAGAGTTAAAGGTTTCTTACCTCTATGCCAAACCCCAACATCGACGAAAATGAATGTTTCAAAAGAGAAAATTATTATAATTTTGAGGTTTTGAATAAAAAAATTTGATTTGAAATTGTATCCATTGAATTTAATTATTTTTATTATAATGTAATTAATAAATATTGATTAATTTTTGTAAAATATAATTTTACATTTTAAATAATTTAAACAAAGAATGTCATTCACAACAATGATCATTGTTTACCAATATTCATCAAAAAATGAAACATTTTAAAAAATTCCAAAAACATAATTGAAATATATTTTTCATTTAATTATTAAAAAAATTATGATCATTTTATAAAATATATTTTCTAAATGTTTCAAAAATAAATTTTATCGTATGTTTTGAAGGGGTGATGAAGTTTTTTTCACTCTGAAAATGATTGTTTTAAAAAAAATGTATCTTCTAAATAAAAATTAATGTTAAATTTTTATATATTCCATATTTAGAAAATAAATATTTTTAAAATATATATTTCTAATAATTTATTTAATTATATTCATACAAACAAAATATTATGGCTATTTTATAATGTTCATGTCAAAATAATATTTTAATTGATTATTGTGTTTTGGGGAAACCTTGTATTGTTTTCATCACATGTTATCAACGAAATTGAATTTCATAAAAATTAATTAAATCAAAAATTCTCATGATTTTACATACTATAACTAACATTTTTTTAAAGACCTAGGAGACTACCTCCAAGGAACTGGGATGTTTCTCGAGTGTGAGATGATTGGCTATAAATAAAATTATTATAAAAAAGAAAGGACATTTATGGTCAATAAAAAAATATAATAATGTTCTAATTAATATTTCTACAGGGAATAAATTTTATAAATGAAATTATTTTCTCCACTATTAAAATTAATACCCAAACCATATATCTATTGATGAGAATATTCCCCAAAAGCCTCAAAAACTAAGAGAGAAATGAATAGTTTATGTTATCACAACTATTTAAGTTTAAGGAAATAATAAAGTGATGAGTGAAACATTCATCCTCCAATTTTTAGTTATGATTTTTTTTTGTTTTTTATTCATCGTATTCTATGGTATCATTAATGTTTTGAAGGAATATTGATTTTCCACCATAGTTTATTATATTTTACATAATGTGATAACTATTGGGGTCACAATGATCACATATATTATTTACAAATCATCCTCACCTTAATTTTATTGTTAGATACATAAAAATATTATAGTTCATCTTCCGCTAGTATAACCTTACATAATGATTTGTACTCATTTAATTTTATTACAAAAATAACATTCCAATTATATAGATAATAAAATCATATTTCTTTCAATGAATTATTATATTATGAAATAAAAATATTATGATCATCATAAACTCCTTTTGTGTCCAATATAGTACAATTTTATGTGAAACCATGAAGTGACGTGCTTATATCTCAAATGATTAGACAGAACGTCAACATTGGTGGCATGCCTATTGTACAGGAATATACTGATGGGATTGAATATGAACATTCTAGTCTTCCCTTAAACTATGAGGTAAAATTTTCAATTTAGATAAAACATGGATCCAATAATATCCTAAAGAGTCTTTATGTGATGGGTAAATTTTAATTTATGGAATTAAATTAGATATAGTTTGAAAATATTTAGATGTTTGTTTTATTCCCTAGATCATTTTTCTGGGATGAGAGAATACTCTCTATCAAAAAGAAGGATGGATCAATGCAACATTGCAATTATTATCATGTGATTAATTAAATCATGTTCAAGAACATATATCATCTACCTTGTAATGATGAAATAATTTATTACTTCAAATAATGTAAATAGATCATAATCAATGAACATTAATCTATATATCACTAGTTAAGGTATAAATTAAATGTCATTTCCAACTACATGATCCATACGAGCAAGGAACACTATGAATATATAGTTATCTGATTCAGACATATGAAGGCTCATTAAATATTTAAAAATATAAAATATATATTCATTATAAAGTAAATTTGTCATAATGTTTTGAATTTATGGGAGATATTCTTATATATTCACTGATTATGCTTGTGCATGAAGATTATTTTTGGATTTTAGTGAATACATTATAAAATGATAATCTTTATTACCTATATAGAATGTGTGAATTCCTACTACAAAAACAAAATTTTGGGTAACTTAGTGACAAGAAAAGATATAATAATTTATCATTCAAAGAGATACATTACTGAAAAACATCCTATCCAAACCATAGTAACTATGATACATAGTTTTCATAGGATTAAAATACAATAGAACATATTTGTTTCAAATTTATCAAGGAAATAAAAACTATAATGTTCTTGATATAAATAATATATACAACAATTTTAATTTTAAATATAAATTTTTTAATCCTACTAATTTATAATTTTATGATAAATTGTCACATTTTATGTTTTTATTGTAATTTGGGTTTAATCCAAAAAATAGCCCATTTTGGATATTTTATAGTTATAAATTATTATTGAAGTTCTGCCATAAACATTTATCCACTCATATAAATCATAGAATAACTTATTATGATTTTATACATTGTGGGATACATTTCATCCTTCTACATCCCACGTTCAATCAATCAATTTGAGGCCCAAAATCATCTCACATTAAAGGCTTCGAAAACTCTTCAATGATCTAGAATGTTTTATATATAAGCATATATATTGAATTTTAACTTCCCAATGAAGATATAATTCTATATCGATTTGGAGAAGTACTTATTGACAACACTTATTAAGGATGAACTTTGTGAATTATCCATTTTGAAGGCCATTAATCAATGAGACACCCGGGACACTAAATATGGAATGTTTTCCTAGATAAATTATATTATCAAATTGAATAGGTCATAAATAACACTAAAACTAGAAAAATATGTTTATATCATGCAGGAAATGATAAAGAAGATTTATAACAACATTAATAAAGGGTTCAATGTGTGAATCATCTATTTATTTTCTCTAACAAGTGGTAACATTCATATGGAATTTCATTCTTATAAAAAGAGGTGATAATTTACCTCCCTAATCATTTCTACCCATCTAGTTAGCCCTCATCTTAGAGGAGTCCAAGGGGTATGATGATTATTTCGGATTTATTTATTTTCTATTTATTTTAGTTTCCTTTTCCTATGTAACAAATATGCGTATTTTAATCAAGGGTTTCCATATTCTTCTATTTCTAATTATCTTCCATCTGTAATCTAAATATTCTCTTTCATTTTCATTCCACAATCAACTCATACCATCAAAAATATGGGATAACTAATGGCTTTCACTCAGGAGGAGGGGGTATATGGAAATATCGTATTTTATGTGTTTTAATTATTATGTTGTATTATGTTGTGGAAGTAAATGTCTGATGTGCACAACTGTGGAGATCATCCACCATGACACTGAAATCAAAATAATTTATATTCCTCTACTAAACCTATTCCCTCCCATATAAAAAATACATCCTCTTTATATGATTGAGTTGATCCATTCAATAGATGAAGTGTAATATTATAGATCCAGGTCTTGGAATATGTCACACTCTCAATTGAGAAGAAAAATTAACCTTGAGTATAAGAGGAGGTCGTATATAGATTTCTAAATGGATTTTTGATTTCACACCACCAAATAGAAGAATAGTAATTCATGAATGGAATCTATGAATTGAATTATCAAACATAATTTAATACAAAACAAGGATAATGAAATAACCCCAAAAACAAACAATAAAGTCCAAGTTATTTTTTTTTCTAGTATCATTCAATCATTTAATGTTAGTATAAGTTTTATCATTTCATTTGAATTTTAAATTTATTTATATTCATAGAAGAATTAAAAACATCAAAAGAACTATTTTAGGTTCAATAGAATAAGTAGGTGAACGAATGAGAATGATCCTCATGATAGAAGAACTTGTTCATCCTCTATGATACATCATGATAATAAAGTTTCTTTTGTCAAAACCTTGGAAGGGAGTTCATAAACATTTGCAACATTCTTGGTGAGCCAATCAGTTATTCAATTAATGTAAATATTTTCAAATCTTATATATATTTCATTTCTTATTATAAAAAATAAATAAGACCAAAAAAATAATCCATGATTTTTTGATAATACAATATTTTCAATTCATGGAACAAATAATAATTTCCGGTTAAAGAACATGTAATTAGAAATACAAAAGAGGTGGATCTTCTAAAAAAATAGATGAACTCACTGACCATGCTTAAATGATAATTAATGGTATATACACAAAAATTTAATTTAAATAATAGAGAAAATGGTTGATAAAGTCCAAATTGATTATCATATACTAAATATCAAGAAAGATGTGCCCCTTGTTTTGACTAGTTTCACTGAAGACATCCATGAATTTGAGGCCAAACTCAAATACCATAAAATGAATGACCACATATAGACTAGATACATGAAGAGAATGATGAGATTGAGTGGATTTATGATGGGGAAGATCAAATTCCATTGAATTTAACACTATCTATGGAAGAGGAGGAAGCCATCAAAATGAATTAATTTGAGGAAAAGATGGAGGAGAATGACTACCTTCCTCTATACACTGAGATCCAAATTGAAGAGTAACATACCACTGAATTTATGATTAATCCATAACCATCTAAGGAAGATGATTCATTCTTAAAATCTACCATTTCTAATTTCATTCAATCTGATTTTAGAATCACTCTTTATGGTACAGAATTTTTATATTTAGTCAATCCATTATTTGGCTTATAGTAACATTATGAAACTAAAAATGAACTTATTTAGGAACAAAAAATAATCCATGATTTTATTGAACATGCATTTGAAGAGTCCCATGATTAATTACATTTTTATGAGCATACAGAAACTAATCCAAATTCTTCTTACATTGATGGGGATGATTTTTATTTGGATACATAATTTTTTAATGTTATTAAAATATATTTTCACTTAGAAATCCCAATTTTTTTTACCATACCATGATAAACCACTAGATTCTGAAGAATGTGATTCACACTTAATAATGAAGGAGGAGGAGGTTCAATAAATCATCCTAGACCTACTATGCAAGCAATACCACATCACAAAGGAGTGGTCCTGGTAAAATATATACATGAAATTATGCTCAATAAAAACAAATAAATAAATTCTATGAAGAAAAAAAATGTGGTGTTGAAAATATAAAAAAAATCCACACACTGATATATTGTGGATAACAGATCGCAGTACTCACCGAAGGGATTGAAAATATAGGTCCCACATGGAAGATTGTTCCAATATTTATTCTTAAATATATTTCTTATACATTCATTTTTAATATTAGAATATTATATTTCAAATTATGTCTTATGAATTACTCCGTAATGTTTCGCACTCTATCTTACCTTTTAGATCATATATTAAATTACACATGTTCTTAATTGAATAATTTTATTTTTTAGGAATATGATGGAATATGGAAGCTGAAAATATCCATAGAGGAATTAAGACTGATCTTCATTTCACAAGTGAGTTCACATTTAGTTTTTCATATTTTTAAATCCATACTATTTTTTTTCTAAATCTTGATTAATGAATTAATGTGAAAAATATTATTCCAATGTATTAAATCATGATTTACATGAATTATCTAGGTGGGATATGTTTCATTAGAATCTAGTGTTTCCATGTGTCAGATTACAATGTTTATGAAATAGAATGGGTAAAATATAAAATTGGATGATTAAGGTGAATCATGATATTGATATGAGGAATCATGATTTTAGGGAATAATTATATTCATGTAAATGAAATTTCCAAATAAATTTTCATGGTTTGAATTTAAGAAGTTGAATTAAATGGATTTTTCATTATGAGTCATGACATGAGTGATTTTCAAAAATTTAATTTCCAATTCCCAAGTGGATTTCTAGACCAAGTACTTTCTATTTATTGAGTGGCATATTTATTGAGTGATCTTGGGACATTACACCTTCATGAAATTGTATAGACAATTATCAATGATATTGACTAGAAAAAAACTCATTTAAAATAATTGAGAAATCTTTTGAAAATCCGTTAACCATAATTATAACCATTACATCAATAATTATTTATCACATAGAGACCATGAATGACCTTTATTGGATTGAGAAATGTTTCAAATAATTTTTATCAATTACTATACTACTCATTGTATTTTTCATATAATTTAATGTTAATGTCTATGGGGGATGGGAGTCATCATTAATGTATTGATTTAATTTGTAAAGAACATGTGTAAGTGTTATTAATATAGGAATTGTAAATGGATTTTGAATCATTCATTTTGCCCTATTATTATCCACATTTGGAATAAAAAATGAAAAGGATAAAGAACAAAAAATATGATAAAAATGGGCTGTGATTTGGGAAAACAAAAAATTGACATTATTAGAGGTATGATTTATATCAAAAAAGGTTATGTGGTGGATTTTAGGAATATTGGAAATCATAAATATACAAAAAAGAAAAAATGGAAATAATATTTGAAAAAGAAAAGGAACATAAAAAAGAAAGGGAAATTATATTCAAAATGGTGAACTAATAATTCATTATTCTAAAACTGATCATGACCATTGCTTTTTGATTTGAGTTATATGGAACATCATACATTATAGGGGTTATTTCAATACATTTTTGATATCCTTAATTACACATAAGATATAAACATCCACCTTGTGCCATATTTTTTAAATCATAAAATCCTACCAACTTCAATCCTCAGAAAATTTGAAATCATCATTGAAAATTCCTCATGATTTTATATACCTTTTGTCTTTAGAAAGTGGGTAATGTGGTTCATTTACACACATATTTATAAGTATAATGATCACATGAAATGGACATAATTATAATTTAATTTTATTATAAGTTATTAGAGAATATAAAAAAAATTAAGTGTAGTAATGGATTGGCATGTTTGATAATAAAAAATTGATGAGCATGAATGAATGAAAGGATAACAATCACCATTATTCAAAGGGAAAAAATGCATGAATTTAATATTTCAGTGGAAAATTGGAAATTAAAAAGATATATATTTTAGATTTCTGATAAAAAATTTACATGGATAATGGTTTAATTTTTTTTTCAAATATGATTAATGGAAACATTGGTTCCCTCGAACATTCAATTTTGACATTTTATATTTGATGAAAATAATGTATATTGTGTGAGAGAATTGATAGTAAAATTATTTCAAATACTTTTACATTTAATTTCAATTTTTTAGATACTAAAAATAATTTATTTTAAGATAAATTACAACATTTTTTTACTTTAGTGGAATGTTGACCATAATTGAAGAAATGGGCCATTTTGGATTTCTAACTGTTTTAAATTATTTTCACATTTTTTACATAACATTATATATTCTCATTTAGGTAATTAAATTGATGATTTTTAGAATTAAATACATCGTGGACTTCATTACATCATTCAGAACCATAAGTTAAATCGATCAATTAGATTCCACTGAGAGTCTTACAACACTGACCTAAAAAACTATTCACATATATGGAAGGTTTTTAATACGAGATTATATCTCCAATTTGAATGTACTAGTGAAGATGAAATTCTACATGGATTTGGTTATGTAATTTATTATCCACATTAATTGGAGAGGCCATGCATTAAGAATCCTTATGGATGACCATTAATGAAGGTGTAACTTAAGACATTGAATATGGAAAGTCTGTATGGGATGATTAAATTGTCAATATTAAATGGATATAACTAGAAATACACAAGGCCATCTACATTGAATGTATTTCGGGAAATGAGACATAAAATTTTTCACAAAATTCATAAAGGAGTACATGTGTGAATCTCAAATTTAATGGGTCTTACACGCGGTATCATTCGAGGGAAATTTTTGTCATTTAAATGGAAGAGATATCCTCCTTCCCAATTCATTTCAATTTATCTAGTCGACCTACATTAGAGTGGAGGTCAAGGGAGATGTAAATTAAATATTATTTATATCTATTTTATTAATTTATTTTTATTTTCCCATTTAACAAATATACATTTTTTAATTGATGTGTTTCCATATTCTTAAATCCCTCATTATATTACATCTATTATATGATTCTTCTCTATCATTATATTTCCAACCTAGACTCTTAACCTCAAAATAAGATTCTAATGTAGTTATTTTCATGGGGGAGGTATGTAGAAATTTAATATATTCTGGGCATGAACTATTTTTTTCTATATTTTTAGATGAGAAAGAGTGACATGCAAAAGTTTGGTGATTTTCCACCATAACATTGAACACAAACACCATTCTACTAATTTTTTAAATCATTACCCTAACTTATAATGGATTCATGGTCTTCAAATGATTGTTTTGATCCATTCAGTAGATGAAATTCATAAGATGGAGCCCAATTGTAGAATATTTCACACTCTCGGTTGTGGTGTAACATTTCTATTGATTATCGGAGAAGGTGGAATTATGATTTATAAATGCATTCTTGATATGACACCACTAAATAAAATTATATCAACCCAATAATGAGTTCGTAGAATTGAATTATCCAACATAATTTAATTATAAACAAGGTGATTGATAAAACCCACAACCCAAAACATAAAGGCCATGTTATTTATTTACTAATATCGTTCTTTTATTGAATGTTAGTTAATTTATTAATATTTCATATATCTTTTAAATTTCATTAAATTTAGAGAATAAATAGAAATAATAAAAGAAGTTGTTTAGGTGATATAGAATATGTAATTTAATGACTGAGAAATCCCCTCATGGGAGAAAACCATTATTGAGACACTTTGTTGTATTAGGATATTAAATTTTCTTTTATTGAGCACTATGACAAATGTGCATTAGTTCTCACAGAACGTAATGAAGATCCATTGGATATAGTAATTTGAATATTTTTAGGAGGGAAAAAATAAATGATTGTTCAATACACATGTAGTTATATTACCATATAATAGGGAAGATTTTTAATCATATAATGATTCTTAGTTAAAGGTGTTGTGTTTCATCCTCATACAGGTGGATAATAAATATTTTAATTCAATTTAAAATTAATAAAACACAATTAAAATATCATTAAAAATAATATAATTATAGAAGTACTAATCATCGGGATAATTATTTAGTTGAGGTATCTCCATAGAGGAAAGCGTGATATATATACTTATCAACATAGATTAGAAAAAATGTTTAAAAAATAGTGTTTAATATTCACCAAAATAGTTTGATTTATTTTATAATATATAATAATGGATCAATGTATTACAACATGGGGTTATAAAATAAAATGGATGATGCTTTGAGGGAGGAATACCACATGACCTTATCCATGATGATGATTGAAGAAGACCCAACACTCATGTATTTGAAGATGGTTAATCTTGATTTCATAATGGGAGGAGATAAATCATAGCATTCCCAAATAACTAATCAATCATCAATCCATTTGTTTATAAATAATGCTCCTAAATATAATTCATCGCTATAAAATTATGTACTGAATATTCATGATTTTAGTTTTAATAATGATATTGATATAATGATTGGAGAAAGAATATGTTTCCCCTCAAAAAAATTTAAGAAGGACCATTCTGATGATGAAAATAGATCATTATGCTCTATTTATCTAGGAATTCAGAATATTTATAATTACATAAAATAAAATAACTAGTTTGGTAGAATGAATAGACAAATTGTATAATAAAATTCTCAATTAATTATATAATTTTTGTAAGATGAATGACATAAGCATGATGTTATTCTTCATATGAGGCCCATTATAATGATAAAATGAGGTAATATCACCATGTATTTTTTCATAATACCAAAGAGATATAATGGATTTAATTTTTTTTATTGTCCATTCCTTTATAATTTTTAAATATGTTTTTTGATAAGAATGTATTTTCTATTTGAAAACTCACAATGATATATTGATATATATATATAATGCCTATAATCAAATATTTTTGAAATTAATTTCTGCAAATAATATATTTCATTACAATAAAATCAATACACATTTATTCTTATGTGTTTTAAGTAATTATGAAAAATAATTACTGGCAAAAACATATTTTTTTTCCAACCACTGAACATTTTGTTACTATAATAACACTCTTTAGTCAACAATAATTCTGCAATATCTCATAAAAATAATAATCAAATCATAATCATATAGATACATATTATATATTAATTTTATATGCACTATGGAATTTTAAATATAAGAATGTAATTGTGATCATATGATCATTATTGGTAAACATAGTAAATAATAATCTAATAGCATTAGTGAGCATAAGACGAGCATAGTTGTTGTATAATGACACATAATAAAATACATACCCAATAAATCATAGTACACATATCATGAAATATGACTTATTGTAACATGTCACATCAGTCAAATTTGTTTGAAAACATGGTCCTCAAATAATGAATCATAAAACATGATCAATGGTATAATGGAAAAAAATTGAAAAAAATTATGAACATAGTATTTCTTATTATGGTAAACAAAGATATCCACCAAACCCATTCACTCTTAAACATTTGGGCAATGAAAATTCCCTCAAACTCACTATTTTCTACCTTATCTACATAATAACAGTCTTACATAATAAATTATGAGTTGATATGAATTCTTTAACACTCATCCTTTGAGATCAATGCAATATGTTAACCTTTTCTCATAAAATATCCTTCCCATTAGATATAACCCTTTACATAATTAATTGTATAACTATATAGAGGTCACCACCATATGATAATCTATATATTTAAGACCACCTAAAAACAAAATATTCATCTCCTTATAAATATCAAAATAATTAAATAATTTGTTTTATTAATAATTAAAAAACATCACATAACATGATCTCAATAAATAATAGAATATCACGAAAATCAATTTTCAAATAAACATATCATAATATAAAAATAATTTTTATCAAAATATCACTTCATCAATTATAAAAAATGTATGATAAATAAGATTACTGTTTTTAAAATAATGACTTAGAATATTGATTTATAAATTAATATAAAATAACATTATTATGAAGGGGAATATAATAAGTATGATATAATTATTTTAAAATTAAACATCCTTGAAATTTCATATTGTCGTCAAAAATGGAAAGTGTAATAATGATTTATATTTTTGTATTAAAAAATTATTACTATGACAGAATTGAAAAAGATATAAAGATTTAAAAAGTTGAGGTGAGAATACATTGGAAACATTTAATTTTTGAAAATAATGTTATATAATAACAAAATTTAAAAAATATATATAATATACCATATTAAAACTTGATCTTCATGAAAAATCCTTTTACTTTTATTGCATGGAAAACATTTTAATTATATTAAATTAACAAAGATGAAAATCCAAATTGTTAAATGGTTACTGAAAAATTTACAATTAAATAAAATATAGAATAAAATGGTAATTTTTTATAAATAAATATTTATTCCCTATAATGTAAATTTTAAAATTGTTTTTAGAAAAAATATGGATATGAAAGTAAAATTTATTAAAATTAATGGGAATTATTCTTAACATAAATTAATTTTATCCAAACACTAAAATCATAGAGGGAAAACAAATATTTTTTAAATTTTATTTAAATATAATATAAAATAAAAATACATAATCAGATATTATTTCTTTACAATATTTATATATGGAATGGATATAGACATTGAAGAGTTATTATGACATAAATAAGAGACTTGAGTCAGGAAAACCGCAAACAAGTTTTGTATCTTTTTATTATAACACTGATGATAAGTAAATAATTTAAATAGGTCATTTAATATCACTAATAATAATTGTATCAAGATTTAAAATGGAAATATGAATGTATTTAATGAATTTAAATAGAAACATGTCATGAATCATAAAAATGTATGAAGAGAATTCAAATATATGATAATGAAACATGCCGATCCTTTGAAATAAATTAAATCAAAATAACCATAAAAAGGAAACCATAGAATAAAATTTTAAATACAAGGATAAAAAAATAAATGTTATTTTATATCAAATTTGGAATCATAAATATCACTTAAATAGTAATTTGTGTATATATGTGAACTATTACCTATAAAATTGAAATTCAGATGAAATCCCTTTGGGCATTATTATATTTTTAATAGAAATTAATTTGAATATTGAAAATAATATGATTCTATTAATTCAATTAATTAAATCATGGATTATATATATATATATATGCTTAGTATTTAAACCATTGAAATAAGAAATTGTTTCATAAAATTAAAACATGTTTTAATAAAGAGAAACTAAGAAAAAACATTACATATTTGGAAAAGTTATTCTAAAAACCCCATGAATGTGAAAGAGGGATTGAAAGTGAAGTTAAAATTACATGATCATTATAATGCATAATTTATATAACCAATTGGCACAAAACACACTACTTAAATTATTTTTAGTGTATAAAAAAGGTGTGCCTCCACGAATGGAAATTTGAGTTGAAATCCTTGCCTATATATGAATGCATCCATCGCATTCAATTATTTTATTAGATGATTAAATTATGCTAATAATATATATACAAAAAAACATTATTCATATATTTATATTTTTATATTTTCTATGTATTATATTTTTGAATTAAGTTTATTATAGTTCTACAAACTTAGTTTGCTCGGGGTCATCCGGAAAATTTAGTTTTAATACATTCCTATTTTTGACCATGTTGAAAGATGGTGCCAAATAGTTTAACTGTATCTAGAATTAAATATTATTATTTATATTATTACTATATTAGAACATAACATATATAGTCAAATTGTCTCTTTATTAAGGGACTCCATTTATAAAATGAACATTAAAATGCCTTTTTAGATATTAAATTCAATATAACAGTCTAATCCAAGTAAAACATAAGGTATGTAAAATTTGTTATTATATAATGATAATGGTTTATCATATAAAAAAAGTATTACATTAATATTATATATATTTTTAACGTATATTATGTCGAAAATGAAAGTGAAACATTGTCTCATGGAGGTGATAATTTGCACGTACAAACAAACGAAGCACCGATTTTCATCAGCTAGAATGAAAGTAGAAAACAGAATATATCATAATTTCAGAATAATAAAAAAATTAAATATTATAAGATAATTTAAAATAAAAAAAATTCCCCAACCATTAATGGTTCTAATTACTTATCTAATACGTCGCTTAATTTTTGTGGTAATCTGTATATACACTATAACAATGATTATTATTTTCTTGTATGATGTTTATGAAAAAAAATGGCCTTATAATTACTATAAAAACATATCCACCCATGAATAATGATTTCATAATTATATTAGGATATTTTTGTGGTTATTTTATAATTTAATCACTAATATAGAATCAATTTGATTGATGTGATAACTACATTGGGACCATGAACATCATCTTGACGAAGATCTTAAATTTTATAGATATTATATAGCTTTTGTTGAACAAGATTGTTATGTAGTGTAAAGAGTGTAATTGTGACTAAATATTTGAATGGTTTCAATGGTGCTTCTAAATATAAGTTGATGGTTTAAAGGGTCCAACTATAATATAATTTTTCTACAAGGTAAAAAGTTCATGAAAATTTAGTAAAATTTACCCCATTTTCTATTAGTCAATTAAATGTTTATTAAATAAAAATAAAAAATAATCATCTCAATTATTTTGACCCTAAAAATAATATATAAAAATATTAACAAACATTGGAATGCAGAATTAGATTTTTTATCTATTTCACAAAATTATTTTCTTTACTGTTAAAAAAATATATTAATTTAAACATGAATAACATAGAATTTTTTTTTTCAAATAATATTTCATAACTTTAAAAAATATTAGTAGGATAAATTTATACTGTTTTTATTCTCTTGTATTATTTCATTAATTATAAACAATTATTTTATTATTTATTTAAAATATATCTAAAATTAATTTTCACAATGAATAGAACAAATAGAATTAAACCAAACAGAAAAAAAATTTAAATTAAAATAAAATGTATCATATATTTTATAATATTTAAAATATTCTTTATATGATCAATTTATATTTTATATTTAATAATGCTTCACTTATTATATATATTTCATCAGTTAAAATATTTTATAAACATTTCTTCCTTTTATATATATAAATAATATGATAAAATTCAATATTTTGGTAAAAAATGTATTTCTCAATATTCTCGTAAAAAGAAATTATTTATAAGACATTTCAATAATACATCCTAATCAAATTTTTGTGAGTAATTAAAAAAATATTTTCACATTATCTTATTTAAAATATAAAATATGTAAATTTTTCTTTTAAAAATATAATACATTATATAAATAAAACATATTATATTAAAAATAACAATTTTAATCATACATATTATCAATATTTAACCATATTGAAATAAAAAATTGAAACTCATTTTCTATCTTATTTTTATTGTAATTTTATTAATAATTTATTATTATTATGTATTATTTATTTTATGTTGGGTGTATCATGTGAAATATGTTTTATAATCAAGTATGTATTTTATAAAATATCTCATGAAATTACAGTATTCATCCTTTTAATAAATTGTATCCTGATAATTTTAATTTTTACACACTCATTGATGTAGAAGAGAGAATGGTTTACATATTTATTATACCAGGTATAACATCTGACATTACATCTACCATAATATCTTATTCTTGATAAAAAAAATTGATTCGTTAAATAACATTATTTATTTATACCCTAATCATATATTCAACTGAGTATACCATCCAAAATACTACCTAACTATTCATATACAATATCCAAGCTAAATCAAATATTCTTCCAAAAATTAATACTATATTTAAATATAAAATAGTATTATGCATTAGTTCATCAAATTAAACACTAAAAAATATATTCCATAATCCAAAAATATTGGTAAATATATCCAAATATATCATGAATGTTCATCAGTCCAAATTCTATCGATAAAATGTATCATAAAATTAAAAAAATCACTTCACCCTTTATTATGTTTATATATAACATGATCTAAAACTAAATTGTTCCCATTCATTAAATATATTCTCCCAGATTTTTATCTCTAAATATATAACCTATCCAAAAAACATTGTATCAAGGTCATTGATACCATATAATATATGATTTCCACAAATTAATTAAAACAAACAAAATAAATATACAATGGTGTTTATCATAATTCAAAATAACATTCATAATATGAAAAATTATCATCGATATCTATCACATATCGATTTAAAATATCTCAGAGCGTCAATGTTTATTTTTAGTTTGGATATAACATTATTATTTATTTTATGAAAAGAAAAATCACATTCAATCATTACAGAGATATTCTTGGAAAAATAGATATTTTTATTCCCACTAATTTTTTTGTTAGATAAATTGGATGTCAGGATACATTCCTTTTTAGAATAATTTTTCTGATGGAGTTATAAAAATTTACTAAAATCATAATGGTTGTAATAAAATCCGAAACAGTTTGAGTTTATGAATTTGAAAGCTAAATCCTAATATTTCATCCCTTGTAAAACATTCATTTTATTCTATGATACTTTAATTTCAATAACTCCATTCATTTTTAATCCTATAACTATCTTTTATTTAATTCAGTTACCTTAATATTTATTTATCATAATTCTAAACCAAATCCATTAATTTATGTACGAAATAAATCTTTCATATTAGTACATAAAGAGAATAAAATCAAGAAAGTATATCCCTTATTGGTCCCAAAACAATTATGTTTTTAAGGATCTTAATCTATAAGTATTTAAAATTGTGTTTATACAAAATCCATCATTGTATTGTTTGTTACCCCTATGTAAAATTATTCTAGAGACTACATCAACATGTAGTTTCCAGACAGGGGTGTAATTACTAGAAAAATCCATTTATCTCAATTTTAAACATAAATCAAGATGTTATTATATATATAGACTAATCCATTATAATTTAATTAAATTTATCGTATCATAATTTTCATAATATTAAAAATTACCTCAACTAACATAAATAGTTAACTAATCCATTTATGTTATGGTAAAAATAATATATTATATTTTGTAAAAATTTTATGCCCCTAAATTTTACATAAACAATGTCATTATAATCCATAAAGTTTTATAAAACAATAATTTTTCCAAATATAATTTCCCAAAGGTAATTGTTTTTTTAATTATATATCTTATGAAATAAATATCATTACATTTCATTTCCATTAGATTTTCATATTATATTTTTACTGAATAAGGACAAAAAAGTGACTATAAAAACTCATCTATTTTCCAATAATTGTACATATTCATACTATTGACATTATCTCAATAAATATCAATTATATATAATCCCCCACAAATTAGTCTCATATGATACCCATGTAAACACATATTACATATTTTTTTCCTTATAAAATTATGAAATATAAAAATAATAAAGGTATGTGCTCAGATTCTCATTAAGGGTAAATGTAGTTGATAAAAATTGAATATCCTAAGATATCATAAGAAGACCAAGCTGGAATAATTCATATATATAGAAAAATACATAACCTACAAATATTATATCATAAATCTTCACATATGACTTTGAAGAACATAATAAATGAATCAAAATCCAAAATCAACATAATTCTCTAAATAAGAACAACAAAACATAACCTATAAGCTACTGAAAAGAATGTGGAAAAATCAGAAAAAATAGCTTATCTTATCCTTTTGAACCTAGATACATGCCAACCCATTCACTAATCAAATCTCGCATTTCTTATAAAATGCGTCACTAAAACCCTTTTTTAGCCAGGATACTTTTTAACTAGTTTACACAAGAAATTTGGAGTAGAAATTAATACCATAAAACTCGCACTTTTAGAATCTCGTGACACCCAAACATGTTCCCATAACATATCCCATTAATGATATATAATCCATTACCAATTTATTTTATTGGACAAGTTTTTTATACACATATAATAAATCATTCAATTTTGTGTCATGTGAAAATCAAACATTCATCATCTCATAAAAAAATAAATGGTTAGTTAATGGGATTTTCAAATCAATCATAAACATCATATACAAAAAAATTATGAAATAATATAATCTAAAAATTCTCATTTTCTAAAATAAATTATATTGTAAAAATTTATATTTGGTCATCAAAAGAGTACATCATAAATGATAATCATTTTATGGAAAATTATAGTGAATATATAAGTGTTTCCAAAAAAAAATTTGTATCATCTTATTTTATATTACTTTACAATATTGAAGGGAAAAATAAGGATTTATATATCCTCATTGGAAAATAAAACGTCCATGATAATATATAAAAGTATCAAAAAGAATAATTATAAATAATTTGTAAATGTTAATCTTATTAATAATATTTAATAATGTAGAAATTATATTGAAATAATTTTTTCAAAAAAGTGAAGTGAAAATATATTGAAACCAATTACAATTAATTAAAATATTTAATAATGGTTCTTTTAGAAATTCAGAAATGTAATCCATGTAAAATATGGAGTGGATGACCAAATATTTTATATTGAATAGACATATAACAATTATAATCATTTATAAACAACCTTATTGAAAACCCGTATCACTAAAAATAATTATAATAACATTTTATTAAAATTAAAAAATTTGAATTTGTGAGGTACATGATATGAAATTTAGTTTTCTATAGTTAAAAGATAAATTTTTACATAATTAAAAATATGGACAAGGAAAATATCCATTAATTTTACTAGGAATAATTCATTATAAAAATAAATTTTAGAAAAACATTAAAATCATAGAGGAAAAATAATTTGGTATGTAACATTATTATTATTTTAAATATAGTTGAATAAATAACAAAATCAATATCATATATAGTATATCAATATTTAACAATAATTGAAAAGGAGGATAGATAACGACCGAGATATAAGATTGGATTCACCAAAACCAGTTACATCCCATGTAACAATTGAATAATATCCCCATTAGAAGTATAACATTATATAAAACATTTAATATCAGCAATTATAATAGGTTCATGATAAAAATTGAAAATAGTGTAGGATAAAAAAACTTGAAATGTAAACATGAAGTGCATATTAGTCATGTCATATGGAAATTCAAATTTGAAAAAAACAAAGTATTACAATCTTGGTAAGAATATAATAAATAATTCAATAATAAGGAGAGCGTGGAATTAAAAATAAACTAACATACGTAAATGATAATTAATGATATATTATAGAAAATATGTAATATAGAAACTAGAGAAAAAATAATTTTTTCATAAATAAGATGTTTTACTCAACATTGGAAATTTTAGATGAAATCCTATAAGGATTTAGTAATTTTTCTGAATATAAATAAATTTGATGAATGAAATGTATATTATATTTTTAATAATTGAATTAAACCACGTAATAGGAAAAAAAATCTTTTTTGTTTTATAAAACAAATTAATATTAAATATTTGATAAACTATAAACAATTATTTGTGAAGAAGAATTGAGATGTCAAATCACATAGAGCTATGGAAACCTCCTTAAAAGTCCACTTAAAATTGCTATAGATGTCTAAATAGACATTTAAATATAATGAAAAATATTATTCATGATATTATATAATAAATATGGAGTATACATACAATTTTAATGAAATTATCCGCATAGTAAAATGTTTCTCTAAAATGAAATTTGAGACGAAACCATTACCTATGTTTGGAAGAGTTCATTACAAGCACTTAAATTAATAAATTTTTAAAATAATTTAATTTGATATAAAAAAATCACAGTATTCATATATACTAAATTTTATAAGGTCCATTTATTATCTTATGGTATTTATTGATAATATAATACCCACTTATGTCGATCACTCGGATTCATTTGGTTAATTTCATCATAATACTTTTTGTATTTTTTTTATATTCAAATATTTGGAAAAATAGTGTCATAATATCCATTACATAAAATAATTATGTCAATTAATATTCCATTACCACATAATTTATAGTTTAACGTAGTTTCTCCATGAATGGACTCAATATAAAATAGTTATGTTAATATGTAATTTTTGGCTCTCAAATTCACTATAATTGTTTGCTGTTATTATTAATTTATGAATGCATAGTGTTACCAATATATATTTATAATGTTTTATTAAATCAACCTCTCTAATAAATATTATAAATTATATTTTAATTCTTGTTATTTGGTATAGAAAATGAAATAGAAATACCATATCATAGATATGGCACTCTCCACATAGACACAAATGGTACTACTTGTTTTGTTGACTGAGAATGAAGAATGATATAAAATATATAATCATTTTAGAATCATTTAAATTTAAAAAATATATTATTATCTTATTAAATATATTTTGATCCTTCCATGAATCATGGTTATGATATACCTAAAGGGTAGATTCATTGATGTGGTAATCCATACACATGAACTAGTGATGATTCTTGTTTATATTAGTAGATAATGAAGAATAAATAATGGATTCACCATCAATATAATAGAATCACAACACATTAATTATTTTGGTTTTTTACATTATACAGTTATTTTGGATGTTATGTAAACGATATAGTATATATAAATGTTACAAATATTGTGTTCCATTCTTTGGGACCTTGAACATCCTCATGACGGAATCCATAGACTTGAGGGTATAATTCTATTTTATGGTTACTATGGGCTTTATAGAATCTAATATAATTTGTGGAGAGTATGTTTCAAATGATTTTCATGTTAAATAAGAAATATGTGTTTAGTATTAGAATGATCTAAGTGGTCCACCTTTTATAATTAATAATTGGGGGCATTCCCATGGAATGAATGTTTAGTAAGGGATAATAAATGAATAACATGAAAGTTAAGAGAGTTAGATAAATTATTATATTTAATTCATATATTAAAGTTTTTATAAAATAAGATTCTAATTATTAAGGTTTAAAGGACATGTTAACTTATGAAAATTCAAGCCACTAAAGAAATATCATGTAAACAATTATTACTCATAATTTAATAATAACCATGTAATTATGTTTGTTACTAAAAATATAAGTAGTCCATGTTATAAAGGATGTACATTATAACTAAAATTTGGTTGGAATTTAACATATTCTGTTGAAAATATTAATAAAAGAGGATTTTAATTTAAATGCCAAAAAAATAATTTTTTTAAATTAAGGATTGATTTGAAAAATGAAATATATGTATTGGAAATATTTATTTATTTTAAAAAAAATGAGGATATTTTTTTATTTATTAATAAAAATAGATTTTATGTGTCTTTAAAATAAATTGAAAACTTAATGTCACCATGTAGTGTTTAACATAAAATAATAAAATGAAAATTATTTTCAAATTCATATAAAATTTTAATTAAGTCAGAAAAAATTAGAAATATAAATTATATGTTCAAAATATTATTTTAGATATTGTAATTACAAGAATAAGAATATATATTTAGTGTAATTAAATGAATTTATATAGTTTTGCTAACTTCACAGATATTTGTAATCATACTAATAATTATTTTTGGAAAAAAAACTATATTTTCCACTATTCACCAATAAAATGATTTGTTATGGATAATATTAAAAGTTATGTACTAATATAATTTTCATTTGGAGATTTATAAATTTAATGTTTATTTAATAAATTTATAATATAAAATTAGTACAATTCTAAGTTAATTAGAAAATATATAATATTAAGAAATCACCATTTATTGAGAATAAAATTTTCCATATTTTAAAATATTAGTTATTTAATATATGAAATAAATAATTTTTAATGGTTTTCATCCATTGTGTTCATTATATAGTTATTGATAATGTATTATTTTTTTAATTTTCTTATTTTGGCATTATCATTTACTATAAGTTATATAATATAGTAAGTATTTGAGTGGATCCAAAAACATGGAGTGTTACATTAAACCCCCTTAAATATATTATTTCCACAAAATTTTAATCATTATAAATGAATGAAAGTAGGATAGGGTATTATTAACATATTTACAATTCTAGAGACAACTTTATATATTACATCTACCGTATTATCTTAAACTATATAACAATACTTATCATTCCTCAATCAAAATTAATTCTTTATACCATAATCATATATTATCAAGAGTAGAAATTCCCAAAAACTACAATATAATCTATGTTATAAAACTACAGATAAATAAATAATACTCATAAATAATAATTCTATATTGCATCCTCAATTGTATTAGCCAATAGTTTATAATATCACAAATTAGAAAATATATACCCTAATCTAAAAAATTAAATAATCATAACAAAAAACATCAAGTATTATATCCAATACAAATATTATCAATACTAAAAATGGTCATTTTAAAAAACATCAAAACCATTATCATGTCAACCTAAAACTCTTACTAATTCCTAAAAAAAATTACCCCTTTGATATGTGTTCTTCAACATTTATCACTAAAAATCATACATTTCATCAAAAGTTTTCTCAATGTTGATGATAAAATTTAACACATTATTCCAAACCATCAATGCTAACCTATTAAAAAATAATCCTGGAATGTTTTAAATACCCAAGAGTTAATTATATAATACAAAAAAGTTTCCATATATTTATATTACGTCAGTAATTAAATTAGCTTTGAATATCTAGATTTAATTTATTTTGGTATTTCATCCTCTTCAACTTATATTATACAATAAAAATATCTTTTTCATCATAACATAAAAATAGTATGATCCATAAATTTAGCTATGCGGCTATATTTTTTTGAAAATAATTAGTAGTTTTTCAAAAACACGCATTTCTCAAATTCATTTTTTATATTGCTTCTACTAAATACTAAAACCATAATGGTTATTATGGAATAATAATGAATCCACGTATATGAATATAAAATCATAATTATAATATTTTCACTCCACATACTCCTTATTTTAAACCTATGAATAATTTATCTAAATTGTGTCAAATATTGTTATTGTAATATCTATATTGGTTCGTTCGTGTTTATATTAAATTTAGTTTTCACAGACATATCATCTTATTTCTGTAATATCATATGTAAATGAATCTTTCCTAATTGTTGGTTTAGTGTGTGAAATCCACCAAAGCATATCCATCATGTCTGTCAAACCAGGTTTTACTAAGTGACGTTCCTAGATTAGTGGTGAAGTGCCTAGATTAGTGTGAATCACTTAAACGGGGAGGGGTGAATCAATGATCTCATTAAATATTTTTATTATTAATTTCATTCAATTAAATCTTTATGGCTAGTTAAAGGGTCAACCAACTCTTCTTTTATCAATCATCCTTACCTCGAATGGTGTAGTAAATGTAACGGAACAAACCACAATGATTTTCTTGGTTTTTTTCAAAGACCTACTCGTTGTTTTGTTATTTATTCATTAGAACGCAGATAATCCAATCTAATTAGGTGAGTAATTAAAATGGTCAATACAAAGACTCACAATATCTCCCATGATTCCAACATGAAGTTTTTTATAATACTTCACAGGATGTTTCCCGAGTCCCACCAGCCTACATCAGAGTCCCATTGATGCCTTCTTCCCCATGGTATACACAATAGAAGCTTCATGGTTCACTGTGGATGGTTCTTTTGATCTTCCCTCTTGAGATTTATGAATCACACTTTCTCATGAAAATATTCAAAAATCCTCGACATAATTTGATAA
Organism: Viscum album; assembly: GCA_963277665.1. NCBI lineage: Eukaryota > Viridiplantae > Streptophyta > Magnoliopsida > Santalales > Viscaceae > Viscum > Viscum album. The sequence goes on along the minus strand of OY728151.1, from coordinate 1,062,806,660 downwards.
TGTCTATTGAACTTTGTCAATAACTCTTCTCACTTTTTTGATAAGTCTTAAGTCTCATAAATGTTCAGGGAATTATTTTTTTTATGAAGACCTGGCCTCACTTGTGTGTGGGAAAATGGTGCACACAACCTCATCTAGAATACAAGAATAATAATGAACAATATCAGCTCTTTCTGCCTTCATGGATTTCCAAATATTGTAAACTCATATAGAAGAACATCTTTAAATATGTTTGGCCCTATTCTAAACACTCTTTCACTCCATGCATGGATTTCACGACCTCAAGGATTCTTTTTTGAAAATCTCAATCATTTATGCTTCTTTCATGAGTTGATGACATTTCTGCTTCTTCTATACACACGAGCCCTCACAATATTGATTCGTCCATTTATGCGACTTCACATGTGTATGTGCATTCATGAATTCATGAACAATCTCTCTCTCCAATCTTTCTATTTTGAAAACCCAAATGGGTATAATTCTTTAAGCACACACAGACTTCCTCTTCTCCTCTCCATTTTATTTTATTTCTTTTCTTGTTCTTTACGCACATACATGTTCATTTTATATTTAGATCATTATATGTTTGTTATGTATATGTTTTCTTTGAACCCAAATTAATGTAGTCCACAGTTTGTATTTGTCCTTGCACACTTGGGTATCTCAATTCATGCACATTGTTTTCATGTGCATCATGCATGAATTCTCCAAAAAAAATTCCACAAAAAATCCCTTAATTATATTGACCACAATACACAAATGTGTATAAAAAGGTTATGATTGAGTTATTCTTCTCAAAAGGCATTGTTCTCTACATTGTGTATTTTCACGCATGCACACTACCAACCTCTTTTTTTCTCCATAGCATGAAGACACAGCCTTGGGCATCTTTAAATCATGCATATGAATTCATAAAAATAAGTTATTTGAATCAACATGAAATCACCTTTTTCATTAAATATGAACCCCTAAAAAGAGTGTATGTATGTCATTTAGACATGAAGGTGTTCTCACTCTCTTCATGAAACCTTGGGGGCTCATAGGTTTTTCATCAGAGAACCACAAATGGTTCTTGGTTCTGTCTTTGCAAGAGCACAACAAGGGTTAATAGTCACTAGTTGCTTTACCGGCGGGCTACTACTGACAAAGAAATAACAAGGGTTCAAACAACCTATCGCCTACTTTTGGGAACATTGAATAGAGGTGAAAGTTCTTTCATGAACCAGGGGGATTATAGTTCATCTCTTTGCTCAAGATATGCACAAGAAATTCTTCATCATGTAGCAAGTCTATATAGAAACCAAGTTGTTTTGTGCTCTATTATTTTGGAAAATGAGAGCCAAAGTCAATATTTTCAAAAATATAACCTCATTTAAGTGATCATTATTTATAGGAAAAAATAACTGCATATATACGCATTCAAATCTATAGGGTCTATTGTTTTGAATATAACAACCCAGGTAAATAAAGAATATTACATTTTCATATTTATCCATACTTGTGAATAAAATATTAATATGAATTTAAAGGGGACGCTATGCTCGATGGCGTACCCAACACGCAACAATGAGTTTCTTGGGAATCTTACGTTGCACTCTAAGAATAAAATAATATTATTTTAAATGGTAGTTAACATGTAGCCGTTGTATTGGCGGAAATGGATAGAAATAACTAAAATATGATTATATATGTTTTTACATTTATCCAATAAAATCTAAAGGATTAAAATACAGAAAGAATTCAATTTTAGGCATATATGCCCTAGTTTTCACTAAAGGTTCACTTATCGCCTTTTAATGGAGAACTGTCATTAAATATAGTTTTGATCACTCTTATACATTATTTTGGACCAAATCAAACTCTTATTAATAATAGGGACATCAAATTTTACATTGTGTAATTTTTTGATATTTTTCCGATAAAGTTCATTTTTTAATGAATAGTGTAAAATGTTATGTTTTAATTCAAAACCTCTTTTTAATATAATTTATTTATATGATTAGATAATATTTTTAATTGGTTTTAAAGTGAAATTATAAAATATTTTTACCATTAAATCCAATAGTGGTTGTTGGAATTAATTTCACTTTGAAATCAAACTTAAACTAGTGTCAATCTTTTGATATTTATTGTTTTATAAAAACACGTTATTTGCTCTGACCGCGGGAATTAATTATTAAATTAATTAATGTGACTAATATGTTTTGAATTTTTTAAAACGGACTTCATTTTTGAATTCAGAATATCAAATATAGCTTAGGGTGATTTTTTGGGATTTTTCTGAAAAACTCCAATTTTTGATGAATAGTGAAACCACTAAGTGGTAATCAAGCAAACTGATTTTTCAGTTAAATGAAATATTACCACTAATGTGTATTGAATTTTGAAAATACGACATAAATGGTTTTCATTAGTATGTAATATGTGGTTCAATTGGATGAAAATAATTTTTCGGTGAATAGTAACATTTTTTTCATTAATCGCGATTAGAGGTAATTAGTGTAATTTAAGGTAAAAATGATATTATAAGAATGTGAAAACACAATGACACTTGTCCTACACCTATTGGGAGAGTCATGGCCGACCAAGACAAGCCATGGGACAACTTGGGGACCCCATGGAGCCACTTTAGTTGGAAAATGACAATAATATATTTTTATTTAATGTTAAAATTAAATTGACACAAACATGAGTTGTTTTACTAAAATAGTTTTCAAGTAGGGTTACACAAGTCCAAATTATGATTATAAATAGTCATTGGAAATATAAAAAGATTTCCTACATCATAGTATTTTTTTTATAATTTTTAGGCATTAAATAAATTAAATTATTTATGAAATAACAATGATGCAGCGATGACATCATTATTTGACGATTTAAATAAAATGGAAAGATAATGTAAAATATATGAACTAAACATGTCCAAAAATTATTGGATGAGTGTATTTCGAACCCTTATCACCTTATCCACGAAATATATCAATGTGGGACCTTTTAAAACCGAAACACATTTTCAAATAAAGTAATATTTCTTACTTTCCAAAAGTGCCCCTCCTCTTCTCTTATAAAAGGCCTCCACCTCTACCTCATTTCACACACTCCTCAAGCCCTTGTCTCGGCCAACCCCTGCCCATTTACTCTCTCCGCACCCCTATCCTCATCCTAGAGGATTCCCTTTGGGAAGAATCCTTTCAAATGAAGCCTTTAGGCTCAAATCAAAAGGAGTTACACTTTTAAAGGTAATTCATTCTCTCATATTCATTTGTTTTATTTTGATTCTCCAACCCCCTAAACTCTTTTTATTTACTTCTTTTGTAACAACACCAGTATCTTGAATTTACTAGGTTGTTGTTATAATATTTATTCGAGCTACACTCTCATACAACTACATCAAATGGTTAAAGAACATACGGTTTCTGTGGATGGCGAAATTCTGCCTCCCGAAACGATGATTGCTCAATACTGATTTAACACCTTCAAAGGTGGCCATTATGATGTCACTATTTTTATATATGATAAATAATATTTTTATGTTTTACTTATTCTTCTGCATTTTTCATTTGTTTCTTACCTTTATGGCTTCCATTTTCGGTATACACGATATCTTCATTTTAGGAAGTGCGGACTACCGCCCCCTCAAAGTGATGTGATTCGTTAATGCCGTACGTGGGACTTATAAAGGATGGATTTAATGATATTATATATGATGTTATACTGGAATTATTATTTACCTCTATATCATTATTATTTCTTTCCATTAAATTATGAGATAGAAATGAAAGTAGCGTTCATGCGTACGTACGGCTTACCGTCTCCATGAACGGTGCATTTCATTTCTTATCCCCAAATGTAATGTACTATTATAAGTACATATATATAATGGATATATATGATGTATGATAAATCTAAATTATTAATATAATTCTGGAATTAAAATATACATACCTCTCATATAGTTTTAATTCCATTAATACGATATAGAAATGAAAGTAGCATTCATGCGTACGTACGGCTTACCGTCTCCATGAACGGTGCATTTCATTTCTTTCCTCTAAATGATTATGTGATTTTATAAATACATGTATATGCTGGATATATATGATATATATGAAATCCAAATCAGGAATGTCATTTTGGATATAAAGAACCTTTGACCACATGAACAACATGTAATTGTATGAAGTCCACTTTCGACTTAAGAACCAAATATCGACAAAACAATCATTATTAACTTAATGATTACATAATGTTTATAACATGGAAAAAAGTGATATAAAAGGAATAATAAGATTGAAAAAGGTTTTTAATCAAGTATAAATTAACTGAAGTTTATTATTCAAGACGTTAAAGAACGATCGAGTCAAGTCGGACCCGAGGTAAGGGATCCTACTCCTCTCTTTCTTTTTAAGTACACACTTTTATGTCATTCCTTTTAAAGTTCATATTTCTTGTTATTGGGATGATATTTTAAATTAAAATTACTGTAATTTTTATGTTCATGTGATGAGAGACCCTATTCTCTCTCATCAATCCATTTTGGAAGTTTTGAGTGGCGACGTTAGGCTGCCGAACTTTTGTAAGGGATCTAACCTCTCTCTTTCTTTTTAAGTACTCTCCTTTATGTCAATTATTTTAAGCTCCTCTTTGTAATGTTGGGGAATGTTCTTTTATATTACTATTTCTTTACATTTTATTGTAATGTGATGAGATACCCTATTTGATCTCATCAATCCATATTCGGATGTTTTATGTGGCGCTGTTAGGCTGCCCAGTTTTCGTAAGGGATTTTTCATCTCACTTTCATTCCCGTGAGATTTATGCTACATTTGCCACAAATTCCATTGAGTGGTGTATGTAATTCCCATTATTATACTCTTTGTGTAATATAATTTCGTTTATGAGTATTTACATCAATGATCTATTGTCTTTCTTTCATTGGGTGTATGTTTTGAAAGATACCCAAGTCGGTAAGGGAACCTTTCACCCTCCTCTTTTTTAAAAGACTTCTTTTGTTGGGTCTTTTAATTTAAATTTTCTTATGTTGGGATATGTTCTCATATATCCTTATTGATGTAAATTTTATGTCCAAGTGAGGAGATACAATTTTTATCTCTCATCAACTCATTTTGATGTGATGCCGTTAGGCTGTCAAGGGAACTTTTTAACCCAATTTCGATTTCTTTGGGTTCAACATGTAGCCATTGAATATTTCATCCATTGAATATGTGTGAATGACCTTTTATTGTTTTACACTTAATATCCACTTATATTGTGTGTATTTATATTTTTCACAAATATTTTTGAGATTGATTTGTCCTTAATTTAAGGATACCTTCTTTATAAGGGATTTCACCACATTTGACATGTCTATTGAGGGTTCATTGTTGTTATGCACCAATTCACTCTTATATGGTGTATATACTGTCCTTTGGAATATTATATCATGAATACATTTATTATCATGATATTATAAAGTTCTGACTAAATGTTATTCCTTAATTATTGTATTCAAGTGTCTCTAATTTTGGTAAAACCCCTTTAACCAAAATGTCATCTTAAATATTTTAATTATTTGTTCTTATTAATATCCATGTTTTGAAAATGTTTTTAAGGATTTATTTATATGGATATTAATGGTTTAAAATTTTAAGCTTCAAGGTGGTATGGGACACTTTGATTCAAAAATCTCTTTATTAAATGTTTTAAATGGTTTTAAAAATGGTTTTGATAGAGGATTCTATTATGATATATTGTTATGTGGAAATGTTATCATTCCTTTATATTGGTTTTATGTTTTATGATTTTATATTAATACTTGGACATTTTAACGGGTGGTTACGTTATAAACCATATGACGGGTGGTGTCGTGAATACCAGGACGGGTGGTTACGTTATAACCTCCAATGCATTGGGTATGGAAGTCGGCCGTATAGCTATTCCATTAAGTATGTATGGAAACTGGCCGTATGGCTATTCCATTAAGTGATATGTGTGGAAGTCGACCGTATGGTTATTCCACTTACGTATGTTTATGTCCCAAGTTACCTTTATAAATGCTATGTGTTCTTTATATGGGTTTTATGGTAATCCTTTGGTTACAAAAAGGTAAGTAATGATACTTTATTCTGTGAAGAGTTTTTACTAATTCATGAAGGTGAAGGTATTACATTGATAGAGTATACATGGTTTACTTGATGTTTGAAAAAGTAACAGTTTTTATTCTTTGTGTATCCCTTACTGAGCTTTTTATGCTCACCCCAAGTTTTTTTTTGAAATGTTTTTCACAGGAATTAAAGTGGAATAAGGTCAAGGATGGGATCAAGGGAATGTCACGCTATATAAGACATGGAAGTAGACATGTTTCATTTTTAGAGTTTTTATTTTATGGAAATTTAGTAGAAGCGACTACTTTGTAATCTTTTGAGATGTAATAGTTATGTCCTAATTCTCTAAAACTCTAAACCTGAAAAGATCCTCAATGTGAATTACTCATTTAATTCAATATTAAGTAAGGTTTAAGGTTGGGGCCTTATAGTTGGTATCAAAGGTTGGTTTAGATAACTTTAGAGGTTAGGGTATCCTCTAAGCATAAGTGACATTTCCATAATGGTTAGGATTTCAGAAAGAGTCCTAGTTTTAGATAAATTAAATGAGTAAGTGTATCTTAGTGTTTACCTTCCTCATTAGTACATGATGGTTTTTTTTGATATACTCACACTGACATTTCTGTTCTTAGTGAATGGATGGATCTAGCAGGCACCAAAGAGACAAGAGGGTTGAAGGAAACTGTTGTGGTTCTATGATTAAGATACTAGATAAAATGGAGGATTCAATGAGGAAATTCTTGGTTGTTCTAAACCAAATATCAAGGAGACATGATCAACTACCTGAACCTTGGTATGTTCTGTAATGCATCATGTAAGAGATGACTAATCCATGTGTAAGTTCATGTAATAATTATGAAGGTAACCATAAGAGTTTATATGATCCATACTTTTGAGGTAATTATGGGTTATTATATGATATGCTGGAAAATGAAAGGCATGAGATAAACATGAGGTTAAAATATGTTATGATCATCTTTGAAGGTTTTATCTCATTTTGGGGAATGTTTTAAGAATTATATAGTTTTGGAAGAAGGACAACATGTGGACCTTGTGACAACCCGTCACGTCGGACAAAGCTACAGGAATCGAACCCACAACCAAAGTGCGACCGGTATTTATTGCCTACCACTGGACTACGTGAAGTCCCTGGTTAGTTTGACCGATTCATTTTAGTTATATGCATTTTATGAATTAATAGTAAGTTGATTTTGGGTTATTTATGAAAATGATTAACCTATCATGGAGGATATGTGATTAGGTTAATTACTTTTCAAAACTAGACTTTAGGAGCAACTGATATTGTTTGGAGATAAATGTTACGATTTATTTTCGAAGACTATGCGACTAAATCCTTCAAATATTTGGGTTTCAATCTTATGTTGGTTTACATTGAAGAAGTTTATGGACAAATTGATTATAGAATGGTCCTCGTTGAACTTTGGGTTTTGTTGGACAAATTTTGGAGATTAAAAATAGATTTTCTTTTTAATGGGTTATCCTTTTCTGGATTATCTGACCATGTACTAACCTTTTTGGTTTTGGTTTTGGTTAAAGCCTAAAGACATGGGATGTATATAGTTATCTTTTGTGGATTAGGTGATTCTCTAGAAGTTGATTATAGTACTCTTAATGCGAACAAGTCTCCCTAAATACTCGTCTTTTGAAAAAAAATATGAGTTTGATTAAGGAATCTAGTAAAAGTTGAAAGTCAACATGATAAGTGATTATATTTCCTTATGAATAAATTCCTCAATAAAAAGTAACTTAAAACAAAAATTTTGTCTATTAACGTTTCTTACTGGGGAACCCAACACCGTTTAACCCATCACAAGTTTGTGATTTTCTTATTGTTAACTTTCTCCTAAACATGTTTTCTATCACTCTCCATCAGAACATGACCCTATGTTTTCTCCTCCATGTCCATGTTTTCCTACATGGAGTCCTAATATGGGTTAACTCGGGTGACCTCTATACTTATCTTTCTTTATTTTAAAGTTATTGTTTTACCGACTCTTGTTCCGATGTGGGACTTTCAAGGATGTTTCCAAGCGCAATTTTAAAATTGCGAGGACGCAATTCCCAAAAGGGGGGAATAATGTAACACCCCAGGTAAATAAAGAATATGAAATTTTCATATTTATCCATACTTGTGAATAAAATATTAATATGAATTTAAATGGGACGCTATGCTCGATGGCGTACCCAACACACAACAACGAGTTTCTTGGGAATCTTACGTTGCACTCTAATAATAAAATAATATTATTTTAAATGGTAGTTAACATGTAGACTTCGTATTGGCAGTAATGGATAGAAATAACTAAAATATGATTATATAGGTTTTTACATTTATCCAATAAAAGATAAAGGCTTAAAATACGGAATGAATTCAATTTTAGGCGTATATGCCCTAGTTTTCACTAAAGGTTCACTTATCGCCTTTTAATGGAGAAATGTCATTAAATATAGTTTTGATCACTCTTATACATTATTTTTGACCAAATAAAACTCTTATTAAGAATCGGGACATCAAATTTTACTTTGTGTAATTTTTTGGTATTTTTCCGATAAAGTTCATTTTTTAATGAATAGTGTAAAATGATGTGTTTTAATTCAAAAAATTTTTTTAATATAATTTATTTATATGATTAGATAATATTTTGAATTGGTTTTAAAGTGAAAATAGAAAATATTTTTACCATTAAATCCAATAGTGGTTGTTGGAATTAATTTCACTTTGAAATCAGACTTAAACTAGTGTCAATCTTTTGATACTTATTGTTTTATAAAAACACGATATTTGCTCTGACATCGAGAATTAATTATTAAATTAATTAATGTGACTAATATGTTTTTAATTTTGTAAAACGGACTTCATTTTTGAATTCGGAATATCAAATATAGCTTAGGGTGAGTTTTTGGGATTTTTCTGAAAAACTCCAATTTTTTATGAATAGTGAAACCACTAAGTGGTAATCAAGCAAACTGATTTTTCAGTTAAATGAAAGATTACCACTAATGTGTATTGAATTTTGAAAATACAACATACATGGTTGTCATTAATATGAAAAATTTGGTTCAATGGGATGAAAATAATTTTTTGGTGAATAGTAACTTTTTTTTCATTAATCGCGATTAGAGGTAATTAGTGTAATTTAAGGTAAAAATGATATTATAAGAATGTGAAAACACCATGAAACTTGTCCTACACATATTGGGTGAGTCATGGACGACCAAGACAAGCCATGGGCCAACTTGTGGACCCCATGGAGCCACTTTAGTTGGAAAATGACAATAATATATTTTTATTTAATGTTAAAATTAAATTGACATAAACATGAGTTGTTTTACTAAAACAGTTTTCAAGTAGGGTTAAACAAGTCCAAATTATTATTATAAATAGTAATTGGAAAGATAAAAATATTTCCTACATCATAGTATTTTTTTTAATTTTTAGACATTAAATAAATTAAATTATTTATGACATAATAATGATGCATCGATGACATCATTATTTGACGATTTAAATAAAATGGAAAGATAATGTAAAATATATGAACTAAACATGTCCAAAACTTATTGGATGAGTGGATTTAGAACCCTTATCACCTTAGACACGAAATATATCAATGTGGGACCTTTTAAAACCGAAACACATTTTCAAATAAAGTAATATTTCTTACTTTCCAAAAGTGCCCCTCCTCTCCTCTTATAAAAGGCCCCCACCTCTACCTCATTTCACACACTCCTCAAACCCTTGGCTCAGAAAACCCCTGCCCATTTACTCTCTCCACATCCCTATCCTAATCATAGAGGATTCCCTTTGGGCAGAATCCTTTCAAATGAAGCCTTTAGGCTCAAATCAAAAGGAGTTACACTTTTAAAGGTAATTCATTCTCTCATATTCATTTGTTTTATTCGGCTTTTCGAACCCCCTAAACACTATTTATTTACTGATTTTGTAACAACACCAGTATCATCAATATACTAGGGTGTTGTTATAAGATTTATTCGAGCTACACTCTCACACAACTACATCAAATGGTTAAAGAACATATGGTTTCCGTGGATGGCGAAATTCTGCCTCCCGAAACGATGATTGTTCAATACTCATTTAATACCTTCAAAGGTGGCCATTATGATGTCACTATTTTTATATATGATAAATAATATGTTTAAGTTTTACTTATGCTTCTGTATTTTCATTTGTTTCTTACCTTTATGGCTTCCATTTTGGGTATACGCGATATCTTCATTTTAGGAAGTGCGGACTACCGCCCCCTCAAAGTGATGTGATTCGTTAATACCATATGTGGGACGTATAAAGGATGGATTTAATGTTATTATATATGATGTTATACTGGAATTATTATTTACCTCTATATCATTATTATTTCTTTCCATTAAAGTATGAAATAGAAATGAAAGTAGCGTTCATGCGTACGTACGGCTTACCGTCTCCATGAACGGTGCATTTCATTTCTTATCCCCAAATGTAATGTACTATTATAAGTACATATATATAATGGATATATATGATGTATGATACATCTAAATGATTAATATAATTCTGGAATTAAAATATACATAACTCTCATATAGTTTTAATTCCATTAATACGACATAGAAATGAAAGTAGCATTCATGCATACGGATTACCGTCTCCATGAACGGTGCATTTCATTTCCTTCCTATAAATGATTATGGGATTTTATAAATACATGTATATGCTGGATATATATGATATATATGATATCCAAATCAGGAATTTCATTTTGGATATAAAGAACCTTTGACCACACGAACAACATGTAATTGTATGAAGTCCACTTTTGACTTATGAACCAAATATCGAAAAAACAATAATTATTAACTTAATTATTACATAATGTTTATAACATGGAAATAAGTGATATAAAAGGAATAATAAGCTTGAAAATGGTTCTTAATCAAGTATAAATTAACTCAAGTTTATTATTCAGGACGTTAAAGAACGATCGAGTCAAGTCGGACCCGAGGTAAGGGATCCTACTCCTCTCTTTCTTTTTAAGTACACACTTTTATGTCATTCCTTTTAAAGCTCATATTTCTTGTAATTGGGATGATCTTTTATATTACAAATAATGTAATTTTTATGTTCATGTGATGAGAGACCCTATTCTCTCTCATCAATCCATTTTGGAAGTTTTGAGTGGCGCCGTTAGGCTGCCGAACTTTCGTAAGAGATCTAACCTCTCTCTTTCTTTTTAAGTACTCTCCTTTATGTCAATTATTTTAAGCTCCTCTTTGTAATGTTGGGGTATGTTATTTTATATTCCTATTTCTGTAAATTTTATTATAATGTGATGAGATACCCAATTTGATCTCATCAATCCATATTCGGATGTTTTATGTGGCGCCGTTAGGCTGCCGAGTTTTCGTAAGGGATTTTTTATGTCACTTTTATTCCCGTGAGATTTATGCTACATTTTCCACAAATTCCATTGAGTGGTATATGTACTTCCCATTATTCTACTCTTTGTGTAATATACCTTCGTTTATGAGTATTTACATCAATGATCTATTGTCTTTCATTCATGGGGTGTATGTTTTGAAAGATACCCAAGTCGGTAAGGGAAACTTTCACCCTCCTCTTTTTTAAAAGACTTCTTTTGTTGGGTATTTTAATTTATATATTGTTATGTTGGTATATGTTCTCATATATCCATAATGATGTAAATTTTATGTCCAAGTGATGAGATGCACTTTTTATCTCTCATCAACTCATTTTGATGTGATGCCGTTAGGCTGTCAAGGAAACTTTTTAACCCAATTTCGATTTCTTTGCGTTCAACATGTAGTCATTGAATATGTCATCCATTGAATATGTGTGAATGACCTTTTATTGTTTTACACTTAATATCAACTTATATTGGGTGTATTTATATTTGCCACACATATTTTTGAGATTGATTTGTCCTTAATTTAAGGATACCTTCTTTATAAGGGATTTCATCACATTTGACATGTCTATTGAGGGTTCATTGTTGTTATGCATCAATTAACTCTTATATGGTGTATATAATGTCCTTTGGAATATTATATCATGAATCCATTTATTATCATGATATTATAAAGTTCTGACTAAATGTTATTCCTTAATTATTGTATTCAAGTGTCTCTAATTTTGGTAAAACCCCTTTAACCAAAATGTCATTTTAAATATTTTAATTATTTGTTATTATTAATATCCATGTTTTGAAAATGTTTTTAAGGATTTATTTATATGGATATTAATGGTTTAAAATTTTAAGCTTCAAGGTGGTATGGGACACTTTGATTCAAAAATCTCTTTATTAAATGTTTTAAATGGTTTTAAAAATGGTTTTGATAAAGGATTCTATTATGATATATTGTGATGTGGAAATGTTATCATTACTTTATATTGGTTTTATGTTTTATGATTTTATATTGGTACTTGGACATTTTAACGGGTGATTATGTTATAAACCATATGACGGGTGGTGATGTGAATACCAGGACAGGTGGGTACGTTATAACCTCCAATGCATTGGGTATGGAAGTCGGTCATATGGCTATTCCATTAATTATGTATGGAAATTGGCCGTATGGCTATTCCATTAAGTGATATGTGTGGAAGTCGACCGTATGGTTATTTAATTTAAGTATGTTTATGTCCCAAGTTACCTTTATATATGCTATGTGTTCTTTATATGGGTTTTATGGTAATCCTTTGGTTACAAAAACGTAAGTATTGATACTTTATTCAGTGAAGAGTTTTTACTACTTCATGAAGGTGAAGGTATTACTTTGATAGAGTATACATGGTTTACTTGATGTTTGAAAAAGTAACAGTTTTTATTCTTTGTGTATCCCTTACTGAGCTTTTTATGCTCACCCCAAGTTTTTTTGAAATGTTTTTCACAGGACTTAAAGTGGAATAAGGTCAAGGATGGGATCAAGGGAATGTCACGCTGTATAAGACATGGAACTAGACATGTTTCATTTTAATAGTTTTTATTTTATGGATATTTAGTAGAAGCGACTACTTTGTAATCTTTTGAGATGTAATAGTTATGTCCTAATTCTCTAAAACTCTAAACCTGAAAAGATCCTCAATGTGAATTACTCATTTAATTCAATATTTAGTAAGGTTTAAGGCTGGGGCCTTATATTGAAATCCTATGTTCTTCATGTTCAAATTATTTAAACACGAGATTGAGATATGGTACGTTTCTCAGTTTTTTACATTCAATGAAGGCCTTCTTCTCCACATTCTTATCCTCACATGCATTCATTTTCAAATTCATTCAAATTACCATCACCATGAAAGCTAGATTGAGGAGCTTTCATCCAAGACTTGTCATATTTCCATTGCCTCGGCCTCATTCTAACTATTCATCTCGATGCATTCATATATCATTTAATGCACACATGAGTTCATTTCTTCTAGAAAATCACTATGCATGAGATTTACTGATCAAATGATGACCAAGAACTCGATCGAGGTGGATCGATAATGACAATGGTGAGTATTGGCGTCGTGTGACTCTCCAGGTGACCAGAGGTTTAAATCGATTCCATGGGCATTGGATCAGCTCCGATTGATCACAGACAGCAATGATTATAATGTGGGACGTGGGATGCAGTGTGCGAATGATATCATGTGCAATATATGATTGATGGATGAGACTACATTGGTGGTTTTAAACCCTTCCTGCATCAAAATGAACCCATGGGATGCAGATCATTTATAATACAAGCCACCATAGCTGATTCTCCAAATTCTACTCTCTCCCATCCAGTTCTGCCCTGCACTGGTTCTCGGCAGGTGTGCTTCTACACCAACTCTTGCCTATATGGGCACGCTCCTAGAACCCACTATGAATTCTCACCAGATGTTTTGATCATTTTTTGAACACATTCAGTCTTATACATGGCCCACATGAACCTCTTTCAGGTTAGATTCGAGGCCATCCACTTGGGCGCAGTAGACCCTTGGTTCCCGCATATGCCTTGGGTGGGGGCTATAGCTGCCCTGCTTGGTTTCCCCATTTTTTGAAAAAGGTATAAAACAAATATTCTTTGTTAAAAAAAATTATAACCAATATGATATTCAATGAATAAATACCAAGCCCCTACTTCATTATCCCTAGAATTCCAAACCCCCATCTTTCTTCTCATCTTCTTCTATATGATTTTGAAAGAGATTTCCAATGTTCATCTCCAAAACATCATCACTCTCTTCATAATATCATGAATAAAAAAGATCATAAATACATTCCTTTGTTCGAATCATGGATGATGCATGGAAAATTTCTTCATTCCACATGCATTTAACCATAATTCATTGTATTTAATGTTTTAATGAGTTATTTATTCTCTTTAAACAAATGTCTTGGAACATTGGAGATATTATCAATAATTGTCTGTATCTATTCACAACCTTCATCCAATTAGAAGTCATTGGAAGGATTTTCACTTCATTACTAACCTCACCACCTAAATCATTGGAAGAAAATTATTAATAACCTTTGTGTGCATATATTTACAACCTATTGAAAATTGACTTCGTATTAACATCTTATTAAAAACATATGCAACATCATGGTCTACAATCCCCCATTCTGTATCTTTTTGTCAATATCACTTTATCACACATTGAATGGGTCAATATGTGTGCCATGAGTTTCTCCCCCTTATTTGAAACCAAATGCAATGTTGTAGCGGGGTCCTCATAAAAACATGTACTTCTCTATTTGAAGTATATATTCATGAGTATTTCCAAGAGAGGGATGATGTCATATGTTTTATTTAGAATAGATCCTTTAGTAAATCACTTCTATGTCTACATGTGCTAACCTTCTATAGAAAATATGGGAGATATGTCCCAGGATTCAATGTTGTCCATATACAATCATACAAGTTAAATAATTCTTAGAATGTATCATCACTTATCCGAGGTGTTGTAAATAATCAGATTTATCAATCAAATGATAAATAATGCACATACATCACTAAACATATTAAAAAGATCATGTTCAAAGATAATGCTCCCCCTTTCATCCCATGTTTTCATCAATCAAGCACTCCCCGTTAACTAAAATGATAAATACAATTATGAACCAAATATGAAAGAGTTATTGGAATACCTCAAGTTTTAACTTCTTGAGATGATATGAATTTCAAGGTTTATGATCACATAATACTTGATATCATCTCTGTAACATCCTAGTTTCGAAAGACACAAAGAGGCACCCTGTACCTAGTTGGTCACATGGCCTCAAACGCATTTCCTCAAACACCAGAGGCTGCCGACTAGCAACGAGGGCCTTATGTGTGATAGTGGGGAAATTATGCCCTCCTAGGAAGAGTACATAGCGGGAAAAAAATAAACATGAAATAGTGAAAGCATTAAATAACCAACAATAATAAATAGCGGAAGACAAATAAACAAACTGCAGCGCATATGTATATATATTGAATGATACAACATACATATCTACAAAATAATCCAAACAAGTCAAAATGATGAAAGCACCAAAGTACCAAAACAAGTGCAAAAGAAAAGTAAATAACTTCTCTGCATCGCAAGGAAAATCCTGGTCCCTTTCTCTCCTTCTCCAAGAAATCATGTTCCAAAAGTTAAAGGGCGCTTGACCTTGTCTATACCTGCAAAAACATAGTCTGCTTGGGTCCAAAAGAATGGCCCAAATAGGGTGTGAGATAAAATCCTAGTAGGCAACCACTCGAAGATCTGTTCCTAACAGTCAGTGAGTATATGGAAGGTAAAAGTACAATAAGCAGAAAACAGCAACAACAATCAGTATGTAGTAAACAGTAAGTAGTGAAGCAGGATGATACACAATAGAAATCAATCATCAATAATAGCATCAGTAAAGAAAAACATCTTACACAAACAAGAATCCCACTGGGAAGTACCCGCAACCATCCCCTTTGGTTTAACCAAGAAATACAACAACCCTCTGGGAAGTGCACTCAGCCTAACCCCTCTGGCTTGGTCATATGAATTTATGAGACTCTCTGGGGAAGCTCACTCCATCCATTACCCTTATATTCTAGGTTATTAAATGACTCTCTGAGGAAGATCATGTAGTTTAACCCTATTAGCCCAATTGTCTTGAGACTCTCTGAGGAAGCTATATCGGTCAATCACTCTTATAGCCTCAGGTATACCACAAACTCTCTGAGTAGGCTCACTCGGTCAATTCCTCCTCTAGCCTGGGAAGGTTCTTAAAAAGATTCAAAAATGGTAAGACTCTCTGAGGAAGCTCACCCGGTCTATCCTCTTGTGGTCTATAATATCAAAGAGTCTCTAGGATCTCACTCGTTCCATCCACATTAGTCTATAATGTTCAATACTCTCCGAGGAAACTCTCTCGTTCTACCCTCCTATAGACTATAATATCTAAGAATCTCTGGGAAGCTCACTCGGTCTATCCCATATAGTCTATAGCACCATGTTCTCTCAGCCCCATGCTAGTCAGTGCATAATAATGCTATAAGTCCAATGTACACCTATAGAGCTACATCGATAACCAAAGTACACCTATAGAGCTACTTGGCTAAACAGTCTATAGGACAACAAACATGTTATGAATTTCACTCCAACTTATAATCACAAGGCATGGAAACAGGTGTAACAACTAAAGGCAAATAAGACCCAAAGGTCGTAAATAGAGAAAAGTGTGGAATATCATCCATGCACAACACATTATCCTCTAACATGACTAAATTACCTCTACACAAGCATACAAGAAAGGAAGTAAAACAACAAGGGAAAAAAGGTAAACACACAATAACCCGTTCACGTTTATTGGTGGTATTTTCACAGAAAACACAAAGACATCGAATGGTATGGCACAAATCAAGTACCTCGATCATAGAAGATTGATATATGTGAACCACGATGACTGATTCTCCTTAGAATGTTGAAGACCAGAGAAAACACCCAAAACATTCAAACCATGATAACATGAGAAAGAGGAAGAATTGGAAAATAAGGCTCAAGAAGAAGGAAGAACTCACCACTGTGATTACAACACAATCAAAAATGATCGAAACAGAGAATAGACAGAGTGGCATTGGCTTGACGAATATTTATGGATCCTTGGCCCTCTCAGATGAATGGAACCTAGAAGATGACCTTTTTGTGCATTAGGCACGACCCCGGTACGATTAATGAAAAATAAAAAGAAGCTAAACGATGTGTACTTTTTAGAGTACATGGCATGTACTAGGTCTTTCCGTACTCCACCCAAATCGGCCTCCACGTCATCCCTACAAACATCGTGTGTGGCTCGGACACATCTAGAACACGACATTGGGCGAGAAAAGTGTACACAACGTGTAATTAGAAATTACACAGTGTGTACTTCAAAAATTTCCAAAAACATCATTTTTGTCAAAAAAACTCCATAAATGGAAATAAATACCTAAAATGAAGATCCAGGTTCTTAAAAACTTCCCACCTTAAAGAAATTCATCCCCAATTTTCCCTTACAAGGTGTAGATGAAGAAACCCTAAAAAACTCTGGCCACTGCGATCCAATATCGGCCTCCCTTTACCAGGTCTCATCCTGTACTCGCCCATGCTGCCAAAGCACCCGATCTAAAGAAACAGACTGCCCATGGAGAACCTTCGTACTATGATCGACAATCCAGATGGGATTCTCCACAAACAATGCATCCCCTTTGAGCTCAACCTCCTTGGGCCAGAAGACATGTGACAGGTCTGAAAAGTAACGTAAGAGATGAGAGACATGGAAGACGTCGTGAATGGACCGATATCTCTGAGGTAACTACAACCAATAGGAAAATGGCCCAACTCTATCCAAAACCTCAAACAGACCGACGTACTATGGTGAAAGCATACCCTTTCTCCAAATCCTCTTATGTCCCAACCTCGGTGCGACACAAAAGAAAACCTGATCTTTGACCTTGAACACCAAAGGTCGTCTCCACAGTTCAACATAAGACTTCTGTAGAGACTGTACTGTAGCCATCTTCTTCCAAATCAATTATATTTTCTCTGAGGTATCCTGAACATGATGAGGTCCCAGCAAACCAGAAAATTCCTCTGGAAAAACATCTCTGAAATGATCCACCACTGGGGGAATGTCTAACTGTGAAATCCCCTAGACATCTAGATAAAGACAGAAAACACAGGAGTATAAAACAGGAACTGTGGGAAGAAACATTCATGTTTTACAGAACACGACTACACAGTGTGTATAAAAACTACACAACATGTACTTTGAGCCATTAATATGGGTGTGTACTCCTGCCACTACTGGTCGTGTAACACCATAAACTACACGGCGTGTTGTTCCCACACACGGTGTGCACTTGTACTCTAAACCCCTGCCAGTGTATCCTTACACGGCTAACCCACATGGTCAAAACTAACCCCAGACTACACGGAGTGTTACCTAGGGACACGAAGTGTACTAAACATGGTCTCGGTGGCCCGTGTTGTTAGTTACATGGAATTCTACATGGCTGCCCTTACACGACATGTTCTGAACAAACACGGCATGTATAGGAGAAGGTAACACCAACCCGTGTTGTTCGGGACACGGCCGGTACCTGGGATAAAACTAAGCAGCGTGTTCTTTACCAATACGACAGGTTCTACTCAAGCTCCCCCGGCCAATGTAGTTAGTGAAACGGCCGTGTACATGGATTTAACTTCACGGCCTGCACCTACCGTGCACGGTGTGTTCCTGAAGTTATTTTCACGACACCATGTTTCTTCTCACACGGTCAGTGACATGGCTAGAAAACTACACTGTGTGTATCATGAAATTACACGCTGTGTATTCTGGATAGTAGCTCAGAAACTGCACAAAAGCCCAGAAACACTGAATACAAGGAAAATAGGTGCTAAATTACGATCTGTGTGGGCCCATACTCCCTGCAAATCAAATCATGGCATATCTTACAGTCATGTACAAGAGAAAACAGGATCATGATCCCCCAACTTCCGATTTTAGAGGGCCCATAACACCGCAAGAATCAGAATTTGGTGTTCATTTAAGCAATGTGAAACACAATCAATGTCTCTATCACAACAACATGGATTCTATCAAACATCTATCAGAACAGCATGCGTACTCTACACAACATCTATCACAACAACATGAAATCACTAATTCACCCTAAAAGGAATGGAAATAATTCATGCCATGTGATTTCTAACAAGTACCTATATGATGCATGAGATGGAATACCCCCGTCTCATTGGGTTGTGATAGAAATAGAACTGTAATATCAAAACAATAACAGCACGAAGCATGTGAATCACTCTATGTGAAATCATATGAACCATAAAATCTAAAAACCAGAAAACTGCAATAAATGAGGTAGTGTGGATTTTCCTTTTGCACCGGTTAGCTACTCCCGGGCACAGCTTATTACAAAGTACCAAATCTGTCCTATCCCTGGATAATGTAACCAAACAGTAAAGCAAGGGAAAAGAAGCTCCTCTAATACCACTTTGTAACATCACGGTTCTAGAAGCGAGGTAGAGGCGCCCCATACCCGGTTGGTGAAATTGCCTCAATCGCATTTCCCCAAATGCCAGAAGCTGCCGACTAGCAGCGAGGGCCTTGGTTGCGATAGTAGGGAAACTATGCCCTCATAGGCAGAGTACACAGTTAAAAAAAATAAACATGCAATAACAGAAGCAGTAAATATCCAACAATAATAAACAGTGGATGACTAATCAACAAACTAGAGAACATATGTAAATATATGAGATAATGGAAGACACATATCTAGGAAAGCATCCAAACAAGTCACAATGCTGAAAACACAAAAGTACCAAAACAAGTACAAAAGAAAAGTAAATAGCCTCTTAGCATCACATGACAAAGCTTGGTCCCTTTCTCTCATGCTCCAAGCAATAAAGTTCAAGAAGTCGAAGGGGGATTTCCATTGTCTATACCTGCAATAACATAGTCTTCTTGGGCCCAAAAGCATGTCCCAAATAGGGTGTGAGATAAAATCCCAGTAGGCAACCACCTGAAGATCTGTGCATAACAGTCAGTGAGTATATTGCAGGTAAAATTACAATAAGCAGTAAAGTGAAAAAACAAATCGTAGGAAGTAAACAGTAAGTAGTTAAGCAGGATGATACACATCAATAATCAATCCACAACAACAACAATAGTAAAGAAAAATAGCTAACAAAAACATGAAACCCACTAGGAAGTAACCGCAGCCATCCCCTCTAGTCCTAACCATGAAATACCACAACCCTCTTGGTAGTGCACTCAGCCTAACCCCTCTGGCATGGTCATACGAATTTATGAGACTCTTCGGAAAAGCTCACTCCTTCAATTCCCCTTATAGTCTAGGGTAGTCAGGGACTCTTTGAGGAAGATCACGTGGTCAAACCCTCTTAGCCCCATGGTGTAGAGACTCTCTGAGGAATCTATCTCGGTCAATTCCTCATATGGCCTCAGTTATACCACAGACTCCTGAGGAATCTCACTCAATCAATTCCTCCTCTTACCTGAGAAGTTTCTTAAAAAGATTCAAACAAGGTAAGACTCTCTGATGAAGCTCACTCGGTCCATCCTCCTATATTCTATAATATCCAAGACTCTCTAGGAGCTTACTTGGTCTATCCCCTATAGTCTATAATGTCCCAAACTCTCTAATAGAGCTCTCTCGGTCTACCATCATATAGTCTATAATATCTGAGACTCTCTGGGAAGCTCACTCGTTCTATCTCTTATAGTCTATAGCACCCGGTTCTGTCATCCCCGTGCCATTCAGTGCATAATAATTCTATAAGAACAAGGTACACCTATATGGATACATGTCTAACCGAAGTAAACCTATAAAGCTACTTGGATAAATAGTCTATAGGGCAACAGACATGTTATGAATTTCACTCTAACCAATAATCACAAGGCATGGAAACAGGTATAACAGCTAAAGGAAAATGAGACCCAAAGGTAGTAAATAGAGAAAAGCATGGCATAACATCCATGAAAAACAAATTATCCTTTAACCTAACTAAATTACCTCTACACAATCATATAAGAATGGGAGGAAATCAACAAGGGAGAAAATGTAAACACACAATAACCCGTTCACGGGTATTGGTGGTATTTTCACATAAAACACAAATACTTTGAACAGTAAGGCACAATCCAACTACCTCGATCCTAGAAGATTGATATAAGTGAACCATGATGACTGATTCTCCATAGAACGTTGAAGATCTGAGAAAACTCCCAAAACATTCATACCAAGATAACATGAGAGAGAGGAAGAATTGGAAAACAAGGCTCAAGAAGAAGGAAGAACACACCACTGCGATTCCAACGCAATCAATGATGATCGAAATGGAGAACAGACAGAGAGGCAGTGGCTCATCAAATATTTATGGATCCTAGGTGCTCTCGGATGAACAGAACCTAGAAGAAGACCATTTTGTTCATCAGGCGTGACCCCAGTCCGATTAATGAAAAAATAAAGTACACAATGTGTACTTTTTGGAGTACATGGCGTGTACTACGTCTTTCAATACTCGACCAAAATCGGCCTCCACATCATCCCTACAAATTTTGTGTGTGGCCCGGACACAGCCAGCACAAGGCTTTGATCTGGAAAAGAGTACACAGTGTGTACTCAGAAAGTACATGGTGTGTACTTCAAAAATTTCTAGAAACAACATTTTTCTCAAAAAAACTCCAGAAATGGAATAAAATACCTGAAATGAAGATCTGGGTTCTTAAAAACTTCCCCCTTAAAGAAATTCATCCCAAAATTTCCCTAAAGAGGAGTAGAAGAAGAAACTCCAAATAGCTCCGGCCACTATGGTCCTACATTGGCCTCCCTTTACCTGGTCTCGTCCTGTACTCACACATGCTTCCAAAGCACTCGTACTAATGGAACAGACAGCCCAAGGAGAACCTTCATACTACGATCGAAACTCCTGATGGAATGATCCTCAAAAAATGCATCCACTTTGAGCTCAACCTCCTCGGGCTGGAAGACAAGAGACATGTCTGAAAAGTAACGTCGGAGATGAGAGACGTGGAAGACATCATGCATGACCCGGTATCTCTATAGTAAATTCAACCGATAGGTAACCGGCCCAACTATCTCCAAAACCTCAAACGACCCAATGTACCGCGGTGAAAGAATACCCAGTCTCCAAAACCTCTTGTGTCACAACCTTGGTGCGACACGCATGAAAACCTTATCTTCGACCTTGAACTCCAGAGGTCGTCTCCACGGATCAGCATAAGACTTCTGTCAAGACTGTGCTGTAGCCATCCTCTTCCAAATCAACTCTATCTGCTCTGAGGTATCCTGAACAAGACGAGGTCCCAGCAAAGCCACCTCTCCTTCCTCCAGCCAGCATAAGGGTGATCAGCATGGCCTAAAAACTGTTGTTGTAGGCGAACACTACTAGAGGTATATGCTTCTCCCATGAACCACCGATGTCTAGAATGAAATCCCAGAGCATATCCTCATGTACTTGGATCATGCGCTCGAACTGGCCATCTGTCTGGGGATAGTATGTTGTACATAAAAGTACATGTATACCCAATGCCTTTTGAAGTCCCTACTAGAACTGAGAAGTAAAACGCGCATCCCTATCTGAAACAATGGATTGTAGAGCTCCATGTAGGTGTACAATCTCTCAGATGTATAGTCGTCCTAGATCATTAACCCTGATGGTCTCCGTGATCGGAAAGAAGTGTGAATCTTTCGTAAGTCTGTCGACGACAACCCAAACAACATCACTTCCCCGAGGTGACATCGGTATCCCAGACATGAAGTCCATCGCGACATCGTTCCAGTTCCACTCGGGAATGGGTATCTGGTGCAAAAGCCCCGCTGGTCACTGATGCTCTGCTTTCACATGTTGGCAAGTATTACATCTCATGAAAAAACCAGCAACATTATTCTTCATACCTGGAAACCAGTACTGACGGTGTAGATCACGATACATCTTGGTGATGCCAGGATGAACTGCCCAAATTGAGGAATAAAAATCTGGCATCAGCTCCTCGCGTATGTCTGATAGAACCCATATGTGTCCTTGGAAATGCATGATCTCATCCTCAGACACTGTCCATCCAAGAAGAGGGTCATATCCTGACACAGTCTCCCGCCAGACTAAGCCTTCTGAGTCTAATAGCTGCCTCATACGTACCCCATAAAGTAGTATAGATGTATCAACTACAGAAGATAGGTAAGTCTGTCCCTGTCTGTCGTGCACCTCCAAATGCATCTCAGATAACAGAGCCATCAGCTGCCACTCACAACTGGCTCCCTGAACTAACTAAATCTGGGTTCTCCTACTCAACGCATATGCCACTGCGTTGCCCTTTCCCGGCGTATAGGCGAGCTCGAAGTTGACAGACTGATGATACTCGACCCACCTGCGCTATCTCAGATTTATATCACGCTGAGTGAAGATATACTTGAGACTCTTGTGGTTGGTGAAAACCACAATGTGCTCTCCCATATGGTAGTGTCTCCAACAGCATAAGGCATGAACAACTGCATCCAACTCCAGATCGTGCGTAGGGTAATTCTTCTCCTATGGCCTCAACTACGGAGACCTATACACAACAAATACACCTACCTGCATAAGCAAAACCGACACCTATAGCACTACAATAAACATTTTAGCTCTTGCCTAGATTTGGAAAGACTTGTATCTGTGCTGATGTCAACCTCCCCTTCAGCTCCTAAAAGGCTCAATCACAAGAATCTGATCATAAAAACATTGCCCCCTTCTTGGTCAGACCGATCAAAGGTGTTTCTAGGTGTGAAAAGTCCTGAATGAAATGACTGTATTATCTAGCTAGCCCCAGAAAACTCCATACCTCAAAGATTTTCTTCGGAATATCCTAGGAAACTACAGCTCTCACTTTATCTGGGTCCATATATACTCTTACATCTGAGATGACATGACTCAAGAAGTGAACATGGTCCTTCCAAAAGTGGCACTTTGAGATTTTACAATACAGCCGATGATCTGTTCATGTACTCAGAACGATCTCAATATGCGTGGCATGGTCTTGTCGAATGTGAAAGTACACCAAGATATCGTCCATGAAGACCACGAATAAGGTGTCCAAGTATGGATGGAACACTCAGATCATCAGTGCCATGAAAACTGCAGGCGCGTTCGTGAGACTGAACGACATTACTGTATACTCGTATAGACCATACCTACTCCTGAAGGCTGTAAGAGTTATATCTGATGGTCTAACATGCAATAAATGATAAATGGACCTCAAGTCAACCATTAAGAACACTCGGGCTCCTCAAAGATGATCAAAGAGGTCATCTATCTTCGATAAGGTTATAAGTTCTTGACTCTCAATTGGTTAAGCTTTCAATAATCCACATAGTGCATAAGGGTACCGTCTGCCTTCTTCACAAATAGGATAGGCGAACCCCAAGGAGAAGTACTGAGTCGGGTGAAACCCTTTACCTGTAACTCCTCCAACAACTTCTTGAGCTCCTGCAACTCAGGTGTATCCATCCTATAAGGAGTAATGGACACTAGTACCACTCCTGGAATGAGATCAATTGAAAAGTATACCTCACGCTCCGGAGGCAAACTAGAAAAGTCCTCTTGAAAAACATCTCTGAAACGATCCACCACATGGGGAAAGTCTAACTGTAAAGTCCCCTGGACATCCAGATAAAGATTGAAAACACAAGAGTATAAAACTGGAATAGGGGGAAGAAACAATCACGTTTTACTAAACACGACTACAAATCATGTATAAAAACAACATGATGTGTACATTTAGCCATTAACATGGGCATGTACATCTGCCACTACTAGTCCTTTAACACCATAAACTACACGGCATGTTGTTCCCACACACAGCGGGTACAAGGTCTCTAAACCCCTGCCCAAGTATCCTTACACAGCTAACCCACATGGTCCAAACTAACCCCAGACTACACGGAGTGTTCCCTAGGGAAACGACGTGTACAAAACACGGTCTCAGTGGCCCGTGTTGTTTGTTACATGGCCATATACATGACTTCCCTTACACGGAATCTTCCAAACAAACACGGCGTGTATAAGAGAATGTAAAACTGACCCGTGTTGTTTGTGACATAGCAGGGTACCTGGGACAAAACTACACAACGTGTTCTTTACCAAAACGGCGTGTTCTACTTGAGCTTCCCCAGCCAATGTAGTTAGTGACACGGCTGGGTACACGACTCTAACTACACAGCCTACACCTACCCTACACGGCGTGTTTGTGAAGTTATTTTTATGACATCGTGTTTCTAATCACACGATCAGTGACATGGCCTGAAAACTACACGGTGTGTATCTTGAAAGTACACGTCGTGTATTCTGGGTTTTTGGGGTAGTAGCTTAGAAACTGCACAGAAGCCCAGAAACACTGAATACAAGGAAAATAGGTGCCAAATTATGATCCGTGAGGGCCCATACTCCCCTCGAATCAAAGCTTTGCATCTCCTACAGTCATGTACAAGAGAAAATAGGATCATGATCCACCATCTACGGATTCAAGAGGGCCCATAACACCTCAAGAATCAGAATTTGGTGTTTATTTAAGCAAATTGGTACATAATAAATTTCTCTATCACAACAGTAGGGATTCTATCAAACATCTATCACAACAGCATGCATAATCTACACAATTTCTATCACAACAACATGAAATCACTAATTCACCCTAAATGGCATGGAAAGAATGCTTGGCATGTGATTTATAACAAGTGTATTTATGATGCAAGAGATGGAATACCCTCATCTCATTGGGATGGATAGAAATAGAACCGTAATATCAAAACAATAACACCACGAAGCATGTGAATCACTCTAGGTGAAATCATATCAACCGTAAAATCACAAAACCAGAAAACATTAATAAACGAGGTAGTATGGATTTTACCTTTACAAGAGTTAGATACTTCTAGGCACAAATTATTTCCAAGTACTGAATCCGTCCTATCCTTAGCTAATGTATCCAAATAGTAAAGTAAGAGAAAAGTAGCTCCTCTGGTACCACTTGGTAACATCCCGGTTCCGGTAGCAACCCAGAGGCGCCCCGTACCAGGTTGGTCACATGGCCTGAAGCGCATTTCCCAAAATTCTAGAAGCTGCTGACTAGAAGCGAGGGCCTTGTGTGTGATAGTGTTGAAACTATTCTCTCATAGGCAGAGTACACAACAGAAAAAAATAAACATGTAATAGCGGAAGAAGTAAATATCCAACAATAATAAACAGCGGATGACTAATCAACAATCTGGAGCACATATGTATATATATGGAATGATGTAAGATACATATCTAGGAAAGCATTCAATCAAGTCAAAATGCTTAAAAGCGCACAGTACAAAAAAATACAAAAGAAAAGTAAACCACCTCTCAGTATTGCATGAAAAAGCTTGGTCTCTTTCTCTCCTGCTCCAAGCAATCATGTTTCAGAAGTTGAAGGGTGCTTTCCCTTGTCTATACATGCAACAACATAGTTTTCTTGGGCCCTAAAGTATGGGCCAAATAGGGTGTGAGATATTATCCTAGTAGGCAACCACCTAAAGATATGTGCCTAATAGTCAGTGAGTATATGGAAGGTAAAATTACAATAAGCAGTAAACAGCAACAGCAAGCAGTAGGTAGTAAACAGTAAGTAGTGAAGCAGGATGATACACAACAGTAATCAATCCACAACAATAGCAGTAGTAAAGAAAAACAGCTAACAAAAATTGGAAACCCACTGGGAAGTACCAGCAGCCATCCCCTCTGGTCCTAACCAAGAAATACCACAACCATCTGGGTAGTGCACTCAGGCTAACCCCTCTGGCTTGGTCATACGAATTTATGAGACTCTTTGGGGAAGCCCACTCATACAATTCCCCTTATAGTCTTGGGTAGTCAGGGACTCTCTAAGGAAGGTAACATAGTCTAACCCTATTATCCCCAAGGTCTAGAGACTCTTTGAGGAAGCTATCTCGTTCAATTCCTCCTATAGCCTCAGGTATACCACAGACTCCTGAGGAATCTCACTCGGTCAATTCCTCCTTTTGCATGGGAAGGTTCTTAAAAAGATTCAAACAAGGTAAGACTCACTGAGGAAGATCACTCGGTCTATAATCCTATAGTCTATAATATCCAAAACTCTTTGAAAGCTCACTCGGTCTATCCCCTATAGTATATAATTTCCAAGACTCTCTGAGGAAGATCTCTCGGACTACCCTCCTATAGTCTATATTATCTAAGACTCTCTGGGAAGCTCCCTCGTTCTATCCCTTATAGTCTATAGAACCATGTTCTCTTATCCTCATGCCGTTCAGTGCATAATAATTAAATAAGACCAAGGTACACCTATAGGTCTTCATGGATAACTGAAGTACACCTATAGAGCTACTTGGATAAACAGTCTATATGGAAGCAAACATGTTATGAATTTCACTCCAAACTATAATCACAAGGCATGGAAACAGGTGTAACAGCTAAATCCAAACGAGACCCAAAGGTCATAAACAGAGAAAACCATGGAAATGAATCCAAGAACAAAAAATAATCCTCTATCATGACTAAATTACCTCTACAAAATCATAAAATCAAGGATGGAAAAAAGGGAAAAAAGGTAAACATGCAATAACCCTTTCACGGGTATTGGAGGAATTTTCCCATAAAACTCAATAACATTGAACGGTAAGGCACAAAAACCTACCTCGATCCTAGGAGATCGATATACAAGATCCACAATGACTAACTCTCTTTAGAACATCGAAGATCTGAGAAAATTCCCTAAACGATCAAACCATGATAACTTGAGAAAGAGGAACAATTGGAAAATAAGGCTCAAGCATAAGGAAGAACTCACATTTGTGATTCCAACGCAATCAACGGTGCTCGAAACGGAGAATAAAAGGAGAGGAGATGGCTCATTGAAGACTTGTGGATCCTCAGTGCTCTTGGATGAATGGAACCCATAAGAAGACCTTTCTGTGCATCAGGTGAGACCCCGGTCCAATAAATGAAAAAAAATTACACGGGGTGTACTTTTTAGAGTACATGACGTGTACTAGATCTTTTCGTACTCCGCCAAAACCGGCCTCCACATCATCCCTACACACCGTGTGTGTGGCCTCAACACGGCCAGACCACGGATTTGAGCGGGAAAAGAGTACACAGTATGTAGACAGATATTAAATGGTGTGTACTTCAAAAAATTTCAAGAAACATCATTATACTCAAAAAAACACCAGAAAAGGAATGAAATACCTGAAACGAAGATCCGTGTTCTTACAATCTCATTAATGATTTCTCTCCCTCAAGTGGTTCACGCTGCTTGAAATACCATAGTGGTGAATATCATCAAAGAAGCTTAAAGAAATGCATGTTGATATTCTTCCACAATGGATCACTTCAAGTAATTATCAAATAATGAATAATGATTCTAACTTGTGTTTCCCCACTTTTCTCATCCAATTCTCATTTTGAGAATGACCATCATATAAAATTACATATAATGTAAACACACATAAAAAATCAAATATAAAGGAATAAGATGGAACACTTGGGAGATTCTTAATCGAAGCACTATGGCTGAGTATTTTCTTCGAACCCAAGAACTCCATTCATGGTAGCTATAAAGTGTCTAGTATTATTCATAATGGTCTATCCACTCAATTTGGAACTCCAATTTTTCATTTTCAGAATGGATTCCTTACTCCAACTCACCTTAAACTTTTGTGGATTATTTGACTTCACTACTGTGAGTAGTAAAGTACCTTTTAATGATGCATGTTGTTCAATTTTTTCCATTTTCCTTGTAAATTAGTTAAACTTTTGTTTTCATGATGTCCATCCTTCTTGAAACATCCTTATAGTCCTTTTGAGAAACATGGGGTTTCATTTTTTGACAACCAATCATGAAATTCAAATTTCCCTTTCTTGTGGATTGAACTATTTCCGCTTTGACAATGATTTATCTAGTACTTCATCTTCAGCACTCTATAGTCCCCTAGATATTTGAAATTGATTAGGCAGGATATATAAACACTCCTTTATATAATTTTCTGATTTAGAGAATCCCCATGAATTCTTCAATGATTTCAGGTTGCCATTATTTTTAATCATGTCTTCAATAAATCATGTCTTCTACTAGATTGATTGTCATTATCTGTTCATCTTTCTTCCATTCATTTCCATGACTTGTTTAAGTGATCGATGTTTTGAAATTTCATTCCATAGTATAATACTTTTTTATTAGTAGTGCTTTTGGATCCATAAACCTTTAACTTATTGGATTTAGAGTCCAAGGGAATCCCACAGTTACCTCTCAATATCATCTAGGGACCATTTTCTTATATATTATTCTTCTACTTACATCCCAACAATGATTTCTCAATCATAGCGAGATTCTATGATCTTAATTTCTTATAAACCACGGATACATCTGGAGATGGACTTGAAATAACCTTGTGACCACTTCTATTGAATAAATAAAAAATATTATCAAGCATTCAATACATATTTTAAGTGAACAAATGCTTCTGGATTAGTTGATGTTTCTTCCTTTTCCCAGGCATCCTCCCCCTGAGTTGGGATTCTATGGTTATTTTCCATTTAGAGGAATGTAGAATCATTATAATTCACAAATCACAAACTTTTTGTAACACCAAAAATGCCCCAAAAAACATTACTTCTTGATATATTCTATATGAGATTGTTGGGTCTCCTTCAAGATGTGTTTTACTCTCTCTGGGGAACAATATTACAACTTCTTCGACATATCCACCCTAGTCATGGTGGTTGGTTTGTTATCACCTTTATTCAATCATAATTGTATAGAATTCTTTTTACAACCTGATTTTTTTGTTCAAAAACATTTAAAAACCTATGTATAAGATGTTATGGATTGTACCTTTTTCATAGAGGATACTTAAACTGAATTATTGGATTATTTTCTAATTTTTTTGGAATTATTCTCCTCGGTGAAAACAAGAGTGGCAACATCTCATCTTTCTGTTGGTTTTGAATTTTCAACATGGGGTGGTTGATGATTCACCAATATCACCTCCAATTAAAAATATTTCATGTTGAGAGATCTCTTCTCATCCACAACTGATCTCCTTTTCATTCCCAATTGTCCTTAACATTTCTCATTTGATATTCATTCATTCTTTTGAATTCATTAAATGAATTTCCTATCTTTTTTAACCTGTTAAAATTTTCATTCATTTGGGAATCTTGATAAACATTAATACGTTTTTCAACATTTCAAATGTGTAAAATGATTCTACAAACACAATATCAAATAATTCAATCTCACAAATACTTCATTGCAATTGTTTATTAAATTCATCAATTCATTCGTTGAAAAGAGAAATTTTATCTTCCTTTTGTTTCAAATTTTTTGTGAGAGTGATGGATATGCCAACCCTTTTAGACAAAGCGTAATCCATGGAATCATCTTATACATCCAGATTAACTTTTACATCTTAAAGAGAACTAATGGTGTACCTTTTAGATAACCTTAAGTAGAATGTATCTCCCCATTAGCAGTATGCTTCATCATCTTTATTTCATGATATATCTTTATTTTTTTAATTATTCTATTAGATATGTCTCTTTGAGGTTGTTCACTCATCTCATAAAATCTCCACTTAATAAAGACTTCCTTGGATCTTTTAAAGGTGTCCTTCCATAATATATAAACTGAACTTCCCTGATCGGTGTGAATCACTGATAAGAGGATTAGTGAATCACTGATCCAATTAATTCTTTTTACTAATTTTTTCTTTTAAATTAAACCTATATAGCTGCTTAAAACTTTTATCCCCATTTCTTGTGTCTCTCATCCTTAACTAAAAAGGTGTAGTAAATGAAAAGGCACTAAACCCAAGGATATGTAGGGTTTGGTTCAAATGTCTACACCTTGATGTGTTGGTTATTCTCCCCAACATAGAATATATACTATAATTCGGTGAGTAATTACAATGATCGATACAGAGTCACACAGTATCCCTCATGAGACCCACATGAGGTTCTTTATACTGCTCCCATAGTGATTCTAGAGTCCCATTGGCCTACTTCAGAGTCCCACAGAATTCTTCTTCCTCCAATATTTCACAAGTGATGCATCTTGATTAACTATGGGCGCGTCTTCTGATCTTCCCTTGTGATCTTGATGAATCTCAATTTCCCATGAATCACATAAATAATCATCAATAAACTTTGATATCTTCTATTGGCCTTGATCAATAACTCTTATTACATTTCTGATCAGTCATTAATCTCAATAATGATCACGTATTTCATTCTTCCGATGATTACCATGCCTCACTAGTGTGTGTGAAAATGGGGAACACACCCTATTCAATAATTCATGAATAATTCTGAACAATATCGGCTCTATATCTCTTCTGGGATTCTCAAATACTATATACTCATATAAAAGAACTTCATTTATTATTCCATGATCCAAACCCAAAACACTCTCACATCATGCATGGATTGCATGGATTCCATGATTTCTGTTTTGGATGTCTCAATTAATTATGCTTCATGCATGAGTTGCATTTATTTTCTTCTTCTTTTTTCCACACCTGCTCACACAATATTGATTATTTATGTTATGTGTCTTCACATGTGCATGTTAATGAATTCATGAATGCACAATCTCATTATTCCATATTTCTTATGTGAAAATAGAAATAAGTATAATTCATTAAGAACACACATGCTTGCTCTTCTTCTCATTACATAATTTTCATTATTAGTTGGTTCTTTACACAAAACTTGTTCCCTTTAAAAAAATTTCATTAAAAGTATGTTTTGTATTTGTTTTATTCAAACCCAAATTATTGTATTCCATGGTCTGGGTTTGTTCTAACATGCATTGGTATGTCAATTAATGCACATGATTTGATTGTGCATCATGTATGAATTTTATACATTTCGTTGCACACACAATCCCTTCCTTTACATGACCACAGAACATAATTGAGTATAACAAGGGTATGTGAGGGTTCTTTATCTCAATAGGTGGTTTTCTATAATTTTATTATTTTCACTAATGCACCCTTCCAATCATTTTTTTTCTACTTATCATACACACAAATCCTTTTTCATATTTAAATAATTCATAAAAATATATGAAAATTGGTTCTTCCCATAAATACGAATTCTCCTATTTCACTAAACATGAACACCTGCAATATATTGTTTGCATCGAATGTAAAAATGAGTGTGATCTCACTGAATTTGTGAATCCTTGGGGACTCACAAGTTCTTCCTCATAGATCCATGAATGGTTCATGGTTATGCCTTCAAAAGACAACAGCAATGGTGTATATGCACCAGTTGTATTACCTGCGGGCTACTCCTTACAAAGACACAACGAGGGTTCAATGAACCTATCACATTGTTTTTGGAACATCACACAGAGTTCTAAGTTCTTTCGTGGACCAGGGGTTTCACGGTTCTTATCTACACACAATAGATGTGTGGGAAATTCTTCTTCGAATAGCAAGAGTGTGCGGAAACCATGAAGTGTGGTGCTCTTTTTTTTGTAAAATAGGATCCTCTTTCAATATTTGCACCAACCAAGCCTCGGTTGAGGGATCCTTTTTATATTAAAGAATCACTGAGTATCTACGCATTAAAATACAGGGGGTTGAATGCTATTAAATCCCCTGATATCTGGGTTTGAATTATTCGAACACAGGATCGAGATATGGCACATATCGTTGTTTTTTCCATTCAGATATGGTATTCTTCTCTGTGGGTTTATCCTCACGTGCATGCATTTTCAAATGCATGCACATTATATCCACCATGAAAGCTCAATGAATGAGATTTATTACTAGCCTTGAAAACATCACATTGCCTATTCCTTTGTTTGATCTCTTTATCTCAATTCATGCATGAAAATTTTAGTCCATGATTGAGTTTGGGTCTTCCATGAAATCACTATGCTAGAGTTTTCATCATCATCATGGATCGAGAGCTTGATACTAGTGGATAAATAGTGTCTTTGGTGAGTAGTGGAATCATGTGACTCTCCATGAAATTGGAGGTTTCAAATGACGCCACGGCCATTTGATCTGCTCGAATTGATCATTGACATCCACGGTTATAAGGCAGGTCATGTGATGGAGCGTGCGATTGACATCTTACCCGAGATCTGATGGACATATAAGATTGACAACAAATTTTTTAAACCCTACCCACATAAAAATAGAGAGACCGGGAAAATATCATTTATAATACAAGCCACTTTAGCTCATGCTTAGAATTCTCCTCTATCCCCTCGAGTGTCTCCCTGCAACGGTTCTCTACAGGCGTGATTATGTGCCCCCTCATACCTCCAGGAGTGTACTCCTACCACCCACTTGGCATGCTTGTTGCTCGATTTGACCACTGTTGGTTCTCCTGGGGGCTTATACATAGCCTGCATGGACCTATTTCATGCTGTAATTGAGGCCTTCCCCTTTGGTGTAATATACCTTCGGGGCCCGTATAATACTTGGGTGAGGGCTTCAGCTAGCATGAATAGTTGCCCAAATTTTTTCCAAAGGCAAAAAAAATATACTTTGTTACAAGCAACGTATAATCAAGATGATATTCCATATTTATATACCAAGACCCTTCTTCATTATCTCTAAAATTTAAAACCACCAACCGTCTTCTATCTACATATATTATTTTTGGAATGAGAATTCAAATGATCATCTCCAAAACGTCATCACTCTTTTCTTAAGATCATGAATCCCAATGATCTTCAATATGTTACTTTGATCTAATCATGGATGATGAAATTACCAATTCATTATTCCTCATGCATTAAACCGTATTTAATGGTCTTAAATTTTGTAATCAGTGATGTTTTTTCTTTTAACACATGTCTTGGAACATTGGAGATCAGCTCAAAAATCATCTGAATTTATTCACATCCTTCATCCAATTAGAATTAATTGGATGTATCTTCACTTCATTAATAACCCCACCACTTAAATCATTGTCACATCATCCATCATCACCTTTTAATACACATATTGACAAAATATTGACAATTTACACCTAATTGACTTCTTATTGAAAAACATTCAACATCATGCACTATATTATGTAATCTTTGGTGTGAGCTACATGAAGATAGAGTAAATAGACAATATTCCTTTTTGAGGGTTAAAAAAATATAAAATAGTTATATTTTATGTAACCCATTATAGAGTTAAGATATAGTTATTAATGCCACATGAACCATAAATTATATAGTTTACCAATACATCAGGATATTATAGTATACATAGAAATAGCCCTAGGGTTTTCACTATATTAAAAATATAATTTTTTAAAAAATATTAAATATAACCTCAACAAACATGAACTATTATATAAACCATAGAATTTATGGTATCCATAATTTATCATGATTTTATTTCATTTAAGACTCTCAAATTTTCCTTGACTAATGACATAAAAATTTCTAATGTTATGTAAACATTAATCTATTACCTACTATTATTTCCCATGCCAAATAATTATGTAATTCAATATAATAATGAAAATATTTCATTAGAATAAATCCCAAAAACCTTTTATTTAAAAAAGGATTATATGACTAACACAAACAGTTAACAAAGTAAAATATAGGCCTTTTCCAACAGTTAGAAATTTTTTCACTATAAAAAGTTTCTTAATCCATAGTATATCTTCAATATATCACACAGATTCTTCCCATAATGTACCCTTATAATGTAATTTTATTAATACTATTTACTTAAAACCTAGATAAGATGAAACATAGGGAATGAGATTATCTCAGTTTCCTAATGTGGTGAATATAACTGATAGTAATTGTATATAATGACTGCACATAACGAGATATTATGGGTATCATCATGATATATAAGTAAGATGTCTTACAAACACAATTCATAAAACATGATCCCTAAAATTTTGGAATGAAATTGGAACAAAAACTAACATAAATTTTAATATATTTTTGGTCATAGTTAACCCAAAAAAATTCATTGTATTGATATACAGGATCCACTCATCTCGTAATTAACACATTTTAGTGCCACTTGAAAATTTTGTATTAATCATCTCTAAAAGAACCCATGGGTAGATGAATGGTTTTCTTAAATTATTTAGTAAACCCATTGAATGTAAACATAATAAACAAATGAATATCAGAAATAAAAATTTATAAAATATTTATTACGATACCAACATATCATTCCTGGTCAAAATGTCACATCCCAATAGACCAACCATGGATATTAAATGGAAATGTAAATGATAATATTTCTAAAAAATGATCTTATAATTTGAATATAATTGATTCATTTTCATAAAATTTAAAAATTATTTATTAGAAATGAAATATGCATAATGTTTTCTAAAAGAGGACATGAAATTAATTTGAAAAAATTACATTTATAATGAATAATAAATAATGGACCATTAAAAATTATATATAATATATAAAAATAACATTTTTATTTAATGGCAAAACATTATATTATGAACGGATGGTAAAAAAATTTCAACATTTTGAAATTAACTTTTTCAAAAACCACATCAATAAAATGTATTTGAAAAAATTTCATTATGATGAATTATTCGAAATAATACGGTAATTTGAGAAAAAAATCCACTATGGAAAGAATATAAATCACATAAATAATAACTATGTATGTTGATGAAAAATCCATTAAAAGTAGTGGGTGTTTTTCGTTATAAATACCATTTTAACAAAATATCAAAATTATTGAAGAATATGATATTACTGTGAAAATTGATTTTCTAATAAAATATGGTGGAATACATCCTCGAATTATAATTTGAAGAAATATATAAATAATGAAATGAAATAGACAAATATGATTAATTAGGATGTGAGGAATATAATTCAGTTACAAAAACACATTATAGACATGATAATTTTATATCAAAACCACATGAGATGTATTAAATTAAATACTGAATTGAATATCATGTGGCATAAGTGTATTATGATAAAAAATTAAAATATTGTAAAACATACAACTATTAAAATAAAAAAATGTTTGAAATATGAAAAATTCATAACTGAATTCCAATTTGAGACAAAGAAACCCATATGATATGGGTAAAAATTCAAACCAAAACCATTCGAATGAAGGAGAATTGAATTAAATATCAATTAAAGTTAAAAAAATATATTTCATGAACATTTATATCAAATATTCCATTTAATAACATTATAAATAATAATGGATACATACATATATACAATGCCACATTTAATGTAAATTGAGAATAAATCCCATACATATTTAGTAATTTTATTGAACAATAATTCATTTGAATATTGAAGTTATTATTTTGCAAAATATACCTTGATGTAAATTATGTATTTTTCCAAAATAAATTATGTCATGTTATATACAATATAGAAATAATAAATTTGTGAATAACACTAAAACTTGTTTCAATGAAGTGGAATTGAGATGCAAACCCCCTTATAATTTAGTTGTCGTTCTAATAAAAACCCATTGAAATAGATAGATGGATTTAAACTGATGTGAAAATAACATATATAATATAATTCATGATATTATACGACCAATATGTTTTAAATGAACCTTTAAAATGAATTTTGAGGCATAAATAAATTGTATTTCATGGAAGAAGAATTTTAGATGAAACTTGAACCAGTTTCCAAATGAATTTTGGACATGAAATTAACATTCAGAATAATTAATTTAATCTCAATATATATATATGATAACCAATATTATTTATAAATCTGTAATTATATAATTTAACCTTATTAAATTTTATAAGTTAATTTTAATATATTTTTTCTAGCATTGGTCACACATGGTTGTTCGGTTATGTTTTATGTAATGCATTTGATTTGTTGACCATGGTCAAATATGTTATAAATTATTTTCAAAATATCCCTAATTTAACAATATTATGTCATATAATATTCTATTACATCATTATTTGTATAGTTAAATTGGTTATCCATGAATGGACTCAATTTAGAAAAGCTATATTTATAGTTCATTTTTAGTGGATAAATTTAAAATATATTTATTTGAAAATATTTCATATGAAATGCATAATATTATCAATATCATTTATAATGGTTTATTAAATAAACCATTTTTTACATTAAATACAAGTTTAATTCAATTCATGTTAGTTTATTGGGAAAAGGAACCATAAATCTAATCCCATGTGGGTGGTTTTCCACACGTACACACGAACTACTGTCCCAATTTCATTGAATGGAAATTAGGTAGAAAATAAAATATATTATAATTTAAAGAATATTATAATTTGATAAGTTTTATGTTATATTATTTAATATCATTTTCAACCATCTATAATGGGTTGTGATGTAAAACCAAAAGTGTCATTTCATAGAGGCTATAACATACATACATGCATTAACAGTGATTCTGGTTTTTATTATTCGATATAAGAGAATATATATGTGTTGTACCAATAATATAATAATATCTCAACACACTCTATATTATTATGTTATTATAATTTACTTTGATTATGGTTGATTAAAAATGAATTTTTATCGGCCATGTTTTACTTAAATTGTGACCTACAACATCCAATTTCTAAATGCCTTATAAATGGGGGACCTAGGAATTTGTTTTGAGAACATGTTAATTATTTAATCTAAGTTAATTCAAGTATATTAAATTTGGGATTGGAATCATGTGAATTTGTAAATATGAGTGGATTTTCTAATGGGTCGACATGATACCCTTTTTAGAAGTGAATTAGAGGGACTATTCCATATATAAGAATCTTTTGTAAGGTGTATGAATTGAATAGAATGATTTTTTTTTATTTTTGAAAAATATTCTTATTAAGAAATTTTTGTAAGAATATTAAATCAAACAAATGATTTCTTGTAGTGCTAAATGTCATGTAATTTTTGGAAAATTCAATCCACCTTATATTAGTCTTTTAAAAACATATTACTCTCAACTAAATATTAATCATGTAAAAATATTTTGTTAATAAAAATATAAATTGACACTTAATACCAAATATTGTAATGATTATTCTACGGGTATTATCCTTTTAATCTTATTCATATCATTGATATGGGAAAATTTTATTTTAAATTATACACTCAAAACACATAAAAATTGTTTTCAATAAAAGTTACTTATAAAATACTAAACATTTTTATATGATAATATTTTTATAGAAACATATTTTCATGATGGTAAGTTAAATAATTTCAGAAAAGGATTTTTTCTTCAAAATTCTTCCAAATATTATTTTCAATGTTGAAAATCTTAATATCAAGAAACAAACAAAAAAAGTTTTTAAAAACTATTAAATATTTCTTAAGTCATAAAATAATTGAAAATAAAATTTTCAGTTCAAAATAATAATATTGATCTTATAATAATACACATGAAATATATTTTACACAAGTTAAATTATTTGAAAAACATTTCATTCACATGAAAATACAGAAAATAGGACAAGGTTCGTAATTTTGGAAAAAATTTTAATTTTCACTATTCAATAAAAATAAAATTATTTTATCTAAAATATAAAAAATACATACCTACTTAAATTTGGTTTTGGTAATTAATAAACCAAAATTTAATTATGAAAGTTAATTTTCAAAATTTCAAAAATTATATTTTAATGAATAAATATATCATATTAAAAAATTCCTTTATTGAAAATAACCTTTTATATTTTATCTCGTAATAATATTATATATATCCAAAATAATAGTGTTTCTTATATCCTTATGAAAACCATCATATTAACAAGTATTGTTTTTTTTGTTGGGTGTATCTTGTGACATTTTTTTAAAGGATATTATGTATTCTAAAAGATAAAAATCTCAATTCATTGTATATATATAAATATATTATATAAGAAGTATGAATACATGAAGAATCATTATCCATTATAACTTATCATGATTCATGATTTTCCAATTGGTTTTTGTATAAATAATAAAAATTTATTATATATTGAGATGAGATTATTCAAAATTTATTGAAATCTAGCAGGTGGACAGTTTAAAAGAATCAATAAAACTCGTTAGGATATGTTAAAATCTTATTAAATGGGTTTTAAAATATTTTGGGACAAAAAAATTCACCTGTAATATTTATCATATAAAAATAAATTCTATTATAGCACTCATAGAACATCATATGAGACCCTTTGTGGTACGATATATATGACTCCAACAATCATATATGGTTTTATATTTAGGAAGACGGTAGTTTTTTCCCTTATCAAGGAAATTTAAAAATTTATTTCCAAACATTTAGCATCATATGAACATTGAACATAGTCTATATAAGTGTTTGTAGATAATAATTAATTATAACTACAGTTTGATTTAGGTATTAAGATGTTTCTCCAAAAATAACAATGGATGTGGGTAATGGGATTTGGTAAGAATATAAAGTTGATCCCCTGGAATATCGGACATTTTGAGACACATAATATTTTTGGGTTGAAACTTATCACATTGAAATTCATCTAGA
The DNA here is from genome assembly GCA_963277665.1 of Viscum album. Classification (NCBI taxonomy): domain Eukaryota; kingdom Viridiplantae; phylum Streptophyta; class Magnoliopsida; order Santalales; family Viscaceae; genus Viscum; species Viscum album. The sequence goes on along the minus strand of OY728151.1, from coordinate 1,062,766,986 downwards.
TATCTCATATGTTTATGATTTGTTCCTTATATCACTTTGGATAAAATATATATCGAATCCCTCAAATTTATTTAGCTCTGATATTTTACAATTTTAGAGTGATCTATCATATGAAGAATAACCAATAGTAATCATAGATTGATTATATAATGTACATCAAAATAAGACCACCCACCTCGTAAAAATTATACGGATGAACCGTAAGTCTGTGGAAGCTATGTGGGAACCTGATGATGTAATAAGAAAAATGAACCCCCACCTATACTTATCCTTATAATAAAAATTTTAAGATAAATGGTATTAATGAAATAAAATTTAAGGACCCATTATTTTCAACTATATTTCACATTAAATAAACATTTTGTTAAATAGATTATTTTACATGGAACAGTGAAACTAAATGACCAAAATCACCATTTAAATAGAGCCTTCATAATATAGTGGTGTAATTGGTGATAATAAATTGTGGTGATAGTTTTATTAATTCATATAACTATGTTATTACTAGTATAACTACAAATTTATAGAAAATAAAAATAAAAATAGTAAATCATATAAAAATAAATTCTCCTACAAAACTATTTTTTTCATTATTTTTATGAATTTATTGAAATACTAAATTTTAAAATTACAGAATATAATATTCTAAATTAAACATAATCAGATGAAATTTCAGAAAAATATTATTTTGAGATGATTGTTATGGGTTTTTTGAAATGTAATAAATTTTAAGTGATTAGTGTAAACATCCATTTTCCTAAAAACAATTAATATTAGGACATTTGTAGAAAATAATTATGAATTTAAAATTTAAAAACACTTTTCTATGAAAATTATGTATTTTATTTGATATATTTTAAATTTTAAAATATTTATTTCAGTTCAAATGCCTATTTTTGATATTTTAGATCTTATGTTACATTGTTATCTAAAAGTGTTTTTTAATGAACTATAAATTTATTATTTTCAAATAATTATTAATCCTTTTTACAATTAGAATCAAATAAAATGGAATCTAAATTTTTTATTATAATATTAATGTTATTTAATGAGGAAAATTATATTTTTAAGAAAAAAATTGTTTTACTTATATAAAAACTAGTTACCATGTTGAAAACTAAAAGTGTAAAAATGATGAACAAAAAGGATTAAAATCATGACATGTTAAAAAGGTCTCTAATTGAGTTCTTGAGGTTTGTACAAACAAAATATTATATAAACTAATTTATTTTTCATTTTATAATTATCATTACATTTGAATAATGTTGTCTAATTATATTGATATGAGATTAAAAAAATGTCATTATCCTAACATATAAAGAAAGAATCTCCACACCCCTTCAATAAAAGATTTTGATTTTGATTACAATTTAAATTAAAAAACAATTCTTTCCCAACAACTCATTTATATTTCCTATAACTATTTTTTATAAAAATTTGTTATAATAAATCTTTTTTCCCAGACTCTACAGTGGAAAAATTCAATGTTCTTAACAAATGTACTAACCTTTCCCTAACAAGGATTCATTTAAATATTATTCCAGAAAATATATGTTAAAAAATAATATATGATGAATTATGTATTTATATTTCTCTTAATATTTTATATTGGGTTAATAATATTCAAAAAACATTCCCCATTTCCATTTATTATAATGAAAATTGAATTCAAATGCTTCAATGGGGGACATGGCTGCCGCGGCGGCGGTGCTCGCGGACCCGCGGCCACACAGGCCCGGCGCACGTAGGATGCGGCTGATGCCGCGTCCGTTTGTCCGAGCGACACCCCGCGGGTGCCGCGGGGTTGTCCCGCGGGGGCGGCGGCTCCCCCCCACCCCCCGCGTCGCTCGGCTGCCCAGGGAGACACCCCGCGGGTGCCGCAGGTGTGTCACGCGGGGGTGGCGGCTCCCCCCCGCGTCGCTCGGCCGAGCCGAGCTAGGCTGGCCGAGGCAGACCTGTCCGACCGGGTCGGGCTGGGTCGGACCGGGTCGAACCGGGTTCGGCCGACCCAGGGGGGGTCGGGCCGGGTCAGCCCGGGCCCAGACCCCCCGTCTTCAGACGGTTTTCGTTCAAATGTCTGTATCTTGAGCTACGGGCCTCCAAACGACTCGCCGTCAGTGGGAACACGATCCTTGGATCGAGATGATCGTTTCGGTATATCGCACTCAAGGTTTCAGAATACTTTGTGTTTGGTCGGTTTTGTTCGTACACGAAACCAACCGGGCCCTCGGAGCGGAAACACTCATATCTTCAGCTACGAACGTCCGATTGACGCGCCGTCAGCTTTGTTGAGTTCCTCTAAGTGAGACGGATCTTTTGGCATACTCCGACCGATGTTTGGACACAGGTGGAGTACGGTCGGGCTGGTTCGTACACAAAACCAACCGGGCCTTCGGAGCGGAAACGCTCATATCATGAGCTACGGACGTCTGATTGACGCGCCGTCAGCTTTGTTGAGTTCCTCTATGTGAGATGGATCTTTTGGAATACTACGGCCGAGGTTTGGGAACAGGTGGAGTACGGTCGGGTTGGTTTTTCCTTAAAAACCAACCGGGCCCCCGGGACGAAAAAGCCAATAACTCTCAGACCGGGCGTCCGATTGACGCGCCGTCTGCGACATTGAGTTCCTGTTGACGATGCAGAACATTTGGATACATCAACATCGGACATTGTGACAGTTGATGTATCGGCCTCTCGGCTCGTGGAGCGGACCCTCCCAAACGAGCTTGCTATGTGCGGGAACACTAGTGCTGGCAGCGACTTTGACGACGATGATTGGGCAGAGATCCTCAGTGGACAGCGATGATGAAGAGTGCTGGTCTTGTATCCTATGTGGGTCCCAGCATAGATGATTCACTACTGGTCTTGTATTCTATGTGGGTCCTAGTATAGATGATTCAAGGAAGACAGTTGGTTTTGTATCCTATGTGGGTCCTAGCTGTGCTGGTCTTGTATCCTATGTGGGTCCCAGCTTAGATGATTCAATACTGGTCGTGTATCCTATGTGGGTCCCAGTATAGTTGAATCAATGAAGATAGCTGGCCTTGTATCCTATGTGGGTCCTAGCTGTGCTTGTCTTGTATCCTATTTGGGTCCCTGCTTAGATGATTCAATACTGGTCTTGTATCCTATGTGGGTCCCAGTATAGATGAATCAATGAAGAGTGCTAGTCTTGTATCCTATGTGGGTCCCAGCTTAGATGACTCAGTGCTGGTCTTGTATCCTATGTGGGTCCCAGCCGTGCTGCTCTTGTATCCTATGTGGTTCCCAGCATAAATGAAACAATGAGGACAGATGGTCTTGTATCCTATGTGGGTCCCAGCTTAGATGATTCAGTATCTATGTCTGATCATCTCTTTCACCTTTTCGATGATGTATTCCTGTGTGAGCTGATTCTTCTATTTACTCTCCTTTGTTGTTTGTGTTGAGCTATCATGTGTGGATTTACTGTTTACTCTCCTTTGTGGATTGTGTTTTGCTATCCTGTGTGGGTATACGTTTTGCTTTCCTGTGTGGACTGGGTTGTGCTTGGGCTCGGACGTTGGAGTTGAACGAGAATTGATGACTTAGGTATATGTATGGGCATATACCTAAGCAGTGTCAGTTGTTACTTTGTGATTGAATCTTTCCTATGTGGTTTATCCTTTGTGGATTTTGGGAGACCTGCGGGGATGTCGGGGTCCCTACTGAGTAGCTTATACTCACCCCTGCACGGGCTATGCACGTACTACGTTGTGTTGGTTGCAGACGACGGACAGCGCTGATCAAGGTGGAGGCATGCGGAGCAGGACGGTACATGGAGGTGGACCACTGGGCAGGACGTACTCGTAGTGGATGGCTAGATCATGGAGCTGTGGAGGCTATCTGTACCCACCCTTCTGGTGGGACCTTCAGAGGATGGCTCGATGCTGCGGCTTTTCCCTTCAGTTGATGTTTTTCCCTTTCAGTTGTACTTTACAGTTGGGCTTGTATTTCCAGCCCCTTTTACTTTCAGCAAAGCTTGTTACAGTTTTACTTAGTGTTTACTTTTCCGTTTTCTTACTCTATGGTGCTTGTTTACTTTTCAAAGGGAATGCCTTCCCTTTTTGCTGGGATTTACGCCTTGGTGCTAGTCTCTAGCCCCTGGCCTATGGAAGGTGGGCTTGGGGTAGTCACGGCACGGGTCCCGAGGATGGGTCGTGACAAATTGGTATCAGAGGTGGTCTGTTCTACCGCAGACTCTGATCTTTCTTCTATGTGAAGCAATAGTGTTTAGCGTATTGGGTGTGGTTATCAGTCGAGGGAGTCCAGTGTTGGTGCGGTGGTCGACGTATCCGTACACCAGGACCCTGACTTCTGATTTCCGACTTAATGCCCGAAAACATTGATTGCATGTGTGTTTCAAGTTTTCATTGTGATTACTTGTGTCAGCTCACCAGGTATACTGTTCTGACCATGGCACACTTGTTTCCTTTTCAGGATGGCCCCACGACGGCAGCCAGCTAGGGTTCCGAGAGTGGAGCGTGATGAAAGCCCACTGAGCGACGAGGCCTCGGTGCAGGGCTCCTTGTCAGCAGAGGCACCGACGGTACCTTTACCCGTCGAGCCACCGATGCTTCCCGCCACGACCGATGACGATGCACGTCGCCTTGGAGCTCTGGATGAGTTCCAGCGCCAGCGACCGCCTAGGTTTCATGGGGAGACGGACCCCCAGGCAGCCGAGGACTGGCTGGAGGCGGTCGTGCGAGTTTTAAGGCTAGTGAGGACACCAGCAGACCTCATGGTGATCCTCGCAGTGAGCCTCCTGCACGCGGCGGTAGGCAGATGGTGGAGCTTGATAGTCCGGGTGCACGACGAGACATCTCTTCTCTGGACGGACTATGAGAGCATCTTCCGCTCCGAGTTTGTCCCAACCACCCTCCATTCAGTGCGCATCCAAGAGCTACTACAGCTACGGAAGGGCAGTATTATAGTGGCCTAGTACTCGACGAGATTTACTGATCTCTCGCGCTACTCCACAGATATGGTACGGGACCAGTTCTTCCGGGCCCGGACCTTCAAGTAGGGACTGAGGCATGAGATCAGGGTTTCGATGATCTCCCTAAACATTCTGTCACAGGCAGAGGTGTTGGAGAGAGCCGTTATAGTGGAGAGTTTTCTCGCCGAGTAGGCTCCAGTGACAGGACCCTCCGAAGGATGGCCCTTAGCAGGGTCTTCTGCAGCTGGCAGTAGACAGCTGACGTAGATGTGAAAACGGGCCAGACCATCAGGTGGGAAGTCTTAGGATGAAGATTCGGTTGTGCGGGGCACCCGAAGGAGATCCAGCAACGCGAGGGGAAAACATTGCTACACATGTAGTGGGCACGGTCACATGGCTCGAGACTGCCCGACTCGTCTTGCAGATGAGCAACATGTGGTAGAGGGACCTCCCAGATAGAGGTTCGGCCACGGTGGTCCGCAGGGTGCAGGCGGACGAGGCAGAGGAGCTGGCCGAGTAACCGGTGGTGGGAGACACTTCAAGGTGTTGCCACCACCACCACAATGAGGTCCACCCTGACTGTAGGGAGTAGGTGGACCTGCGAGAGCTCAGCTTCAGGTAGCTGAGGCCTTCAATCACGAATCTCTGGGAGCAGATGGACAGGAGCGGAACTAGTGTATACGTCCTTTGTACTTCTAGTTCCTTGTTGCTATTGTGTAGCGTCTTTGTATTATGAGCTGCAATAATAAAAGACGCATACATTTGTGATGTTTTCATTCCTGTCCTCTTTTTTGTTGTTACTAAGAGGTTCCAGTTTTGACCGTTGACTTCACCCTCACTTGTGAGACATCTTCTGGAGGAGACACAGTTACCACACACTGATGCCAACAGTGTGACTCAACCCTTGGAGGCGAGAGTAACAGTTGGATCTCTTGGTAGTAGCGTCGAGGCCTTACGACTTCATCCTTGTTATGGATTAGTATCATCCATTTCGGGATTGACTGTATTAGGCAAAGAATGTGGTTCATCCAGGGGATGGGACCAGATTTCTTTTATCGGCAAAGAAGAAATCTTAGCAGCTCCTGTGGGGCCGGAGATGGTCCAGGCCTTGGCTGAGATGGTCCAGGTCATCCAGGGGCGGATGAGTATAGCTCAGAGCCGGTAGAAGTCATAGGCTGACAGGAGGCGGAGGCCACTAGAGTTCGAGGATGGCGACCAGGTCTTCTTGTGGGTCTCACCTCGACGTGGTTTGCGGAGTTTTGGCCAAGGCGGCAAGTTGTCTCCACGCTTCATCGGGCCTTTCTAGGTCCTCAGCATGATTGGCAAGGTGGCTAATCACTTGGCTCTGCCACCTCAGTTGCACCGGGTGCACGACACATTCCATGTGTCCCAGCTGAGAAGATGCATGCATGAACCGATGCAAACCTTTGACTATGGGGAGCTAGACGTGGATGATGGGGTGACTTTTGAAGAGGTCCCAGTGGAGATCGAGGATCGACCGGAGCGGGTCCTACGTGGACGGTCGAAACCTCTAGTGTGCATCAGATGGAAGCACGGGAACCTCCAGAGAGCACTTTGGAGCGGGAGGCTCAGTTGCGTGCTCAGTACTGCCTTTGTTTCCCTAGTTTGTGTTGAAACTTTACGGGGACGTAAAGACCTGTGGTGGGAGTAATGTAAAGACCCGTAAATTTCAAGGAATTTTTTTTCTTAATTTTCCTTGAAATTTTACAGGAGCGCAGTTTCTGACGGTACCTGATTCTGAGGCCCGGTGTGCCTGGGATCATTTTCCGAAGTTTGGCTCGAGTACGTTCAGTGAACGGACGAGCGAGTTTTTCTAACTTTTGAACTGGTACCCGGAATCGAATTCTAAGGGCACCGATGGAATCGTAGTGCCGGTATTCGCATAGAAACGCCTCTTCCGGAGTTGCGTTTGCTCGATAGTGGTTTTTAATTTTTGGGCTTAAAGTTATGAAATAAAATAATTTTACGACAACTTTATTTTATTTTACTTAAGCCACTTGGAAGCCATTTGAAGCCACTTAAAAGCGGCATAAACTGAGTTGAACCGGATAGGGTACTATCCAGAAATATCCTACCCACATGGTAGGATATTTTTGAGGTGGGGCCCGTACGAGCCCCGCCGTTTCTTTCCGCTAAGTAACGCACCCACGAAAACCCGTCATTATGAAAGTCAACTGACGTGTTTTCATAAATTCTTAACAGACCATTTAATTAGGCGGTTTATTTCGTAAATTAAATGAGCTGTTTATTTTGTTGGATTAATTCAATGAATTGATGGGTCGTTACTTACCCTTTTTCGTGTGATGGCATAATAATAAAATAAGACCAAGCAGTCTTTTGGATGATTACCCGTTGAGAGGTTTGACATAGTTATTGTGCCTTCATCCTCCTTCGCGAATAACGCGAAGAATGCGAAGAACGCGAAAAACGCGAAGAACGCGAAGAACACTAAGAACGCGAAGAATTCCGTCACCCTCGGAGTTTGACGACGCTTCATCCAAGGCGTCCTTCCCCGCCCCGATCTTCGATCAACTGCTTGAGGTAAGAGTCTCGGATTTTCTTTTTTTATCTCCTTTGTGGTTTTTACCAAAACACGGATTTAATTAATTAAATAAAATCTGTTGTTTCTTGGTCCGTTGAGTTCACCGACTCAACACCGTGTCCCGCGACAACGCGACGGCCTTCCGTGACGACGCGGCGATCTCCTTCTTCCGCGACGAGCAATTCCGCGAAAGACGTACATACGACGACGACCAATGAGGTAGGGGTTGTTGTGAGTTTATTCCTTTTTCCCGTGATCGTTCTTTTTTTTAAATTAAAGAACCGGAAAAATAAGAAAAATTTTATTCCATTAAAATTGTTGAATTAATATGTTGAATTTGTTTCCTCCCGTTGTTTATCTCTAATGCGGAGGGTGCGGGCCAAAGGAACACGGCCCGACGACCCTCCGCCGTTCTTCGTTGTTATGCGGATTTGGCAGGCGATGAAGGAACGTGCTGCAACAGAGGTGTGATGGTTCTGAAGTGAAGAGAGAGTCCCAGGAGAAGCAGCGGCACATACGGGAACAAAAACGGACCACCGGAGTGATTCCGGTGGCCCTCGGAAGCCGCCGGCGGCGCAGGTCGCCCCCGTCTTCGGACGGTTTTCGTTCAAATGGCTGTATCATGAGCTATGGGCCTCCAAATGACTCACCGTCAGTGGAAACACGATCCTTGGATCGAGATGGTCGTTTCAGTATATCGCACTCAAGGTTTCGGAATACATTGAGTTCGGTCGGGTTGGTTCGTACACGAAACTAACTGGGCCCTCGAAGCGGAAACGCTCATATCTTGAGCTATGGATGTCCGATTGATGCGCCGTCAGCTTTTTTGAGTTCCTCTAAGTGAGGTGGATCTTTTGGCATAATCCGCTCGAGGTTTGGACACTGGTGGAGCACGGTCGGGCTTTTTCGTACACGAATCCAACAGGGCCCTCGGAGCGGAAATGCTCATATCTTGAGCTACGGACGTCCGATTGACGCGCCGTCAGCTTTGTTGAGTTCCTCTATGTGAGAAGGATCTTTTGGCATACTTCGCCCGAGGTTTGGGTGCAGGTGGAGTACGGTCGGGTTGGTTTTGCCTTAAAAACCAACCGGGCCCCCGGGACGAAAAAGCCAATAACTCTCAGACCGAGCGTCCGATTGACGCGCCATCTGCGACGTTGAGTTCATATTGACGATGCGGAACTTTTGGATACATCAACTTCGGTCTTTGTGACAGTTGATGTATCGGCCTCTCGGCTCGTGGAGCGGACCCTCCCGAACGAGCTTGCTATGTGCAGGAACCCTAGTGCTGGCTGGGACTTCAACGATGACGATTGTGTAGAGATCCTCAGTGGACTGCGACGATGAAGAGTGCTGGTCTTGTATCCTATGTGGGTCCCAGCTTAGATGATTCACTACTGGTCTTGTATCCTATGTGGGTCCCAGTATAGACGAGTCAAGGAAGACAGCTAGTTTTGTATCCAATGTGGGTCCTAGCTGTGTTAGTCTTGTATCCTATGTGGGTCCCAGCTTAGATGATTCAATACTGGTCTTGTATCCTATGTGGGTCCCAGTATAGTTTAATCAATGAAGACAACTGGTCTTATATCCTATCTGGGTCCTAGCTGTGCTGGTCTTGTATCCTATGTGGGTCCCAGCTTTGATGATTCAAAACTGGTCTTGTATCCTATGTGGGTCCCAGTATAGATGAATCAATGAAGAGTGCTGGTCTTGTATCCTATGTGGGTCCCATCATAGATGACTCAGTGCTGGTCTTGTATCCTATGTGGGTCCCAGTCGTGCTTGTCTTGTATCCTATGTGGGTCCCAGCATAAACGAAACAATGAAGACGGCTGGTCTTGTATCCTATGTGGGTCTCAGCTTAGATGATTCAGTATCCATGTCTGATCATCTCTTTCACCTTTTTGATGATGTATACCTGTGTGAGCTGACTCTTCTGTTTACTCTCCTCCGTGGATTGTGTTGAGCTATCCTGTGTGGATTTACTCTTTACTCTCCTTTGTGGATTTTGTTGTGTTATCCTGTGTGGGTATACGTTTTCCTTTCCTGTGTGGACTGGGTAGTGCTTGGGCTCGGACGTTGGAGCCGAACGGTAATTGATGACTTAGGTATATGTATGGGCATATACCTAAGCAGTGTCGGTTGTTACTTTGTGATTGTATCTTTCCTATGTGGATTATCCTTTGTGGATTTCGGGAGACCTTCTGGTGTCTCAGGGTCGCTACTGAGTAGCTTATACTCACCCCTGCACGGGCTATGCCTGCACTACGTTGTGTTGGTTGCAGACGACGGACATCGCTAATCGAGGTGGAGGCATGCGGAGCAGGACAGTACCTGGAGGTGGACCACTGGGCGGGACGTACTCGGAGTGGACGGCTAGACCAGGGAGCTGTGGAGGCTATCTGTACCCACCCTTCTTTTGGGACCTTCAGAGGACGGCTCGACGCTGCGGCTTTTCCCTTCAGTTTCTATTTTTCCCTTTCAGTTGTACTTTACAGTTGGTCTTGTATTTCCGGCCCCATTTACCTTCAGCACAGCTTGTTATAGTTTTACTTAGTGTTTATTTTTCAGCTTGCTTACTCTGTGGTGCATGTTTACTTTTCAATGTCAATGCCTTCCCTCTTTGCTAGGATTTACGCCTTGGTGCTAGTCTCCAGCCCCTGGCCTATGGAAGGTGGGCTTGGGGTAGTCACGGCACGGGCCCCGAGGATGGGTCCTGACAGATATTTCCATGTCACCCACCGAAACTAATTTCCCCTAACAATTTCTTTTATCCATTAGTTTTGGAATCATTGAAGTTTGGTTATAATGAAAAAATGACATGGTTTTAAGAAGCATAATTTTTCTATGAAATGATTTTCTAATAAATAGTTAATGGTTTTATATTGGAAATGGTGGAACTAAATTTTCATAATTGTTTTGAATTTGACAATGGTGTGTTTCCACTTCTTTTGAAAGTAGGAACTTTGTCAATTTTAGTTTTGAATAAGTTTTCCCAATAAATTTTCCAAAACTAATGAATAGAGTTTTAATGGGTTGGAATTTATTAGAGGTCATTTGTGGAGATTTGAAATGGATTTTGATTTGGTATCTAGGGATCATTTGAAATGTTTTTTGAAATTTTGTTCTCCTATTTTAAAATGAGACGAGTTGAGTTCCATGTTTAATATGGATTTATAAATTAGAGTTTGGCATGAAATTAGAATCATTTTAAAATAGGCTGAAATGTTTTTAAATTAATGTGCATGAACTAAAACTATGTTTTTATTTAATTATTTTTGATATTCTAATTTGTTTTACAAATCCTTAGAACCTTATTTTAAATTAGAAGATATGAGATTTCAAAGCAATGGGGGGGTGGATGAGTGGGAGATTTCATAAAACCGGAAGGGTTTTGAAAGGAGTTGAGATGTATTAAAATTCATGTAAAATTATTGAATGTGGGGTTTCATTTGATTGATTCTGTCTTTATAAAAAGTTTTTTATGATTTAAATAGGGATTTTGGTTTGCTGGTTAGATGTCTTGAGAAAATTTAAGTATTTTTTTGACAGTTTTAGTTTGGAAAAGTGGAACATATATTTGTTTTAACTATAGGTTTTTTTGTTAGAGACCATAGGACTGGGGTAATATGGTATGATAGATGGTTAATGGCATGAATGGGTGATTTCTAGGATAGATATGAGGAGGGTGCCCAGTGTGGCACAAAAACATGCATGTTTGAGGCCCATGGGGTACTATTGGTGGACACAATAACCACTGAACTACTGATTTTCAAAGAGATGATTTTAATGAAAAACATGATGTCTTGATATCTTTTTTGGGTTGTGTTTCTTATGTATTTTGGAAAAAAAATTGTTGTGGGATTTTTTGAGTCTAAGAGCGCCTCTTTTTCGAACGTTGTTTTGGGTTTGTTTTTCTTTAGGCGGATGGGTTGAACGTCTGGTTAGTGGTCATTTATGAAAAATGTTTAGGACTCCTTCAATGTGGTTACCCTCATGTGTTCGGTAGTATTTTGTGGCATGTTTTTTCCAATAGACCATATTGGATGGGTCCTCGGGATCCCTCGTTGTATAAGTTATGCCCCCATTTAGAGTTAATGCAGGACTTATGTGCATCCCAGATTGTTTCGTCATTGTCAGATCCTTCAGTTGATCAATATAAGGAATCATGATCTCGAGTATTTTAAATTGAGTCTACACCATATCCTTTCTTGGTTGTTTGGATACTCATGTAGCAGGAGTGATCTGGTGGAAGGTTAAAGGGTCCTTATTTTCTTATGTTACATGATTCTTAAAAGGTGAATTTATTCTGAGGTTGTTTGTATGGATCATTTATAAGTGGTCTTTTGGTCCTTAGTAGTCACTTAGATGTAGCGGCTCATGTTAATCCACTAGCATAGGAAATCTAGTCATGAGAGGATGTTATGTTCACTTTCCGAAATTGTGTGCTATTTGGGGACTTGGAATAAAATCCCTTTCTAGGTATTGTTTCTAATATTCACAATGGTCATCTTTGGTGATGACTTGTTATGTTGTGTGCTCGTTTAACTGTAAAGGTTAAGGAAGTGAAATTATCTAAGAGTCTCTGTTTTGTTGGAAGTGTGTCTCCCTTTGGAAAATCTCAAAATCTGATATTTAGAGGAAGTTTTTGTCATATGGCATTCCATCCTTAAATTTATCAACTAATGAAATAAGTGCTGATGTTTTCACATCTTCTAATCTCTTGTTTTGGACAAATTTTAGGTTTTGGAAAATTGATATTAGAGTGTGTTGTGCCTCATTGAACACATCTAAGATCACAATGTAGTTTTTTGTGGAATCAAAAGAAGACAATCTTTTCAGGGGATTCCCAGGGCCTGGTTGTGGGGCCAAAGATTCTTTGATAATCTAATCTTCAGTCGTATGTCATGGAGTGAGGTTGGCATGTTGTCAAGAAAATCCTAGTGTCCTTCAATTTTTTTATCTAATTCTCATCCTCAGTATGAATGATGGGAATAGTTTAAAACTCTGGTATTGTCGTCTTTATGTATTGGTTCTTGTTCGGTGGATATAGGTGGTTGGATCTCTTTCAGAAATTATCTCTTAAGTTCATTATTTTTCCATTTGTATTATTTTGAGTTTATTTAGAAAAATAGAAAATCTGGGTGAGGAAGATGGTAGTTCATGGTTTGTGCATAGTTAGATGTAAATGTTCACCGACCTAGTCGGTTAAGATGGTTTGTTCTGATGGTGGGGAGACCCACTATGGGTCTCTTGTAGGTTCTATTGGAAAAGTCTAATGGAAGGATACCGTTGTATTGGGTAGTCCATTAAGGACTCCCCCGGTTAGTGTCATGATTCAATCTCAGAAAAATTTATGTTGTCTCTTCTTGTGGGGAGCATATTGGTGTCTCTCCATACTAGTTAAACATATTTGTCTATGTTCATGTCTTGGTGATAGGTATATTTGTTCTGAGCTATCTAACTAACAAAATATTCATTGGGTAAAAATTGGTATTGGAGATATCCCAATGGATTAATTGAATTAACGTTGTGGTAACCCTATTTGATGTTGTTTCTTATTCTGGTAAGTTTCTTGAGTCATGTACAGATAGTGTTTGAGGTTTGTTGATTTGGAATATAGTTTGAAAATTATTTATCTTTTAGTAAGTGGGGTATGTTTTGGTTGGTGAGGTTATTCCTTACCTAATTGATCAATTGGTGATGTTTTGGGACATTGGGGGGGAAAATTGGTCATGAGAGTCCATTTTGGACTATCAATTGGTTTTGGTCTTGGAATTTTTCCTTTTTGTGGCTTTCTGAGGGAGTAAATATTTATTTTGGGGAGCATTATCACATCACGGACCGATTGTAAAGTTATTTTTCATTTAATTTCCATTCTTTCTTTGTAGTGGGTGTTTCTCAAACATTAAATGGAGGAAAGGGGATTTTTCAGAATTTGTGCAAAACATTGAGCCCATTTTTAGATTTAAAAACCAATTTTATATTATATATAACACATATATCTATCCAAATTTTACTCCCTTTCCACATACCAATTTGAATCCCCTGGTATTTTATAAAAACCACAAGATACATTTGGACGCCATAAGAATCCATAATCATGAAGGATTTTGGGTTTTTATTAAGGCATTGGGGCTGACTGAAAGGCCATTTCCTTCATTAAATATTTTATTCTTTAATATCTCCTTCAATTTTTCGGTGATTCCTACTCTCACCGGAGTCCAGTTACCCAAGGCGTGCTCTGATGATCTCCTCCCCCTCTTCGAAGGAAATTTTAATTGAAAATTAGGGAGAAGCCTCTCTAACATGAATTTTTGGCTATATTACCTCTTCAAACATATTTGATCATGACAGTAATTTTTGGCTTTTTTTTTAATTCATCTACTAGTGTATTAGGGGTGTTTTATAAAAGATATCTCAAGTAAGTGGGATTCTTCTCATGTTACTTCCATTTTCGTAGTGTTTTTTAACTTTTCTATATGATCTAAAATGTCCAAAAGCAAGGTTTTATCTCTAGAATTTGATTTTGTGTCATTTTGGTGAAAATTTAGTGTTTTAGGCTAGATATCACTCCCTCGTGGTGCGGCGATGGGGCAGTTGAAGTTTTGCACAATGAATTGGGTTTTAACACAAAAAAGAAGGTGGTACCATGTTTAAGAATCCAAAGGTAAGATAGATTTGATTCATTTACATTTTCTATTAGTTCTTATTACATTATTTTAGGCTCATAAACCATTCATGGTAGTTTTGATTATGTTTTTAGTTTCCATGTTTTTTATAAAATACGTGTTTTCCATGTGTATCTTTGGTTGTATCAATTGAGGCAATTTCATAACTTTTGAATTTGGGTTAATAAATGTATCTAGGGATTACAATTCTATTTTGGATTGGAATTGGTTAGAATTTATCATTGAAAGAGGGTTTTGAAAGGGGTTTTATGTGAAAAACATGGTTATACCCCTTGGGATTTTTTTTATGAAAATGGAAAATGATTTATTGAGTTATTGAAAGTCTGAAAAAATGATTATGTACTGTGTGGGTGAGTTTCTATTTTTAAAATGGTCCCCTATTTGTTGGAAGGGTTTTAATGTGATGTTAACCATCTTGTAATTTTTTTTTTAGAATTTGTTAAAGGATTTCTCAAATTGTGAAATAAATATGAAACATGTTACAGGATTTTATGGTGAGTGTGTTCATTTAAGATGGGTTTTTTAAAGGTAATGTGTGATATAAAATTACAATGTTTTTTAGAATGTTTTATAAATTTAAGGAATAATTTATCAAATTGCAAAAAAGGTGAGAAAAACGTTTATGTAATTTTTTGTGTGAGTATGATGAGAAAAATTAATTTTGTTTTTTAAAGATGTTTTATGGGACATGTATGTGGACTATTTGGTGTATGTATGACTTAGATGTTCTATTTTTATATGGAAATTTTATTTCTTGTCTAGGGGATCTTTTTTGAGAGCAAATGGGAAAAGTCATGTATCAACGAGGGAAGATGTGTACTAGTATGTGATTGATAATGTGGGGTTTGACCTCAGTTTCACATAGTATGTTTAAAAGTGACAATAATTACTAATATATTATGATGATGATGTTTTAGGGGAACTACATGGTTATGGGTATTTCCCATACTACTGGATCGTGTGCACGAGAACAGATATTCGTATGGTTACTATCATAGAGATACATGGCACCTCGGACCCAAAACGAGCTAGTTCCTTGGGGGTTATTTCCCATTGCTTGTTCTCATTAGATACTTTATGCTTAATTTATGTATACGGTATGTTTGGCTGAAAAATTTAGTATACGTGGCATTCTTTCTAAAAAAATTTATTATTTAATGTATCCCACTTGAAAACTTTTTTAATTCAAAGTTTTTTCTCGTTAAAATTATTAATAACAACTCATGATTAAGATAACTTGAAAAATTATCATCTTTGATTGTTTATGACATGGAATCCTTTAGTGGTGGCATCCAAAAGGTATTTGGCTCACACCCTACATAAACCGTTTGGTGAAATTAGACGTGGTTATTTTGTTCACAGGTTTGGGTATAGCTTTTTGTGCCAATGGTTCGGGGTTTTAGAATTCCTTTGTGTTGTAGTGTTGTGGAGAAAGCTTGAGGGCAGTTCATCTTACCATGAAGAGGTTCTTGGGATATCCATTTTCACCTTGTTTCTCTAGAGGAAAAAATATTAAAATGTTTAGAATCAATAAAAAAATTCTATTGGAGAACTGAAGTGAATAAGAGTGGAACTACATACGGATAAACAATCATTAATGTACCTCTATTATAATTTTATGATGTCGTACTCAAAGATTGAAAATTAATCTTCCCTATAGATTCCCTTTTCATATAAAATGGAAAAAAGTATGTGATCAAAATTGTTTGTATTCCCATTTCTCACCAAAATGATGATCTAACTGATGTAAATCATTGGAAATTGACATTCATTGAAGGATATAAAAACATCCTATAATACATAGAGAACACTTCCTAAAAAATAACACATTTGACTATTAATACATCTTTAATAATAATGAGAGAGATGATTTTATGAATATAACATATGATAGAGGGATCATGTCCCCTGATTAAGATGAATATATTGGTCCTGAGGATTTAAATTTCATTGAGCCATTGACAAGTGACACTATCCCAAAATTCATAGTCCATGTAATTAATCCACCTATGATAGATCTAAAACCTCTACTAAGAACACTCATGTAATCATTCATACATATGAGAGATGCACTCCCAGACATTATATTCATAGAGATATCCCACATATAAGAGAATATGTTTATTGAATTCCTCAAAATGTATAAGAACTCAATTTATGGGGAGTGGATAACATTAAAGGGATAAAACCCACAATCTTATCCCACGAGATGTTACCATAAGAAAATACTAAACCCAAACTCCAACCCAAATAAAGAGTAACCCCACCAATTTATGATGAGGTTAATAAATAATATTTAAAAAATCTATACATTGGAATTATATTTTCATTATATGGTAGAGAATGGTAGAGTATCTTATAGGTTTTCACAATGTAAGGTGTGATAACTATTTTGAAAAATTGAAGACATGCTAATTTTTACTCTAACCATCATTTGATGGTGACTCTACGTTAATTATCGAAACCTCAACACAAGAACCCAAAAAGATCCTTTACCATTATATTTTAATGTTCAATTACTAAAATGAATTACGGGGAACTAATTCAATTTTTTCATGAATGAGTATTAGGGATAATGTCAAATTACCGTTGATCCATATGATTACACTAAAAATATGTTAACATTTTCCTTATAGACCATCACCTATAGAAATATTTTATTCAAAATATGTAATGAGGTATAAAATTTTCACCATTTCATGAAATTTGTATTTAAAGATATCAAGGATGAATTCCTCAAAATCACCATTTATGATTTGTTAGATATGGAATATCATTTGATCTGCACCTAAATAATTTGGACATAGTCATAAAACTATTTGAAGAACAATTCCTAGCAATAAAATTTGAAAAATGTCATTTCATGTTCCAATGGGGAATAGTTCGCAAACATAAAATCATAAATAAAGGAATGTATGTGGATCCAGTGAAAATAAAATTAGTAAACAACTTACCCGGTCCAATAATAATAAAATGAATAAAGATATTTCATTTCCATGAATGATTCTACTACCACATCATTAATGAATTGGTGAAATTCTCTCCCCCATGAAACAATTATTTTCGGAGGAAACTATTTTCGAGTTCAGTGAAGAGGGTTGAATGGAATACAATGTTGTAAGTAATATCTGAGTAGTATCTCCTTTCAAATTTTCCTAAATTATTATAATTAAATCAAACATGAATGTCTTATGAAAGTGATATCCCTGTTGGAATTATCATAGGATGGCAAGTAAAATATAACATAAATCCCATTTTGAATTCCATTTAAAAATTGAATGATGGTAAGGTAAATTCTTTGAATACATAAAATGGTCTTCTTGAAATATTCTATGAGTTTTAAATGATTCACTCACACAATGTAGTATCCATTGCATTGGTGTACAATGATCACATAATCCATTACTATCTATTAAATAAAAAGGATTTAAAACCACATATTATATTGTGGATCCTAATAATGTAGGGGTTTGAAAAATTAATCAAAGAATAAAAAATCCCCAAGAAGATTAATAATGATAGTTTACTTACATTTCCATTACACATCATTGAGGATAATGATAATCTTAAAATCAAGGATGACATCCACGATAAAATAAATTTCATTATAAATAATCACGCCCCCCATGGTTTTCATGTATTTAAAATTATCTCCCTATGAGATCACTCTACCCAATCCAACCCTATAAGAAAAAGAGGATATTAATAGTTGAATCATCAAATTTCAACTATGACAAGATGCTTATTTTTATGGGTTTTGATAATGCATGGAAGTAGTGCAACATCCTAGAAGATGAAACTAAAAATGTTCTCAACCAGTGTTATATGTTAATGGCTAGAGGGATTCATGGACCAAAATAGACCAAGTAATAATTCCTATAAAGCATATTATATTGGAAAATACTCCACCATGATTAACGAGTTTTTTTCAAGGCAGTGGTCTGTGCCAGAAAACATACACCATAGTGAAATGAAATGAAATACCCCAAAATATCTTCATAGTTTTCATGATATTTAATTTTTAGTGGATTTAATTTATATAAATATTCTCTAATTCAAAAATGATATTTTATATTCTACAATACATTGACTACATCTCATATATTGTATAATATGAGGTTACCACTCATAAAATATCCGAAGTTGTCATGGATTTTCTAAATAAAAATTTCATCTCAATATTTATATTCCCTAGATTACTCATTTGTGATTAGATAATTCATTATTCCAATAATTTTTTGAAATATAATCTTTTAATATATGGAATTATTTAAAATTGTTGGACTCCCTACCACCCAAGAAACTCGAGAAGGACAAATTTTCAAAAATTGTAATTTAAGAAAACCATGAGAATATAGTAAAAAAATGTTGAATTGATTGGATTATCAAACTATATGATGCACATTTGGTTTATAATAAAACATTCAAAAGACCCATCTTTACTACATTATTCCAAATTGTGTTTGTAAATCTCTTTCATCATCCTATGGAACTAGAGAACCACTCTTATAAGAAAATAAAAAATATAGTCATGGATGCTCAAAATGATGAGGATGTTTGAATGATAAAAATAGATGATTTGGAAGAAATAAAGAAGGATTCCAATGAAAATTACAATATTTTAATGAAAATACAATTAAATCGAAAGATCAAATATTTATAATTAAAATATTCACATTATGGGAGAATGTTCAAATTTTTAATTGTTGATTCAAATTATTCCCTAGAAAAATGAAATCCTAATATTCATGAATATAATGAGTCATAATATTCTTCACATTTAAGGAAATTGAAATTAATAATGGAAATGAACAACCAAATATGGTTAATGGGAAAAGGATAATGGTATACAAGGATACATTCCATGAAGGGTGCGTCGTAACTCGAAAATTCCTCTGAACGAAGAAGAGTCCAGCTGTTGATATAATGTTATGTTCTAGATTAAAGGAAAAAATTAAATGGTTTTACTAGTATAGAATATATTATATTAGTATTTATGATGGTTAATCTCTAATACATTTTTTTAAGTGTAATTAGATAAAAATGATGTTCAAAATTCTAAATACAAGTCTTATATTCATGAAATAGAATGTAAATGTTGAATTTATGAGAACAAACTATGCTTTATATGTAATTTTTCTAAAACGTGATGTGTAATATTTGACCTATATTAAAATTTAATGAACTCCAGGTTCATTACTATAGCCCTGCATTCTTATCCTCTCCTATAGTATCCCTCTTATCTTATGTGCCTCTCCTACTCCCTTACTAGTTTTCCCCTCCTCCGCCCTCCTTCATCTAACTCATCTCCCATAAAATCATCACCCACTATATCCACATCCACTTTTTATGCCATTATGAAATGGACCAACCCAAAAACACCCACACATATCCTAATAAGCACCCATGTGGTCTTGATTACATGACCACCCACTCACATAAGTGGTGATGGATCTCCGAGAGGATGGATGACACTTACTGATTTATTTTTCAATCCATATAGAAGATGAAAAAAAAATTTATTTATGGGATGAAACACATATTTTTGTTCTTTATTATATGTTTTTTCTTAAGACCAAATGATTCTATTTTATAGAATATTTTTCATAGGTCATCTTGAAAATTAATTTTATAACCTTTTTATATTAATCTGAGTTTATTTTCCCCTACTATAGAATGTGTCAAAATTCATATTTATTTAATTACTATTAGTTAGACAATGTGTAATAATGGTTTATCTAGATGAGGAACATTGAATCAAAAAAACATTTTAGGAATCCCAATTTACAATTTCTATTCAGAAAGATTCCCATAATCATTACATTCACTACCTGGAGCTCTCGATTGCACAATTTTAAAATATCAGCTATTAATTCAATTAAATATATGATTATATTAATATCTATCCCACACGTCATTATATAATAGTTTATATATAGTATCCTTTTAAATTTTTTTTGTGTTTTCATTAAATTTATTTTTGTGAGTATATTATTTCTTATTTTCAGTAGTCTAATAGAAATATTTCATTGAAAGAATCCACTAAAATGGGAATATCATTATACAGATTGAAATAAAGGGAAACATAATATTTAGATTAATAAAATCTATTTTTATTCATATTTACGTTTTGAGTATGTTTTTTGAGGTGGTTACTTGAATTATAATTTTAAACACACTCAATTTTGATTGACTAAATTATTCATTGATAGAAAACCCCAAGTAATAGGAAGTAACCTTTTAATACTTCCATCCTTAAGCAGATTCTACACATACACTTACATAGTAATTTCATGGAATATTTATTTAGAGATAAATTGGATATAATTACCTATGAAAATAACTATTGAGATCATATTGAGTATATTATTGAAAATAATAATATTTAAAAATTATTATACAACCTTTTTCAATTTATTTTACTGTATACTTACCTATAAATCATTCCATATTTGACATGTAGTAGTTAGGGAAAACGCGGTTTAGGTGGATCCACTACAAGACTATTATCCATTCATACACAGATCATTGTATAACGCATGATTTTTCTTTGAAAATGTGGGGGGGGGGGTTTGAAATAATATTAAAAAATGATGCTTCCATTTAACAGATATATGGTTTCACATTCACCAGATTGATGTGATGTTGTTAATTATTATTTTTTCCATGTTCATTTCATTACATGTTCCTTTGAAAAAACAAATATATAAAATAAGAATTAAAGCTCATTTTTTTTGTGTTATAAAGTTAAAAAATCACAATTGTGCGCCAAATGAACTCAACAATGGATCATATGTAACACCCCGAGCTTCCACGATACGCTTCTCATTGAATAATGCAATAGCCTGCATTGTACGCAACTTCGAGTTCTAAAACACCGCGACTAATCAAAGTAGCCGTTATGAATAGTAATAACCACCTTTTAAAATTATAGAAATTTTATATTTCAAATGGACTTCATTTTTGTATTTGTAATATCGAAATTATCCTAAGTTGAATTTTTTGTAACTTTCTGAGAACTTCCAATTTTTTATGAATAGTGAAAAATACTTAAAACAACTTTTTTAATCAAAATAATTAATTGTGATAAATTATACTATTTAGTGGTTTTAAAGTATAATTAGAACATATTTTTACCAGTTTATCCAATGGTGGTCATTAGAATTAATTTAACATTGAAAATGGACATAAACAATTGCCAATCTTTTGATATAAATTGTTTCTTAAAAACACGCTATTTGTTCTGACAGCGGGAATTAATTATAAAATTAATTAATACAACTTATATGTTTGGAATTTTGTAAAATAGACATCATTTTTGAATTCGGAATATCAATTATAGCTTAGGGTGAAATTTTGGTACTTTTCGGATAACTTTTGTATTTTGATGAATAGTGAAAATTACTAAATTTTAATTAAAAACAACTTTTTTAATCAAAATAATTAATATTGATAAATTATGAATTTGAGTGGTTTTAAAGTATATTTAGAATATATTTTTACCATTCAATTTAATGTTTGTCATTGGACATAATTTTACAATTAAACCGAACATAAATAAGTGTCAATCTTTTGATAGTTATTATCTCTTAAAAACACGCTTTTTGTTTTGACAGCGGGAATTAATTTTAAATTAATTTCTGCCACTTCTGTGTTTTGAATTTATGAATATGGATTCCATATTTATAATCAGGATTTTAAAATTGTGTAAATAGGTAACTTTTATTTTTAGACATTTTGAATAATTACTGCGGTAAATATTTTATTTACCATGGTTAAGGGTAAATCCGGTAAATAAGGGTTAAAAAATAATATTATAATAATACTAAATTACCCTAAAACGTGTCTTAACCCTATTGGTTGATACATGGTCGACCATGGGCATCTTTGGGTCTATTTTGGGACCCCATGGATCCACTTGAAAGTGATAATGACACATTATATTAATAAAGTTAAAATAAAAATAAAAATGGCATAAGCTTACATCTTTTAGAAGAACAATTTTTACATAGGGTTATACATGTTGGATTTTCGATTATAAATATTCATTAGAAAGATAAAAAGATTTCCTACATAATGATATTTTATTTATAATTTTTAGACATTATATAATTTATTTTATTTATGACACAACGATGATGCAGTAATTACTATAATAGTGAAAAAATAAAATAATTGATATTATAAATACCCAAATAAATATAATATGAAACTTTTAATGAATTAAACTAATTTTCTAGGATAATATGATATATTAGGATTTATTTAATTGACTTTGTTCGAAGTAATCAATCTGTTATGAGTTTCACAAAAATCAACTAATGAATAGTTTCAAAATTGACATAAAAGAGTTCTTAAAACAAATATTATATTATTAATTGATATTAAATTCCTAAAAATCTAAGGTTCGGCCAAGAGACTTATATTATGATAGGTTAATCATTAATGGACCACTTGGGGGTCGCTTGGATCTATATAGTAAGTTTATTAACCATATTATATAAAAATACAAAAAGACATTGTAAAAGTGAAACTAATTAACTTAGAGTTAATACTTAAAGATAAGGTTAATATAAGTACCCAAACCTGTCTAAATTCTATTGGATGAGTTGTTTTAGACCTATCCCCACCTCATAATTTGAATAGTCAACTTTGGAGCCTTTGGAAACCGAATATGAATTTATTATAAATTAATATTTCTAGCTTTTCCAAAAGTGCCCCTCACCCCTCTTATAAAAGGGCACTCCTCCTTCTCATTTCCACACACCTCTCAAGCCACTTGGCTCGTCCAAACTCTGCCCAACTAAGCTCCCCACATCCCTATCCTCCTCCTTTAAGCTTCCCCTTAGGCAGAAAGCATTTCAAGAAGTCCTTTGGTTCCAACCAAAGTGAGTTACCTAAATTAAAGGAGTTTAACCTACCCCAACAAAGGAAAAAGTACAAGGTAAGGGTTATTTCACAATCTCTTCATTATCCGAGGTTGTTTATACGTAATAATCTACTGGGATTTCTTTATCATCCACATCCATGTTTCTTCGGAATGTATTTCAAAACATATTTATTATTTACAAGAATATGGGTTAAATTCATTTATACCCTTGTTTGACTTTTTGTAAGTGGTTTATAACGGAATCTTTCCGTCGTTTTCAAAATAAGGTCCTTTTTAACCTTTTCGACAGAATTAAGATAAGAATGTTTTTTTTACTTATACGGCGGGTACGGTTATTTTCCGCCGTTATAAAATCGTCAAAGCTTTCCTTACAAGCTTAAAAGAATATTTTCAAGAAAATGTTTTATTTTATATGGCTCTTAAATGATTTCAAAAATAGAAAGAGATATTTCTCTAAAAAGTGTTTTGATTTCATCTATGTCAACATCCTTTAATGGATTTTACGCTTATTTGAAGTTGATTTATTATATACAAAACTTCTATATTGTATTGAAGGTTTTGTGATATGTTTGACTGTGGATGTGCTATTTTATACCGTTCATAGTTTATGGTGAAACTATTGACATTTCGTATGCTAGTTTTAATCCGAATGTTTATGTTATATTTCAAACTTTTCTCCAGATGAATGTGCTAAACAAGTATGTTCCGGGTTGGGGACCGGTAAAAGTAAGCCCTCCAGGTTGGGGACTGGTAAAAGTAAGCCCTCCAGGTTGGGGACTGGTTAAAGTAAGCCCTCCAGGTTAGGGACTAGTAAAAGTATGCCCTCCGGGTTGGTGTCCGGTTAATAGAGGCACTCCGGGTTGGTGTCCGATTATTAGAGGCACTCCGGGTTGGTGTCCGGTTATTAGAGGCACTCCGGGTTGGGTTCCGGTTAGAAGAAACCCCTAGGTCTTGGGATGAGGCCTAGACAAAGAAATTAACGTTTAGCATTATGCATTCCAACATTATGAAAGTGGTTATTGATTTTTGCATGTGATTATTCGATTAGTAGAATATCCATGTGAATAAGTAAATAGAATTATTTCATTTTATTTATGCCATACCATGTTGAAAGTTCATGTTTAAAAGGCTTATGTTTTAGTTATACATTGCCTTAAATGTTTATTCTTATTTATGAAAGTTTCCGCTATATTGTTATCCTTACTGGGCATTTGAGCTCACCCCTTTTCTATGTTTTATTTTTCCCAGGAAGTGAAGATGTAAGTTATGAATGACCTGCAGGGATATTATGAGGGGATTATAGTGTGGACTGTGGAAACATTATGTTGTTGTAGTAGTTTTTCATTTTATGATGTAATGTAAAACTTATGAATATATCTAGTGTTTCCAAGGCTACTAAACCAATCGGTCTTTCGAGATTTGATCTTTCTTGTGATCATGCCAATGTTACGAAGTAATGCACCGACTCTGGGTAACTGGGGTCGGGGCGTTACAGTTGGTATCAGAGGATGTTTAGTACAAACCTTGGAAGCTAGATTTAGATAAACTCTGATTAGAGCACGTAGACCTAAGATGAACTTTGAGGATTAGTATAGAAGAACTTCCTAGAATTTTGGTATTGTAGAGATTTTGTGAGTTTTCCGAGCAATACATCCCTGTCTGGATACGAGCAGGTAGAGGCGGCTCTGGCACAGATGTACCTAGGGGTAAAACCCGAAAACACCGCTTTGAGCTAAACTCGAACGGGAACTGGTGCACGACAACGGGCCTTGCTGCACTCTTGGTTACGACACTCCCGGGGGATATGCTTAGGATAACTCTCATTTTCTTTACAAATCATTATGAAGGGTTTATGAGTATATACTTCCTCAAAGAAAACATTTTTATGATTATGGATTATATCCATAAATAGTTCAATTTATGTTAAGTGTTTTATAAGTATGGGATTATGTATTTTGATTCATAAACTGATCTAGTTTATGCCATTGTTTAGAAATGGCGCCTAGTGGAACAAATGGAAACCGTATCAATGCACGCACTCCATGTAGGGATTTCCCTCCTGCTCAAGATAATTATAGTGGGGCTGGTGATGCAACTGGTGCCGATCAGCTAATCACCATACTAGGACAACTTACTCAGGTTATGAATAATAACCTTACCCGTATGGAGCACCCTGATCCACAGCGTGGAGGATCAATGTTAGACCGATTCATGAGGCAACAACCACCAACGTTCAATGGGAGTACAAATACCTTAGTAGCTGAGCAATGGATATATTCCCTAGAGAAAATATTTCAGGCTTTGGGGAGCAGTGAAAGGGAGAAAGTTATCATGGCAGTTTACCGCCTCACTGGAGATGCTGATCAATGGTGGTCATTGATTCAAAACATGAAGGAAGATGATGAAGTATCAAATATGGAATGGAGGGAGTTCAAAGATCTGTTTTTAGAAAAATACTTCCCTCGCGACCATCGAGCAGATATGGAAAGGCAATTTCTAAGTCTGAGACAGAAGGAGGATGAGAATGTCGCAAAGTATGAGGCTAACTTTACAAGGTTAGCAAGGTATGCCGGAGATTATATTCGAAACCTAGGAAGTAAGATTGATCGTTTCTTTGATGGGTTAAAACCATTTCTCCGTCGAGCTTTGGTATCACAATCCTTCTCATCATACGAAGATATTGTCTCGTGTGCTATCAAGACAGAAAAGGAATTCTCTAAGTCTTATGACAACAAAGTAAATCAAGAGAAGAAGAGAACAGTGGAACAAGGGACAGATAAAGAGAAAAAGGTAAAGAAGGATTTTCCATTATGTGATAATTGTGGGAAGAATCACCCTGGTACTTGCCTAAAAGGAATGGGAGTTTGTTATAAATGTGGAGAAAAGGGTCACCAGGCTCGTGATTGCAAGAGAAAGAAAGAGGCTATCAAAGTGGAATGCTACAATTGTAGAGAAATGGGTCATTATGCAGATGAATGTCCTAAGCGTCAAGGAAACTTACCTCAGAAAAGGCTAAGGGATCAAGGCCAATCTTATGTCGTGACTACAGTTGAAGCGGAATAATTAATGTATTGGTGCTTTTGGACTCAAGGATTATATTCTGGTTATAAGAATAATGTGATATATATATGGATTGTACTGCAGTACTTGTTGATTTCAGTAAGGTTTTAATATGATGAAGGTAATTATATTTTTAGTATGTGACAATAAGAGAAACTTTACTTCGTTTGGGGAATCTGATAAATTGATTTTGGAATTAAGAAACCTTTTAGAGAAAGTCTGAACAGAGGTATTTTGGATAACTAGAAAGGTTGGAGTAGATTAAGTTGATCTTTGGATAGTATTGTTTAAGGTTAAAAAAATTTATGAAGATTATTTTTGGAATATTATAATACTATAGTTTTAGGAAAAGGACAACCTGTAGGGTGGGGCATAACCCGTCGCGTCGGACAAAGTTGCAGGAATCGAACCCACAACCATAGTACGACAGGCCTTTATTTCCTACCACTAGCCTATAGGGAGTCCCTGGTTATTACAAAATAGTTGTCCTATTCTAAATGGTTTGTGGTAAAAATTTATTAATGAAAGTCTACATGATAAGTAAGTATATTTCCTCACATTCTTAGTAAATCTCTTAAATAATTTCCTCACCTCTATGAAAGGTTACTTAAAACAAAAACGTTGTCGATTAACTTTTCCAACTGGGGATTCAATGAATGTTTAACCAATCACAAGTTTGTGATTTTCTTATTGTTAACTTTCTCCTAATCCTGTTTTCTAGAACTCTTCATCAGACCATGCTAGTTTTTTTCCTCCATATCCATATTTTCATAGAACCCTAGTATGGGCTATCTCGGATGACCTTTGTACTTCTCTTTCTTTCTTTTAATGTTATATTTTTATTAATCTTATTTCCGATGTGGGTTTTCCACAAAGGTATTTTATATTTACAACCTTTTATTTTCAAAGAAAAATTTCAAATTGCGAGGACGCAATTTATTGAAGGAGGGGAGAATGTAACACCCCGAGCTTCCACGATACGCTTCTCATTGAATAATGCAATAGCTTGCATTGTACGCAACTTCGAGTTCTAAAACACCGCGACTAATCAAAGTAGCCGTTATGAATAGTAATAACCACTTTTTAAAATTATAGAAATTTTATATTTTAAATGGACTTCATTTTTGTATTTGTAATATCGAAATTATCCTAAGTTGAATTTTTTGTAACTTTCTGAGAACTTCCAATTTTTTATGAATAGTGAAAAATACTTAAAACAACTTTTTTAATCAAAATAATTAATTGTGATAAATTATACTATTTAGTGATTTTAAAGTATAATTAGAACATATTTTTACCAGTTTATCCAATGGTGGTCATTAGAATTAATTTAACATTGAAAATGGACATAAACAATTGCCAATCTTTTGATATAAATTGTTTCTTAAAAACACGCTATTTGTTCTGACAGCGGGAATTAATTATAAAATTAATTAATGCAACTTATATGTTTGGAATTTTGTAAAATAGACATCATTTTTGAATTCGGAATATCAATTATAGCTTAGGGTGAAATTTTGGTACTTTTCGGATAACTTTTGTATTTTGATGAATAGTGAAAATTACTAAATTTTAATTAAAAACAACTTTTTTAATCAAAATAATTAATATTGATAAATTATGAATTTGAGTGGTTTTAAAGTATATTTAGAATATATTTTTACCATTCAATTTAATGTTTGTCATTGGACATAATTTTACAATTAAACCGAACATAAATAAGTGTCAATCTTTTGATAGTTATTATCTCTTAAAAACACGCTTTTTGTTTTGACAGCGGGAATTAATTTTAAATTAATATCTGCCACTTCTGTGTTTTGAATTTATGAAAATGGATTCCATATTTAGAATCAGGATTTTAAAATTGTGTAAATAGGTAACTTTTATTTTTAGACATTTTGAATAATTACTGCGGTAAATATTTTATTTACCATGGTTAAGGGTAAATCCGGTAAATAAGGGTTAAAAAATAATATTATAATAATACTAAATTACCCTAAAACGTGTCTTAACCCTATTGGTTGATACATGGTCGACCATGGGCATCTTTGGGTCTATTTTGGGACCCCATGGATCCACTTGAAATTGATAATGACACATTATATTAATAAAGTTAAAATAAAAATAAAAATGGCATAAGCTTACATCTTTTAGAAGAACAATTTTTACATAGGGTTATACATGTTGGATTTTCGATTATAAATATTCATTAGAAAGATAAAAAGATTTCCTACATAATGATATTTTATTTATAATTTTTAGACATTAAATAATTTATTTTATTTATGACACAACGATGATGCAGTAATTACTATAATAGTGAAAAAATAAAATAATTGATATTATAAATACCCAAATAAATATAATATGAAACTTTTAATGAATTAAACTAATTTTCTAGGATAATATGACATATTAGGATTTATTTAATTGACTTTGTTCGAAGTAATCAATCTGTTATGAGTTTCACAAAAATCAACTAATGAATAGTTTCAAAATTGACATAAAAGAGTTCTTAAAACAAATATTATATTATTAATTGATATTAAATTCCTAAAAATCTAAGGTTCGGCAAAGAGACTTATATTATGATAGGTTAATCATTAATGGACCACTTGGGGGTCGCTTGGATCTATATAGTAAGTTTATTAACCATATTATATAAAAATACAAAGAGACATTGTAAAAGTGAAACTAATTAACTTAGAGTTAATACTTAAAGATAAGGTTAATATAAGTACCCAAACCTGTCTAAATTCTATTGGATGAGTTGTTTTAGACCTATCCCCACCTCATAATTTGAATAGTCAACTTTGGAGCCTTTGGAAACCGAATATGAATTTATTATAAATTAATATTTCTAGCTTTTCCAAAAGTGCCCCTCACCCCTCTTATAAAAGGGCACTCCTCCTTCTCATTTCCACACACCTCTCAAGCCACTTGGCTCGTCCAAACTCTGCCCAACTAAGCTCCCCACATCCCTATCCTCCTCCTTTAAGCTTCCCCTTAGGCAGAAAGCATTTCAAGAAGTCCTTTGGTTCCAACCAAAGTGAGTTACCTAAATTAAAGGAGTTTAACCTACCCCAACAAAGGAAAAAGTACAAGGTAAGGGTTATTTCACAATCTCTTCATTATCCGAGGTTGTTTATACGTAATAATCTACTGGGATTTCTTTATCATCCACATCCATGTTTCTTCGGAATGTATTTCAAAACATATTTATTATTTACAAGAATATGGGTTAAATTCATTTATACCCTTGTTTGACTTTTTGTAAGTGGTTTATAACGGAATCTTTCCGTCGTTTTCAAAATAAGGTCCTTTTTAACCTTTTCGACAGAATTAAGATAAGAATGTTTTTTTTACTTATACGGCGGGTACGGTTATTTTCCGCCGTTATAAAATCGTCAAAGCTTTCCTTACAAGCTTAAAAGAATATTTTCAAGAAAATGTTTTATTTTATATGGCTCTTAAATGATTTCAAAAATAGAAAGAGATATTTCTCTAAAAAGTGTTTTGATTTCATCTATGTCAACATCCTTTAATGGATTTTACGCTTATTTGAAGTTGATTTATTATATAAAAAACTTCTATATTGTATTGAAGGTTTTGTGATATGTTTGACTGTGGATGTGCTATTTTATACCGTTCATAGTTTATGGTGAAACTATTGACATTTCGTATGCTAGTTTTAATCCGAATGTTTATGTTATATTTCAAACTTTTCTCCAGATGAATGTGCTAAACAAGTATGTTCCGGGTTGGGGACCGGTAAAAGTAAGCCCTCCAGGTTGGGGACTGGTAAAAGTAAGCCCTCCAGGTTGGGGACTGGTTAAAGTAAGCCCTCCAGGTTAGGGACTGGTAAAAGTATGCCCTCCGGGTTGGTGTCCGGTTATTAGAGGCACTCCGGGTTGGTGTCCGGTTATTAGAGGCACTCCGGGTTGGTGTCCGGTTATTAGAGGCACTCCGGGTTGGGTTCCGGTTAGAAGAAACCCCTAGGTCTTGGGATGAGGCCTAGACAAAGAAATTAACGTTTAGCATTATGCATTCCAACATTATGAAAGTGGTTATTGATTTTTGCATGTGATTATTCGATTAGTAGAATATCCATGTGAATAAGTAAATAGAATTATTTCATTTTATTTATGCCATACCATGTTGAAAGTTCATGTTTAAAAGGCTTATGTTTTAGTTATACATTGCCTTAAATGTTTATTCTTATTTATGAATGTTTCCGCTATATTGTTATCCTTACTGGGCATTTGAGCTCACCCCTTTTCTATGTTTTATTTTTCCCAGGAAGTGAAGATGTAAGTTATGAATGACCTGCAGGGATATTATGAGGGGATTATAGTGTGGACTGTGGAAACATTATGTTGTTGTAGTAGTTTTTCATTTTATGATGTAATGTAAAACTTATGAATATATCTAGTGTTTCCAAGGCTACTAAACCAATCGGTCTTTCGAGATTTGATCTTTCTTGTGATCATGCCAATGTTACGAAGTAATGCACCGACTCTGGGTAACTGGGGTCGGGGCGTTACATCGTATGTGGTGTGGTGATAGATGATTGACTTGGCCTAGAACAGATTTTCAAAAAATAGATTAAATGAAAAATAATAGAATATGGTACATTCATGAAAATATCTGCACACAATAACAGACCCATGTATGTTGTTTAGATCATGGAAATATCTTTCCTTGGAGGAGTAAAATTATTTTACATTTAATTTGTATCATGCATTTTACATTGGATATTACCCACATCTTTGAGATTGAATTTTATATTTTTTTTCCACCTTCCCATTTCCATAGAGCCATTTAAACCATATTTTAGAATTCGTCGTGATTCATTTTTCCATTGTCATCATAGTGTGGAGATAATAGAACTAATTCAAGCATTGGATAGGAAAATTTATTCCTGGTATGTGCATAAATCATCTTTTATCATACCATGAGTGATGCAATAAAATTTATTTTCCTGTAGATTGGTAAATAGATGTATCTATGATGAACAATTATGGAACTGTAATTAATGGAGTTAATATAATTAATAAATAACTAAATTATGATTCAAGACTGATTTTATGTATAGGAAAAACTCTATAGGGCATATATATCCTTCTAACACTGAATTCCATTTTCCATGTTTTAATTATTGGTTGTAGTTTTGGAAATATTTTCCTTTCGAATACATTGTGAAATTCATTTCTTATTATCGACATCCAATTGTTCTTTTATATGGGGAATTTGGTAAGGAGAATTTATATGAACATTTTGGAACCATTTATTTATAGTTTAATCATGTATTCATAATTATTAACAAAGTCATTTTTATGGATTTGGAATTCTGGGCATAAAAGAATAAATAATTAAATTATGAGAAAAAATGTTTTTACACATCGTTAATGAAGTTCGTGGCATTAGTCAACCATTCATAGTATCCTTGGGAACCAAAGTCCATTAAATTATAATTTACATGAGAAGAATATTTTACACGATGATTAAACACATTACACACATTGATATATTTAGTGTCCTATTCCATATTAATGTATATGATGAAGGTAAAAGATATGAAAAACTCTCATGATCATTATAATTTACATGACATGAAAACATTTTACATCCCATAGTGTAAAAGATAAAACCTGAGAATTGCACATGAGTCAAACTTTCTGGATGAGAATAGGGATATGAATTACATAATGTGTACAACTATAACATCATGTAAAAGTATATTATGAAGCCACATAATAAAAATATATAACATGAATGTTTTATAGTTCATATTACTCTCATGACATTAAACATTTTAGTGATACCTCCACATATTGAGAGTTATGAATATTTATTTTACATTTTCTACTTATTTTTTCTCCTTTATATTCCATACCGAGTTCTAGTTTAATACATTTCTTATTGTATAAAGTATTTCGGTATTTTTTTATAATAATCAGTTGTTCACCAATTTATTCAATTCTATTTATGTTGTAACACCTGTTTCAAAACTATTTTCAATTCATCCAAAATGAATTTAATGTACTTTATTAGTATTTCATTAACATTATTTTTTGATTCAATATTACCTATTTCAAGTGTCTACTTCTTATTTATCCAATGTTTTAAGGTTATGTTAACAATTTTTAATGTTAATTATCTTTTTATAGACGACGTCATGAGTGGTTAATCGACATAGGATTAGGGGTCGAGATTGAGGATTTATAAAAGATTAATAAATATATATATTAACTCTTATTAACCTTATGGACAAAAATTATGTTTTGACCAATTTTGTAAAAACATTCTCTGGCACATACATTACCATGTGAGGTGAGATAGAATGAACCTAGCCTAGTTGAACATGATTAGTATAATAAAGTTATTTGTTGAAAATTTATTTTATAGAAGATAAGAGTAATGAATAATTGTTTTTAGAAATACTAAGACCAAGCAATAGTTGTACCATTTTTATATGCATTTGGTTTTACAATAAAACAATTGGGACCCTTGCACCATATCATAGCCAAATAAGTCATCAATGCATGGGAGATGATATTTTTTCTTGATAGTGATCTTGTTAAGTTCTCAATAATCAATGCAGAGTCTCATTGATCCATCATTCTTCTTAAAAAATAGAACAGGTGCTCCCCAAGGTGATGCACTAGGGCGTATGGATCCCTTATCAAGATTCTCTTGGAGTTTCTTCTTCAATTCCTGCAACTCAATTGGGGCCATTCTATAAGGTGTCTTTGAAATAGGAAAAGCACCCGGTACGAGTTCTATTGAAAACTCAACTTCACTATTTGGTGGAAGACCCGGTAATTCCTCCGGAAAGACATCATCAAACTCCCGTAAAATGGGAATATTCTTAATCGTGAGTTTCTCAACAAACATTTGAGATAAATAACCTTCATTAATTTGAATCAAGACCCATAAGGTAGAATGAATTTCCACTGGAAGGTTATGTTCATCCTTGCATTGATAGACGCTCATAGATTGATCTAGAATATGAAATGTGACTTCCCTTCATTGGAAATTGATATGAGCTCCATATAAAGAAATACAATCCACGGCAAGAATCACATCAAATTCCACTATAGGATGGATCACAAGATTTGCAGGAAGCACTTTCCCAAAAACTTTGATCGGAGAAGAATTATAAAATTTTGATGCGACTGTTGTGCCATTAGGGGTTGTCACAACTAACTCAACATCTAATTGTAGAGGTAATACGTTGATACCCTTAGAAAATTCTTTAGAAATAAAAGAGTGGGTGGATCCATAATCAAATAAAACATTTTCTACTTTAGAGTGGAAGGTAAGTGTACCTTTCACCACATCGTTATCATACTCCACATCGCTGATAGAAATTTCATGTGACATTCCATTGTCTTTAGCCTTAAGAGTTTTTTGACATCGACCATCATCATCAACCCTTGGATTATGGCATTTATTGGCATAATGTCTCATCTTCTTACAATTGAAACATTGAAGTGTAGTAGGTTCATTCTGTGTATCCCTTCATTTTTTTGCATCATTAGACATCTTCTTCCCATCATCGCGGCATTCAAATGCCCGATTACCTTCCTTTCCAGACTTGAAATATTTACTTGTCCCTATAAGACAACTCCCTCCATGTTTCTTTCCACACTTTGAGCATAAGGGAATGCTCATCTTCTTTTCAGTGTTCTCTTCAGATTTTCCTTTGAATTCCATTTTCCTCTTCTTATCAAACCCATATGACTGATGGGTTACTCTAATCTCCATCTCAACTCTGAGAGCACATCGAACGATTTCCTCATTGCTATTGAAGTCCCTTATGGCTAAGGCCCTTCAAAGACTTGGTTTTAAGCCCCTAAAGAATCAACTGATCTTACTCTCAGGTTGGATAATAATACTAGAAGCGTACCTTGCAAGTCTTGTAAAATTTGCTTCATAGGTACCAATAGATTCATCATCCTTTTGCTTCAGTTCAAGAAACTCTTTCTCCATCTTTGTTCAGAGAATACGAGGGAAGTACTTATTGAAAAATAAGTTCACTGCTAAGATGACTTTATCATGCTTAGAACATTAAAGAACTGAAAATATCTTTTCAGTAGTACTAATCCATTGTTTAGCAACTAATGGATCAGTAGATCCGCTGAATGAAGGTGGACGCTGTCTCATGAAGGATTCAACAGAATGTTGCTCCTTCCTTTTCTCGTTTGGAAGTCCTACATGATTCATATCTTGAGAAAGTTGTGTGACCATGGCTACAAGATTTTTCATTCCAGCTCCTATAACGTTTGGTTTCTCAGGGGGACAATCATTGCATTGCCCGTCGCATTCTGCATTAACACGATTCCTTCGGGTTCCAGCCATTGACTAAAACCAAGAAGAATAGTGTGAGAAACACTAATTATAATAGTAAAACCACATAATCAAGAATAAAATATCACACTTAAGGACTTATCCTAGGTTATTCATGGACATTTCTAATACACTAAGATTGTGTTCTATGCTTAGACTTATCCTTAGGGTTCTTACTAAGGCTTTCACATCCTAGTTTCCAAAGGTTGACTATACCTTCCCTCTGATACCAACTATAATGACCCATAATTTACATACATTGTTAATACTTCAAAATTAAAGCATTCTTATTACAACATATAACAAAACCACGAAAGGACCGTATAGGTATAGTGTCTTTAGAAACTGGGAAACATAAACAACTAGTTTATAAAGATTCTATACTGTCTCCCATTTATTTCATCATATCTATAGTCCCTTTTGGCATATATTACATAATTACCTTCTTCCTGACCTGGGGAAAGAAAACATACAAAAGGGTTAGCTCAAATTCTCAGTAAGGGTAAACAAAAGAAATATCAATCACATCATATACTTAAGATCATAACTTTTGGAAATCTTAACCTGCAATAGAGATCGTAATTTCATAACATTGGATAAATTATATTAGTGAAATGTAATACCAATAATCATAACATAAAACATGAAACTTTGTGGCATACACACATAATCATAGAGAATCATTTCTTATTAGTCAAGACTCATTGGCAAGACTATCTTAGGGAACAAAGTCCATTTCTGAACCGAGTTCACTCCTCGTTTCAGTCCTGTTTCACTGAACTGGTATAACCTACCGTTATAGACATGTCTATCTCATGAGATATAAAATCATTACCCAATGCATTGGAGGGAGATATAGGTCCCACCCATCTCATATTGATACCATTCTTATGTGTGCCAAAAAATCATAAACCATACATCATAGCATAACATAATCAAATCCATGTAAAAACAGGGATAGAAATATAACCATATATTATCTTAGATGGAAAAGAATTTGATAAAACACTTGAACTCCATTCTGGAGGAAAATATCCTTTCTACTTCAAAAACATTTCTCCTTTCTTAATATGTCATACAATTTAAAAATAAAAGATGTTGATTAAAAATAAGCTTGAAAACTTGTAAAGGAAGCTTCTTGGAAATTTTGTTTTAAAAATCCATTCATGACGTATAAGTTAAAAAAACATTCTTCTCGTACTTTTTTCGGAAAAGTCAAAAAGTACCTCGTACGAAAAACGACAAAAGATTCCTTTCATATCTTTTAAAAAAACTCACCCTAGGGTAAAATTGGATTTAAAATATTGTAAGTGGATGGAAACAATATTAAATATTGAGGGAACATGGATGTGGATGATAAAATACACCCCAATAAATACCAAAGTATAAACAATCTCGGATAAAAATGAGATTGTGATATTTCCCTTACCTTAGGTCTGATTTGCCTCGGGTGTTTGTTACTTTTTGTTCTTATGCGTGTCTTGTCGAATAAATTCTTATTCATCTCATTAGGTTATAGATACCTCATTTCCAGAATTTTATTAGTGTAATATATATCATATTCATTCATTCAATTCATTTATATAATCATTATGAAATGAAGATCATGTAGAACGAGTCGCATCACATC
Source organism: Viscum album (assembly GCA_963277665.1). NCBI lineage: Eukaryota > Viridiplantae > Streptophyta > Magnoliopsida > Santalales > Viscaceae > Viscum > Viscum album. The sequence continues at coordinate 1,062,730,842 of OY728151.1, read as the reverse complement.
GTGGAGACGGTATTTCGTACGTACGCACGAGTGATGATATCGTTCCTATGATCGTGGAATTGTATTGGAGTGTATGTATACTATTTCAGAATCAATATCACTTTATAATAGTCATATATAGTCATTATTTACACCATTATACCCATCCAAGTAAGGTGGTGGTGAAAAATAGATTACACCACGGCGTGGAGACGGTATTCTGTACGTACGCACGTGCGGTGATTTCTTTTTCCTTCGGATGGATAGATGGTGAAATAGTGTTGTTTCATACTTATAATAACATATCAGTATGTGAGTGATACTGATGTTATTACTTCATAATGAAACAACTAAATAAGAAGAAGCGGAAGAAGAAATAATGATGAAAGAATCGGTAACGGACATTACCTCTTCTTTGAAGTGCTTCTTTGAGACCTCCTTTTAGGGCACTAAAATAGGTCTTTGAAGAAGACCAGAAGCTCTAGGATGTATCTATGGAAGTGTAGAGGAGAAATTGTCAGGGGTTGGCCAAGATTGATGGCTCAAAGTGGTGTGAGGAAGAGGGGGAGGAGGTGCCCTTTTATAAGGGTGGAGAGGGGAACCTTTGGAATAACTAAACAAATATTATTTTATTATAAAGTAAAATTCGGTTATTAATAGCTAACAATTGATATATTTCTAAGATAAGGTGGGTAGGGGTATAAATCCTCTCATCCAATAGAATTTATACAAGTTTAGGTAAAAATTTTAACCTTGTCATTTAGATTTAACTTTATGTTAGATAATTTAACTTTTACCGTGTCTTCTTGTTTTCTTACACTATAAGGTTAATAAACATATCATTTCAAGCCAAACGAACCCCAAGATGTTTAGTATTAATATATATAACCTTATATAAGTCATTTGGCCGATCCTTATATTTTTTGGAATAAAATAACAATTTGTAATATAATATTTGTTTTAAAAACTATTTTATGTCAATTTTGACACTATTTAGTAATTGATTTTTGTGAAAATCATAATAGAATGATTAGTTCAAACAAAGATGCTTAAATCAATACTAACATGTCATATTAACCTATAAAATTATTTTAATTCATAAAAAGTCTCAAATTACTTTTATTTGGGTATTTATAATATCAATTATGTCAATATTTCATTAATAAGATAATTACTGCATCATCATTATGTCATAAATAAATTAAATTATTTAATGTCTAAAAATTAAAAATAAAATACAATTATGTAGGGAATATTTTTACATTTCTAAATAATATTTATAGTCTAATTTATCTTATGTATAACCCCATATTAAAAATTATTTACTTATTAAACATTGATTTTAACTATTTTAACCCTTCTTTAAATAAATTAATAATAAATGTCCTAATCTAACCCAAGTTGGCCTAAATGGTAATATTTTATTACTAAGGTTGTTTTTGGTCGAATTACACTTTTCCAATAGAATTAGGACATGTGTTAGGGTAATAATAATATCATCTTTACCCTTAATTACACTATTTACTTTTAACCGTGGTAAAAAAAGTAACAAGTTACTATTCACCAAAATATTATTTTCATCTCATTGAACCACATTTTACTTACTGACATCAACTGTGTATCTTGTATTTTCGAAATTTCACTCACAGAAGCAGACAAATTATGTTTTATGAAAAATTCATTTTTTTTAACTACCACTTAGTGGTTTCACTATTCATCAAAAATTGTAATTTTTCAGAAAAACACCAAAATTTCACCCTAGGATAATTTTTATATTCCAAATCCAAAAATGAAGTCCATTTTGAAAAAAAAAATTTATAAAATTTCAAAAAGTGGTTATTACTATTCATAACGGCTAGTTTTAATAATATTTTAATAGCATATCATTGTTTAGTGAAACTCGGTATTGCGTACGACACAAGCTATCGAGGAAGGCCGCGGTTGTGTGTAAAGCAATCCAAGCTAGTGTTGTGTGTAGTGAAGGATTCCTTTAATGATTTATATAACATAAAAACAAAATATTTCACATAAAAGTCTCGGGTGTTACCATTCTTCGATGCATCACTATAAATAATGAACCCATCATTCCCCAATGGTATAGTCAATGGAGGAGCGTTGACTAATCATTTCTTCAGTTCTTCAAAACATAATTCGCACTCTTTTGTCCAAAAAAATTTAACCCCTTTCCGTGTGAGCTTCGTTAATGGGTTTTCCAACCAAGCATAATTCTGGATGAAACATCTATAATAACCTGCTAAACCAATAAAACTGCATACCTTAGTTATATTCATCGATGCAGGACATTCATGGATTTCCTTGGTCGTAGAAGGATCAACAGGGATTCCATCTTTTGATACAATATGGATATGAAAATAAATCTCCTGATGCCAGAATACACACTTTAAAAAATTCCCACATAATTCATGTCTTCTAAGAGTCTTCAAGATAATGCGCAAGTGATTTTCAAGATCTTCATAGCTTTTGGAGTATACCAAGATATCATAAATAAATACTACTACAAAATCATCGAGATATTCCTTGAAAACTATGTTCATTAGATCTATAAAAACATAGGGTGCATTAGTCAGCCCAAAAGGCATTACTGTAAACATGTAATGCCCGTACCTGGTTTGAAATGCTGTCTTCGGAATTTCTTCCTTCTTCACACACAACTGATGGTATCCAGATTGAAGGTCAATCTTTGAAAAGTATTGTGCTCCATGCAGTTGGTCAAATAAATCATCAATGTGAGGTAGGGGATACATGTTCTTTATTTTTATAGCATTGATTTCCCTTTAGTTGATACATAACCTCATAGATCCATCTTTCTTCTTAACAAAAAGAACAGGGGCTATCCATGGATAAACCCGAGGGTGAATAAATACTTTATTACTCAATTCCTCTAGATGTTTCTTTAGTTCCACTAATTCCACAGTTTCCATTCTAGAAGGGGTCTTCTATATGGGCCTTGATACATGAATTAAATCAATGGAAAAATCAATTTCTTGTTCTAGAGGATGTCCAGATAAATCTTCTGGAAACACATCAACATATTCATCAACAATCGGTGCATCCTCTATTTGAACAATCCATTCCTCACCCACAATTATTTCATTCTCTTTCTCCCCAATAATTGACTTTAGTTGATCTACTGGGGTCGGATCTAGATAAGAACTAGGTGGTGACGATTCTGCTCTAATGATAACGTGTTCCTTATCATCATCATCAAAAATCATAACCTCATTCTTAATATAATAAATCTTCACATCATGGTCTGAAATCCAATCCATACCGAGTATTATATCAAACCCAATAATGGGTATGACAATGAGATCTGCAGATAATGAAACTTTAGATTCTCTAATGGGAACAGATTCGCAAAACATTATTATGATGATACTTCCCGTATGAGTATTGACTAACAACACCCTTGGTAAATCAAATTGGAAATATATAATTTATTTAGCAAAATGGGAAGATATGAAACAATGCGATGATCCAGAATCAAATAATGTATTTTATAAACTTGAGGAAACCATTAAATTACCTACCACCACGCCTTTTGGAGCTTCTACCTCAGCTGTATTGATAGCATAAGTTTGTCCTTAATCCCTTGGACTTTTCTGAGATAAGTTTCCCTAATGCTTAGGACATTCATTTGCATAATTTCCCATCTCCCTGCAATTGTTACATTGAACATCGGTAGCTTCCTTCTTCCCCTTGCAATCACGAGCTTGGTGGCCTTTTTCACCACACATGTAACAGGCTCCCATTCCTTTTAAGCAAGTACCAGGGTGTTTCTTCCCAGATTTACTACAGGATGGATATTAAACTTTTCCTTTATTCCCCTTATTTTTTTTCCAGATTGATCGAAATATCTCTTATTCTCTTGCTTTTCTTTAAAGTCATAAGACTTAGAGAATTCCTTATTTGTATTGATAGAACATTTGGCAATGTCTTCGTACGACGAGAAGGATTGTGAGACTAATGATTTAAAAATATATGGGTTTAACCCATCAAAGAAACGACCAATCTTACTTCTTGGGTTGCGTATATAATCTCTTGCATACCTTAATAACCTTGTAATGTTATCCACATACTTTGCTACATTCTCATCTTACTTTTGACATAGAATCAGAAATTGCCTTTCCATATCTGCTCAATGGTAACGATGAATGTATATTTATAAAAACACCTCTTTGACCTCCCTCCATACCATATTTGATACTTCATCATCATCCTTTGTGTTTTGAATCAATTACCACCATTGATCAGCATCTCCATTGAGGCGGTAAACTTCCATGATAACTTTTTCACTTTCACTACTCCCCAAGGCATGGAATATTTTCTCTACGGAATATATCCATTTCTCAGATACTAGTGGATTTTTTCTCCAATTTAATGATGGTGGTTGTTGTCTCATGAAGAGGTATAATATTGATCCTCCATGATGTGGACTAGGGTGCTTCATAAGGGATATGTTATTATTCATATCATTAGTGAGATGTCCCAGTATGGTGATAAGTTGATCCGCACCAGTTGCCTCACCAGCTCTACTATAATTATCTGGAGTAGGAGGGAAATCCCTAGATGGAGTGTGTGCATTGATTCAATTTCCATTTCTTCCACTAGGCTTCAGTTCTAAACAAGGGCATACACTAGATTAGTTTATGAATAATAATACATAAATCCAACTTGTAAAATACTTAACATAAATTGAACAGTTTATGGATATAATCCATAATCATAAAAATGTTCTCATTGAGTAAATATATACTCATGAACCCTACATAATGGTATTTAAAGAAATTGAGAATTATCCTAAGCATATCCCCTGGGAGTGTCGTAACCAAGAGTGCAGCAAGGCCCGTTGTTGTGCACCAGTTCCCATTCGAGTCTAGCTCCGTGCAGTGTTTTTGGGTTTTATCTCTAGGTACATCTGTGCCAGAGCTGCCTCTACCTGCACGTATCTAGAAAGGGATGTATTCTTCAGAAAACTCACAAAAACTCTATAATACCAAAATTCTAGGTTGTTCTTCTATACTAATCCTCATAGTATATCTTAGAGCTATGTGCTCTAATCAGAGTTTATATAAATCTAGATTACAAGGTTTGTACTAAAATTATTCTAATAAAAACTATAACACCCCGACCCCAGTTACCCAGAGTCGGTGAATTATTACATAACATTGGTATGATCACAAAAGATCTTGTCTCGAAAGACCTATTAGTTTAGTAGCCTTGGAATCACTTGATACATTCATAATGTTTACATTACATCATAAAGTGAAAAACTACAACAACATCTTATGTCCATATACCACACTAATATCCCCTCATACAATCACTACAGGACATTCATTAAATACTTCTTCACATCCTGGGAATAATAAAACATAGAAAGGGGTGAGCTCAGATGCCCAATAAGGATATCAATATAGCGGATGCTTTCTTAAATAAGCATAAACATTTAAGGAAATGTATAACTAAAACAAAAGCCTTTTAAACATGAACTTCAGCATAATATGGAATAAATAAAATGAAATAATTCCATTTACTTATTCACATGGATATTCTACTAATTGATTAATCACATGCAATATCAATAACCACTTTCTTAATGTTGGAATGCATAATTTCATACTATCATAACCACATAGTCAAGGAATTGAGCCAAGAATACAAATAATATTTTGTCACGTTCTTGTTCCAAGACACTAGTTTGTCTCATGATACATACTGATGCATTGAAGAGATATAGCGAGCACCACCCGTCACCTATTAAGTCCAATGCATTCCTCATATGAGAAGCTTTAAACATAACATAAACATTCGTATTAAAACTAAAATATGAAATGTCAATAAATTCTCCATAAACCATGAATGGTATAAAAATAACACATCCACATACAAACATATCACAAAACCTTCAATTCTATATGGAAGTTTTGTATCATAATAAATCAACATCAAATAAGCTTAAAATCCATCAATGGATGTTGACATAGATAAAATCAAAACTATTTGAGAGAAATATTTATTTTTTGAAATCATTTAAAACACACATAATTAAAACATTTACTTTGAAAAATATTCTTTTATGCTTGTAAGGGAAGCTTCAACGATTTTATAATGGTGTAAAATATCCGCACCCACCATATAAGTTAAAGAAATACATTCTTACCACAATTTTGTCGAAAAGGTTAAAAAGGTCCTTGTTAGGAAAATGACGGATATATTCCTTTATAAACTTCTAATAAAAAGCCAAAAAAGGATATAAATGACATTATCCCTTATTTTATAATATATTAAGAATGTTTTTAAATACATATTTTAGAAAAATGGTTGTCGATGATAAAGAGGTCCCAATAGATAATTACGTATAAACAACCTCGGATAATGAAGAGATTGTGAAATAAACCCTTACCTTGTACTTTTCCTTGGTTGAGGGTTGGTTAACATCTTTTATAATGGTGAAATAATTGTTATTAAATTTATTCAAGAATTATATAAATTAATATGATATCATATATGATCTTTTAACCTTTCTTTGTTAGTAATATCTTTGTATTATCATTGTTTCGGGTGTTAACTGATTTGTTTTCCTTTATATACATTGTTATATAAGACGTTTTTGTTATGTAAAGGTTGTATCTTATTCATATCCAGAATGATACTAAGTCTTTAAACATTATTTTTAACCATCAACTTGAAATTATTCTTGATTGGATACGATGGGGAATGAATCTCATCGCGTTCGTGGAGACGGTAGTCCGTACGTACGCACGAGTGACAATATCATTCTTTTGATATTAAAATAATATATAATTGGGTGGTTTATAAATATACTAAATAATTATCATATTATAATTATTATTTTCATGAATTACACATCATTATTATACCCATCCAAATATTAATGTATTGAATAACAATTACACCACGATGTATAGACGTTAAGCCGTACGTACTCACGTATGATGATATTTTATTCAAGGGATGGATAGAATACTGAATATGGTTGTACCATATTTAAAATAATATCATAGTATATATTAGATACTAGAGTTATTATTTTAGAATGGAAATAACAATGAATGAAGATGTTGATGAAGAAAGGAACTTGAATGTGTGTGGTGAAAACATTACCTCTTCTTCAGGTTCTTATTTTTGATTTGATCAAAAGGGGTCCATAGGTTGGATTTTTGAACAAACTATGGCCTCTAGGATTAAGTGAATTAAGTTTAGAGAATATTTTGGTAGGTTTTGGCCGAGCCAAAAGGCTTTGAATGTATGAATTAGAGAGAAGGGGGAGTTCCTTTTTATAAGAGGGGTGAGGGGAACCTTAGGAAAAGCTAGAATAATTATTTTATAATAACATCATATTTGGTTTCTAAAGACTAAAAAGATGATTGTTTAAAATTTAAGGATGTTATTATTCAAAAAACACACATCCAATAGGTTTTATACTGGTTTGTGTCACTATAATAACCTTATCTTTTAGTTATAACTCATAGTTAATTGGTTTCATATTTACGATGTCTCTTTGTACATTTATATTATATGGTTAATAAACCTACTATAATCTTCCAATCTCCCCCAAGTGGTCTATTAATGATACAACTAACATGATATAAGTATTTTAATCAAACCTTAGATTTTTATGAATATAATATCAATTAATAATATAATATTGGTTTTAAAAATTCTTTTATGTCAATTTTGACACTATTGGGTATTTTGTTTTTGATAAACTCATAAAAACATTATTACATCAAATATAATTCATATAAGAAATATTAATATGTCATATTATCCTATAAAATTAATTTAACTCAGAAAAAGTTTCAAATTACCTTTATTTGGGTATTTATAATATCAATTTTCTTAATATTTCATTAATTAGGTAATTACTGCATCACATTTGTGTCATAAATAAATTAAATTATATAATGCTTAAAAATAATAAATAAATTATTATTATATATTAAATTGTTTTAGCCTTCTATGTAATTTTTATAATCGAATTTATCTTATGTATAACCCTATATTAAAATTTTTTAGTAATTAAACTTTGATTTTCACTCTTTTAACTCTTCATTGAAATAAATAATAAAAAATGTCCTAATCTAATCCAAGTTGACCTAAATGATAATATTTTATTCCTAAGGTTTTTTGGTTGAGATACAATTGTCCAATAGAATTAGTACATGTGTTAGGAGAATATTAATATCATTTTTACCCTTAATTACCCTATTTACTTTTAACCGTTGTAATTAAAAGTAAAAAAGTTACTATTCAACAAAAAACATATTTTCATATTATTGAACCACATATTACAATAATATTATCCATGTCTCTCAGAGTTTCAAAATTCCACTCACAGAAGTTGTAAAATTATGTTTTATGTGAATTTGAAAATCCTCCTAGGAGATTTGTAAAAGAAGGTGAAAAGTTAAATAAAATATTTCCATATCTAAAATTATTATAAACTAACTCCAATGAATTAAATTGAACTTATATATGTATTATGTATCTATTTTTACATTAATTAAATTTAAATAAATTAAATAATTATATAAAAAAATCGGTTTTAAACTATAACTCAGTGTTTTTCACTATTCATAAAAAAATTGAATGTTTTGAGAAAGATACCAAAACTTTACCCTAATATAATTTCGATATTCCGAATCCAATAATGAAGTAAATTTTTGAAGATAAAATTTATAAATTTACAACAAAGTGGGTATTACTATTCATAACGGCTAGTTTGATTGGTTGTATTGTGTGTTGGAACTCGAAGTTGCGTACAACACATGCTACTGTATTATTCAAAGAGAAGCATACCGTGGAAGCTTTGGGTGTTATATAAACATAATCCAAACATGTGTAAATAAATTGTTTACTCCCCTAAAAAACATTTACATAAAATCATTTTCAAATTTAATTAATGCTCTTTAAAATATGATTTCAAACCATTATTGAAAAACTATTATAAAATGATCATTAAATGTCTCATATAATCCTCATTAAAGTATATAATACACCAAAGAACATCAATAAATATCACTTGACTAATTAAAAAATAATTAAAATTAATATTTAATTTCTATTAGGATATCGGCATCATTTACAATAATGAGATGAAAAAAATCACTTTTCCTTCAAAATAGACATATATTAAGATTGTTATATTTATCTATGCTCCCTTATTTAGTAATAAGATATAGCATTTTCTACGTGCTTACCTTCCCTAGAATAATTTTCCTAATCCCATTTTAACTTAAAACTAAAAAATTGATTTCATAATATCCAAAATATGAATTCGAAAAGATCAATCCAAATATTTGTTCTCTAATGAAACATTTACTTTTAATTATATTCTATATAATGTTAAACAATTTTTTCATTATTTTATATTCACTCACATAATACTAGATTTTATTTATAATATAAATCCTTCATAATGGTTCAAAAATTTAATATGATTGGCCGAATCATATACCTCGAGTTTTTCCAACAAAGTGAGCAGTTATTCTAATTTATCGTGTACCACATGATGACTGATTTAATACACTACATGCTTATTACTATTCATGTATTTCTAGGTACACTTTTTAGATCCTTTATTAATGTGTAGTGCACATATACAGATGTATTTTCTTGTAAAATCACAATGTATATAGTTTAATATAATTTCATTATGTTTTCTAATACCTAATAATTTTGAATACACTTAAACTTATATTTTTCACTAATGTTTCCTTATCCTAATCCATAATGTATTATCTAAAATTACCTAAAGGGTTATATTTTCCACTGAAATTATAATAAACCTTAACATATCGACCATTGGTGACATTAATTAATCCAAATTTATCTTCAAATGATGCAACCTATTATAAAATTTTATCTAAAACTATCCTTTCATATGAACTATAAAATCCCACACATAATCTCTCGATAATTTCATTACACATAAATTTTTTGAAAAACATTTTATTACCAATAGCATTTACGTTCATAGAATTAGAGATTTTGGAAAACATTTAAAAAACTCACTTCTTTTTAAAAAAATTAACATTTCTCCCACTATATAAGAATGTAGTTAATGCATTACATGTGACCAATTTCTCTAACAATTTATCAACAAAACATAACCTTCTATACATTTTGAATCATTATTATCATTGATTTTTAGGTAAATAGAAACATAGGAAAGGGGTAAGTATATATGATTTGTATGGGTAAACATAAGTGATTACAATCAACGATCGTAATTGATAATAAGATGGGAATATGTATATAATAATGATATATAATTAAATAATACCCAAAAAATATTATCATATAATTCATGGAATAAATATTTTAATAAATTTTTATAGGAATCATAATTTTGAGTTTATAAACTAGATCCATGAGAGAATAAAATAGTCACTAGAAGAAACATAGTAGTTTCAAACATCTCTCAAATATGAATCAATTATTAATATAGGGATCATAAAATTAATGTTATACACTATTTTTTCCATGCATACATTAAACTAAATTGTAATTGAGAATAAAAATATCTTGAGATATAAACTCTTTACCAATGTATTTGAGGCTGATATTAGACACACCCATCCCAATCCATACTTATTTGTGGGACATTAATATTATGCACAAATCACATAATTAATAAACCATGTAAAGAAAAAAGGTTTTAAAATATTTTTATAATGTTTTCATATTTGTATATAATGAACTTGATAATCCTATGGAAATAATGGGTTTAAATATATATTAATTAACATTCAATATATATACCATCCAATTAATAAAATTAAAAATGTGGACCTTAAACCACAACAATTATGTGAATGAGGATAATACATTAATTTCAATAATTAGAATAAGAATTAAATCTTGTTAAACACCCATCAATTAAAAAAATATTAATATGCTACATACATGGGATAGGCATTGAATGAATATTTATGATTATATATCAAAAATTATTGGGTAAAAAAATTAATGGATCATTTATCCAAAATATAAGACCAGAACATATGTTATCTAGAGAAAGATGTTAGATGGATACATTTTCTAAACTTTCTCGATCAATCAGTATATATGTCAAATAAATTTTGCATAGATGAAATTTCCTTTATGGGGTTTTGAAAAACATACATCAGAATAAAAAAATATCCTTGGTATTTTTAACTAATTTATAATGTGATATTTATTGAATATAAGTGAAAATAAAGTTTTCTTTGAAAATATTGATAATGTTTCAAATTAAATTTTTTTTGTTAGAAATAGGGCTTCCCATAAAAAATTTTTAATTATATAATCCTTATAAGATTCATAAAATGATATCGATATGGGTAAATTTCATGAATAATTTTAAAAATGGTGAAATAAAAACATTGGAACACATTAATATTTGATTAATAAACATTAATAAATGAATTCATAGAAAATGATAAAGATGATCAAAGGATACATGGGGTGGAATTTTTGTAAAAATTAATTTTAAATCACACATTGTAAAAATAGTAATATGTTTTTAGTTTTTAAAATAAATAAATATAAATATTATAATAAAAATATATATTATATTCCACAAAAATATGGTAGATAATTAGAAATAATAAGAATATATACTCGGATGAAATAGCTTGTTAAGTGATTAGAATTCATTCTATATAATGTTAAAAATTTATGTGTGAGAAGAATAATGCAGTAACCTATGAATTAAAAGTATTACTATCAATTAAAGTATATAATAAAAAATAATATTATATGGGAAATAGATTTATAATGACAATTTTGATATTTTATGACAAATATAAATCATATAACATAAGGAAAGACATTTGAGTTACTAAAGACTCTTCTGAAAGCCATTTTTCATGTATGAAGAAACTTATGAAAATGGGGTTTTATGGGGTAAAATTATAAAACCAATAAATTAAATAGAAAATCCCACATAATTGGATCATATTGTAGAATATAACCACGCATATTCCATTTGTTTGTGTTGATTAATTAAATCTCATTGAACCTGAATTGAATTAACAAATATGCTTCAAAATTAATGATCATTTAAATGAAAACCTATTTAAAGAGATAGATACTTTAATTCAAGATAAATTAAAATAAATGAATGGTATTGGATTATATAATTTACCAATTATTTAAATACACACCACCAAAAAATTTAGCATCATAATAAAAAACATATCTCAATGATAGATGTTTTTATGAGGAACCATTACATTATATTCCCACATAATATACCATGTTGTATCCTTGTGAATAATGAATATGGCTATCTTAATTAACAAACAAACAATAATAATAACCAAACAAACAATATAATTTTTTTTGTTATTTTATAACCATATATTAAAAAATATATCAACTAATAATAGTTATTTTATTATCAGGAGTGAGAAATTTTGGTGTCTTGTTTCATATAAACATCAGGACGATGTGATCAATTCAAACTATGAGGTTTCATGTTCATAAATACCATATTAATCAATACATAAAAATAATTTTTTTATGATTTCAAAATCCCATTTTTTTAATAGCTGAAACACAAGAATATGACATGTGAAAATTGAAATCGGAGTGACCTAATTATAAATGGTCATAATGATTGAATATTGTTATGTTAATAAACATTTTAACAATTAAAAAAACATTCAATATATAAGTAAAACATAATAAATAAATATTTATTAAATTTTACAAAAAATTTATTACATCGCATAATTATTTTTGAGAAAATCATTACAACATCATATGCATATGCTGTTAAAATCCAAATTGTAAATGTTTTATAATGTTCCCATCAGAAATTTAATGTCACTAGAAAATTATAATTTTAAAGATTAGAAGATTAATAATGTAATTGTTCTCTTATATCATCAGTAAATCCATTCCTAGAACCAGTCATCATAGGTTGTTATTAGACACACAAATCATTGTATGTGGTGGTAGTAGTATGAAAGTATGCATGATGGATGATGTTATTTCTCAATAAAATAATGGAAATCATGTATATGTGAAATTATAATTTCAGTGTTATAAATATTACATATAAAAATTATAATTCATCCAATCCATCATTTTTACTCTCTATGAGAGGCGATGATGAAAATTCAACATTATATCATCACGGAGATGGTAGTATGCAATAAAAATGATCAATATTTTAGTAATTAATATGTATAAATTGGAAAGAATAATTATTAATTAATTAATATAATTACATTTTATTATTATTTTCATTGAAAAATAATTATATTCATATTATTATTGAAGGCTATTATATTAAAAATTTAATATGTAAATCCTATGACGAAGTGGATACTAATGTCCCAAATATGATTTTTTTCAATTAATTATCATTGAAATGAAGAATGTGTGCAATTAAATAGAGACTAGATAATTTTTTAAAAAATATATGGTTTCATGAGGATAAATTTATTAGATATGAATTTATAAATTTGAGTGGAGGTGAGTCTTGATGTTGTGGAATGGTTAGTATTTATATGTAAAGAGAAGGGTAGTATTGGATGTAACCCTAAAATTTTCATTATAAAATATTCAATTCAAGGATCATTGTACGAAAGGTAAATGTCACGACCGATCCTCGGGGCCCGTGCCGTGACTACCCCAAGCCTGCCTTCCATAGGCCAGGGGCTAGCGACTAGCAACAAAGGCGTAATCCCGATAACTGGGAAGGAATTGCCTTTATAAAATCAAACAAACACCACAGAGTACAAGAGGAAGTGAAACACTAAGTACAAAAGAATGTGCTGAAAAGATAATGGGCTAGAATAAAAACTGAACTGAAAATACAGCTACAACTGAAAAAAAGTACAATAGCCGGAAGAATGGAAGCGGCTCCTGGGTCGTCCTCCTCGGATCCTACCTGAAGGGTAGGTACAGATAGCGCAGATCCTGGATCGTTCACCACGGATCCAACCTGAAGGGTAGGTACAGATAGCCTCCACAACGCTCTCACCCGTCAACCTTCTCAGTGTGTCGTCTCGTCGTGAAGTCCACCTCCGGATACTGACTCGTCGTGTGGTCCATCTCCGGGTACCGTCCAGTCCTCGAACACTCGGCCTCCGTCAGCACTGCCCGTCGTCTGCAACCAACACAACGAGGCACGGGCATAGCCCGTGCAGGGGTGAGTATAATGATACTCAGTAGGGACCCCAAGACCCTCACGGTCTTAGTAATACCAACAAGGATAACCATAAGAATATCTCAATAGAGAAACTCTACATAGGTATATGCCCATACATATACCTAAGTTATCAAGTAACCCATCTCAATCATGAGGAAACACAAAGATTATGAAATCAATAGATAACCACTACCCAGGTATATGCTCATACATATACCTAAGTTATCTAGTGACCCATCTCACCCATGAGGAAAACACAAAGGTCAAAGACTTAGCTCAAACCAGGATTTTCATTGTCGAAACCGTAACTGCTGAAGAGCCCCGTCTATGGAGTGTACAGTGGTCCTGTCATGACTCCGAGGTACTGCTCACTAACCTAAGACTGCTGAGGTACTCCTCCGGTCGAGTACCACGGGTCAGCCACCCAGACACAGTAGTGCTTCCCGCTGAGGTATGTCACCCAAACACAGTAGTGCACACCCCCCTAGTAGCCTGCTGAGGTACTCTCCGGACGAGTACCGCAGGTTTGCACTGTCACACAGGTAGTGCTCCGTCCACCAAGGGTCTGCACCTCACAATGTAGTGCTACGTCCTTGGGGCTAGTCGACTCACTCCAAGTCGTGTCGGTCAAGCAATCGTCAGGTCTCAGTCGGCTACACGGTCTCCGTACTCCGCACGCTCGTCTCCGGGATGGTCCATTCCACGAGCTACAGGTCGATACTCAAAATATCTCAAAGTCCCACAAAGAATTATCACAATGGACCGCCTCGTCATAAGGGTCTCAACGCAACAGACGGCGCGTTAATCGGACCCCCGGTCTGTGAGTTATTAGCCATTTCGTCCCAGGGGCTCGGTTGGAATTGTGAGCGAACCAACCCGGCCGTATCTCAACTGTACCCCGAACTCTCATAAGGTATACTCATAGGGACCGTTTCTCAACGAGATCACCAACGCCGCTGACGGTTCTTCAAACATACGTCCGGTCTGAATGATATCAGCTTTTCCGTTCAAGTGGCCAGGTGGGATTTCAGGTATGATCCATCCCAGCCACTATCCAACAACAACCAAAACTCAGGCGAAGTATTCTAAAAGTTTTGTCTCATCAAGAGGAATTCAAAGAGACAGACGGCACGTCTATCGGACGCCCGGTCTATGAGTTATTGGTTTTTTCGTTCCAGGGGCCCGGTCGGTTTTGTGAGTGAACCAACCCGACCACACTCCGAAGGCATCCAAACCTCAAGTAGAGTAAGCCAAAAGATCTGCCCCACTTAGAGGAATCCATCAAAGTTGACGGCACGTCAATTGGACGTCCGGAGCTCAAGATATGAGCATTTCCGCTCTGAGGGCCCGGTTGGTTTTGTGTACGAACCAATCTGGACGAACACAAGGTACTCCGAAACATTGAGTGCGATATACCAAAACGACCGCCTCGATCCAAGGATCGTATCGCAACTGACGGTGTGTCAATTGGAGGTCTGTAGCCCAAGATATTGGCATTTGACCGAAAGAGATCCGAAAACGGGGGGTTTGGGTCCGTACCGACCCGGTCCAACACACCCGGGTTGGCCTGAACCGGGTAGAACCGACCCGGGTCCGGGTCTGACCTAGATGGCGTGACCTGGCCCGGCCTGAGCGCGACCCGGCCCAGCCGGTGGGTCGGCTCGGCCGGTCACGGCCGAGCGGAGCGGAGTGGGGCGCTGCCCCCGCGTGAAGAACCGTGGCCCTGCGTGGGGCTGCCCGTGCCGGTGGATGCGGCAGCCAGACGCATCCCACCGCCCCCCTCCGGTCCCGCACGGTCGTGGGAACGCGCTCCGCCACCACGGCCTCAGCCGCGGTGTCTTCTTCCAACGGCGCGCCGGGCGCCACCGGCACCCGCCGCCGGCGCAGCCGTTCAGGCGAGGCGCGCCAGCGGGCTGTTCCGCGAACCACCTGACAGGTTCTGGTGGTCAGAAATTCATGCCGTCTTCGTCAATGGCCTTCCCGAGACCCGTCCTTCACTCTAAGGATCCCACAATTCCCGTGCAGCTTCGTTTGTCATTTTTCGGCGCGACGTGATGGCGTCGTGGCTTGTTCAACTTCATCGGCGCGGCGTGATGGCACTGCACTTCTTAGCCCTTCCTCTTAATTTCCGCATGGTGCAACGACACCGCGCCGCCTTCCACTTGTCGCAACAAATTCAAATAAAAAGGGGGGAGGAGGGTCGGCCGTGTTCGTGCAGTCTGAACTCCTCCCGTTATAATGATAGAAAGAAGCCATCTAATAGAAGTCAACATACGACAAAGAAAATAATATAGGGACAAAAACAATAATCCTCAACATCAATCCGCATGAATGAACAATCCGCAGATCAACCTAGAATTGGTTGGTCCGTGCTCGTCGTTCTTTTCTCAAAAAATAAGAGAACACCAAATAAATTCCCCTACATGGATATTTGACGTCGCACGATGGGTGTCGCGGAGAACGGTGTCACAGGGTTGGACGTAGATTCCGTGGATGTCGGGGTGCGTCCGAGAAGGAAACGACGTCTCCTCACTTTTTTCTATGATAAAGAAGGAAGGTATGTTGTCATTGGCGATGATCACCGCGGTCGGCAACTTCTCCCTTGTCGTTGAGGAAGATGAAGATGGAAGAATCCGGGTTGTTGAGTCTTATAAGTCGAAGGGTCGATGTTATTCATCAGAGAAGAACCGTTATTCACGTTCTTCAATGTGGAAGATGAAGTTCTTCAAAGTATAGAACTCTCCCTCTCACAATTTTCCACAGCAAAAACCAAACTGAAATTAAATAAGGCTTTGCCTTATTTTATTTACTTATGCAAACATTTTCAAAAACTCAAAACTCAAAACACATAACTCACTTAATTAAGATAATGTTTTGGCTTTGAATTAAAGTGGGGAGAGGGAAAGTCACCCTAATCAATGGTGAGTTTTTAAGGGTTACACACATAAGTGGGATTTTTAAGAATTTGAAGGGGTGGGGTTCGTGTGGGCCCCAACTCACAAATATCTTAACAAGAGAAGTTAGAATTTAGTGGGTCCCACCACAACTCCCTCACATGGAAGTTAAACCACTTAGAAGAGAGAAATAAAGTTGTGACACAACTTTATTTCACTTAACACTTAAACCTCTTAGTAAAGAAATAAAATAAAATTGTAAAACAAATATTTTTATTCCACGCATTTTTAAAAACTCCTCCCAAGTAAACGCACCTTCGGAAAAGGTGCTCCTAAGAAATTACCGGCACTGCGGTTTCATCGGTGCCCTCGTAATTCGATTCCAAGTACCGGTTAAAAAGTTAGAAAAACCCGCTCGTTCGTTTACTGATCGTACCCGAGCCAAACTTCGGAAAATGATTCCGGGCACACTAGGTCTCGGAATCAGGCGCCGTTAGAAACTACGTTCTTGTAAAATTCTAAAGAAAATTAAGAAAAAAATTTCCTTGAAATTTCTGGGTCTTTACATTACTCCCACCTCAGGGCTTTACATCCCCATAAAGCTTCAACACAAACTAGGGTCACAAATGCGGTATTGAGACACATCTGAGCCTTCTGCTCCCATGTGCTTACCTGGAGATTCCCGTATTTCCAAAGAAAGTGCACCCGAGAAATCGATCGTCCTCATAGGATCTGCTCCAATCGATCCTCGATTCCCACTAGATCCTCCGTGGAAGTAACCCCATCACCATCGTCATGCTCCTCATGGTCGATCATATGCGAAGGGTCGAGCACGTATCTCCTCAGTTGAGATATCTGGAAAACGTCATGCACCCGGTGCAACTGAGGTGGATGGGTCAAGTGGTAAACCACCTTGCCTACCCAGCTAAGGACCTAGAAAGTTCCGTTCAACCTCGGTGATAACTTTCCGCCTTGGCCACATCTCCGTAAACCTCATCGAGGTGAGACCCGTATAAGGATGTGATTGTCATCCTCGAACTCTAGAGGTCTCCAATTCCTGTTAGAACTAAAACTAAAACGACTGCTGCCATGAGGGTAAGGTTGACCGACTCAAGAGTGATCGGTCACACCCTCCTGTGCAAGAGTTTATCCTGTGCTGCCTAGGGTTTCCTTTTCGCCGACCAAGGAAAACCCATCTCAATGTTTGCCTAAAACCGTAAATTTGAGTATGAACAGTTATTGCCCATTCCATACTCAAACTAACGTCGTAAGGCCTCGATGCTGACACCAAGGGATTCCAACCGAAACTCTCACCTCGATGGTCTGACCACACCTTCGGCATAAGTGTGATTATCGAGTCTCCTCCCAAGGTATCTCCAGATGTGAGGGTCAAGCCCACGGCTTACTGGAAACTCTAGGTCTAGGTCAAGATTTGTGAAAGTAAGGAATGATTCATATCGACGTATGTTACTACAGCAGCTAGTAGTGGACACAGACTGTCCCTTGAATCATTTTTAGAGCCATTGGGTCACACTCCTTGAACGCATTCATCCCCACACTTCCTCCTCCCTCCAGCTCCCTGAGCCTGGCAGGGATAACTATGGCGGTTGGTTGTAGCATGTTAAGATGTACACCACCTCATGATACTCTCCTAGCTCTGCCTCCACGTCTGCTGCTTCGAAGACTCATCTCTCCTTAAAACTTCGTCTTCTTGAAACATTTAACACGCTCGAGTCTCTAAGACTGGCACCGGCTTCCTGTTTCATACTACACTGTGCAGTCTTCATTTGCTCCTGGATGATCTGCACCTTCTTTGCCTACGATCTCGAAGAGCTGTTAAATTTCTCCTTTGCCGAAAAGAGAAACTCGGTCTCATCCCCTGGATAAACCACGCTCATTGCCTAATACAGTCAATTTGACATGAAGGATTCATTCATGCCATGGATGACGTCGTAAGGCCTCGAAGTAACTACCAAAAGATCCAACTGTCACTCTCGCTTCCAAAGGTCGAGTCACACTATCGGCATCAGTGTGAGGTCATTAGGTCTCCTCCAGAAGAAATCTCAAAAGTGTGGGTCAAGTCAATAGTTTAAACTGGGACCACTAATTTTCAACCAAAAATATGACAGGAAAGAAAACATCACAAAGATAAGTGTATTTTTATTATTGCAGCTCATAGTACAAACACACGAAAACAACAGAAACATGAAACTAGAAGTACAAGGGACTTGTCCACTAGTTCCGCTTCTGTCCACCTACTCCTAGAGATCTACTTCCTTTTCCACTGCTCGGCTGTTGCTCAAGTACCCACCGCTGCTTCTGCCTCGGTGGCTCCTCCAAAGCATGCGGATCAAGTGTAAGAGGAGTCGGACAGTCACGTGCCAGGTGACTCTTCCCGCCGCAGGAGTAACACTGTCCGTTTCTGGAACGCCTAGCTCTGATACCATTTTGTCACGACCCATCCTCGGGGCCCGTGCCGTGACTACCCCAAGCCCGCCTTCCATAGGCCAGGGGATGGCGACTAGCACCAAAGATGTAAATCCCGATAACTGGGAAGGCATTGCCTTTATAAAAGCAAACAAACACCACAAAGTACAAGAGAAAGTAAAACACTAAGTACAAAAGAAAGTGCTGAAAACTAAATGGGCCAGGATACAAACCCAACTGAAAATACAGCTACAAGTGAACAAAAGTTCAACAGCTGGAAGAATGGAAGCGGCTCTTGGGTCATCCTCCTCGGATCCTACCTGAAGGGTAGGTACAGATATCGCAGATCTTGGATCGTTCACCATAGATCCTACCTGAAGGGTAGGTATAGATAGCCTCCACAACACTCTCGCCCGTCATCCATCTCTGTGTGTCGTCTCGTAGTGAAGTCCACCTCCAGATACTGACTCGTCGTGTGGTCCACATCTGGGTACCGTCCAGTCCTCGAACACTCGGCCTCCGTCAGCACTGCCCGTCGTCTGCAACCAACACAACGAGGTGCGGGCATAGTCCGTGCAGGGGTGAGTATAACGATACTCAGTAGGGACCCCGAGACCCTCACGGTCTCAGTAATACCAACAAGGATAACCACAAGAAGATCTCAATAGATAAACTCTACTTAGCTATATGCCCATACATATACCTAAGTTATCAAGTAACCCATCTCAATAATGAGGAAACACAAAGATTATGAAATCAATGGATAACCACTACCCAGGTATATGCCCATACATATACCTAAGTTATCTAGTGAACCATCTTAACCATGAGGTAAACACAAAGGTCAAAGACTCAGCTCAAACCAGGATTTTCATTATCGAAACTGTAACTGCTGGAGAGCCACGTCTCTGGAGTGTATAGTGGTCCTGTCACGACACTAAGGTACTGCTCACTAACCTAAGACTGCTGAGGTACTTCTCCTGTCGAGTACCGTGGGTCAGCCACCCAGACACAGTAGTGCTTCCCGCCGAGGTATTTCACCCAAACACAGTAGTGCACACCCCCTAGTATCCTGCTGAGGTACTCTCCAGACGAGTACCGTGGGTCTGCACTGTCACACAGGTAGTGCTCCATCCGCCGTGGGTCTGCACCTCACAAAGTAGTGCTTCGTCCACTGGGCTAGTCGACTCACTCCAAGTCGAGTCGCTCAAGCAGTCGTCAGGTCTCAGTCGGCTACACGGTCTCTATACTCTGCACGCTCGTCTCCGGGAGGGTCCTCTCCACGAGCTACAGTTCGATACTCCAAATGTCTCAAAGTCCCATGAAATAGTATCTCAAAGGACCGCCTCATCAAAGGGGTCTCAACGCAACAGACGACACGTCAATCGGACGTCCGGTCTGTGAGTTATTAGCCTTTTCGTCCTAGGGGCCCGGTTGGTTTCGTGACCAAACCAACCCGGCATTATCTCAACTGTACCCCGAACTCTCATAGGGTATACTCATAAGGACCGTTTCTCAACGAGATCACCAACGCCGCTGACGGTTCATCAAACAGACATCCGGTCTGAAAGATATCAGCTTTTTCGTTCTAGGGGCCCGGTTGGATTTCGGGTTCGATCCAACCCGGCCACTATCCAACAAAAATCAAAACTCAGGAGAAGTATTCCAAAAGTTCCGTCTCATCAAAAGGAATTCAACGAGATAGACGGCGCGTCAATCGGACGCCCGATCTGTGAGTTATTGGCTTTTTCGTTACAGGGGCCCGGTTGGTTTTGTGAGCGAACCAACTCGACCACACTCCGACGGCACGTCAATCTGACGTCCAGAGCTCAAGATATGAGCGTTTCTGCTCCGAGGGCCCGGTTGGTTTCGTGTACGAACCAACCCGGCCGAACCCAAAGTATTTTGAAACATTATGTGCGATATACCGAAACGACCGCCTCGATCCAAGGATCGCATCGCAACAGACGGTGTGTCAATAGGAGGTCTGTAGCCAAATATATGGGCATTTGACCGAAAGAGATCTGAAAACGGGGGGTCTGGGCCTAGACCGACCCGGTCCAACCCCCCCGGGTTGGCCCGAACCGGGTCGAACCGACCCGGGTCCGGGTCCGACCTAGATGGCGCGATCCTGCCCGGCCTGAGCGCGACTCGGCCCGACCGGTGGGTCAGCTCGGCCGGTTACTGGCGAGGGGAGCGGAGTGGGGCGCTGCCCCCACGTGAAGAACAGCGGCCCCATGTGGGGCCGCCTGTGCCAGTGGACGCGGCCGCCGGCCGCGTCTCGCCACCCCCCTCCGGTCCCGTGCGGTCGTGGGAACACACTCCGCTGCCACAGCTTCAGCCGCGGTGGCCTCTTCCGGCGGCGCTCCGGGTGCCGCCGCCACCCGCCGCCACCTGCCACCGACGCCGCCGTGCCAGCGAGGCGTGCTGGCGGGCTGTTCCGCGGACCACCGGACAGGTTCTGGTTGACAGTAATTAATTATGTCTTCGCCAATGGCCCTCCCGGGACCCGTCCTTCACTGTGAGGATCCCGCAACGCCCGTGCGGCTTCAATTTTTATTTTCCGGCACGGCGCGACGATGTCGTGGCTTGTTCAACTTCATCGGCAATACGCGATGGCGCTGCGCTTCATAACCCTTCCTCTTAATTTCTGCACGGTGCAATGGCACCGCTCCGCCTTTCACATGCCGCTACAAATTCAAACAACAAGGGGGGAGGAGGGTCGGTCGTGTTCGTGCAGTACGAACTCCTCCCGTTATAATAATAGCAAGCGGCCATCTAATAGAAGTCGACATACGACATAGAAAATAATTTAGGGAGAAAAACAATAATCCTCAATATCAATCCGCATGAACGAACGATCTGCAGATCAACCTGGAATTGGTTGGTCCGCGCTCGTTGTTCTTTTCTCAAAAAATAAGTGAACACCAAATAAATTCCCCTACATGGATATTTGACGTCGCACGTCGGGTGTCGCGAAGAACGACGTCGGGGGGTCGGACGTAGATTCGGTGGACGTCGGGGTGCATCCGAGGAGGAAATGACGTCTCCTCACTTGTTGGTATGATAAAGAAGGAAGGTATGTTAAAGTTGGTGATGATCACCACGGTCGGTGACTTTTCCCTTGTCGTTGAGGAAGATGAAGATGGAAGAATTCGGGTCTCCGAGTCTTCTAAGTTGAAGGGTCGATGTTTTTCGTCGGAGAAGAACCGTTCTTCACGTTCTTCAATGTGGAAGATGAAGATCTTCAAAGTATAGAACTCTCCCTCTCACAATTTTCCACTGAAAAACCAAACTGAAATAAAATAAGGCTTTGCGTTATTTTATTTACATATGAAATTTTTTTCAAAAACTCAAAATTCAAAACACATAACTCACTTAATTAAGTTAATGTGTTGGCTTTGAATTAAAGTGGGGAGAGGGAAAGTCGCCCTAATCAATGGTGAGTATTTATGGGTTACACACTTAAGTGGGATTTTTATGAATTTGAAGGGGTGGGGCTCGTGTGGGCCCCAACTCACAATATCCTAACAAGAGAAGATAGAATTTAGTGGGTCCCACCACAACTCACTCACATGGAAGTTAAGCCACTTAGAAGAGAGAAATAAAGTTGTGACACAACTTTATATCACTTAACACATAAACCTCTTAGTAAAGAAATAAAAAAAAATTGAAAAACAAATATTTTTATTCCTCACATTTTTAACAACTCCTCCCGAGAAAACGCACCTTCGGAAAAGGTGCTCCTAAGCAATTACCGGCACTCTGGTTTCATCGATGCCCTCATAATTCGATTCCAAGCACTGGTTCAAAAGTTAAAAAAACCCCGCTCGTTCGTTCACTGATCATACCTAAGCCAGTCTTCGGAAAATGATTCCGGGCACACCGGGCCTTGGAATCAGGCGCCGTCAGAAACTGCATTCTTGTAAAATTCCAAAAAAATTTAAGAAAAAAATTTCCTTGAATTTTCGGGTCTTTATAGTAAAATAGTTAAGGGTAAAGAGATTTTTCATAAACAAACTCACCAAAACCAAACATTTCTTAATCAAAAATCAAAATTTTAGTGATTTTCTATTTATTTTTTTATTTTTTACCCAAAATAATTTTAAACATTAAAATTAAGTGTTTAACATAATTATTAAGGTTTATGATAGAATTTATTATTGATAACTAAAACTATTTTGGTCATTTTGATAAAAAAATATTAAATCATGTTATGAAATATAATTTTTAATTGATTTAAATTATTATTGTATATATTAGTTCCCATAAAATGTAAAAATGTTTTACATAAATTGTATTTTTAGGAATAAAATTCGCATGAAATAAATATTTATTAAACTAATGCATCACCTGAAAAAAAATTAATTATTATAAAAATAATATGCATCATTCTAGTGAAACCACAACTCAATATCAATGTGAATATAATTTATTTAATGAAGGACTAATAATAGTTTAAATTGAAGTGAAATTTTATATTTGTTGTAAAAATATTTAACATAGGTTTTATATGTTCAAAGAATATTTTAATGATGAATGAAATTATTAATCATGTTTATATTCTATCACATAATTGTTTTTTATTAATAAATTTTAAATTCATAAAATTAAATGTTTCATGTAAAATGCATTTTCGACTGAAAATTAAACTTTTTAATAAATGATAAAAAATACATAATAAGTGAATTTCGAAATGAAAATTTGATAAATGGATTTTATACAATAAAGTTAGAATTAGAAAAATTTTAAATATCATATTTGAATTGAAAAGTAAATATATACCAAACCTTTTTTATTAAAAATATAACTATTAGAAAATAAATCATATTAATAATTCATCATCAAAAGGTTAAAATTACAATTGATAACTATCATAGATGTTATAGAATAGTTTTGTAATTATTATTAATAACAATTAAATATGATGTCGTATATTAAATTTGTGGTTGTGTGTACAAATTTTATAGAACATATAATTTAATTAAAAGGATTTAAAATATCATGTCCTTATATAAGTGTAGTAGGATATGGGACACTATATTTTAATAGAATGTTCATGAGTGACTATGTGAAGAAAACTATATAATGAACCTATGGTTTGGAATGGTATGATGATATAGTGATCATAATTCACACTTTTCGTTAATCAATCAAAGGATTTACATGGTAGAGGAATTGATTTTGGTAATTCATAGTAGGGTGAATGTTACCCATTGAAAGAGAGGAGTATCATATTGCATTTTGTATATGTAAATTTTTTACAACATAAATAAATGAATGATTAATTATATTTTCTATGTAACCTATAAAGAATATGTTTTTATGAATAAAAATATATTAATGGGGAATCTATGTTTTACTCTTTATTCAATTTACTAAGATATTCCCTGGTGAGAAAAAAAATTCAATAAATTTCATGAGGTGTTATATCGTGATTTTGGAATACATAAATAAAGGTCAAGATGTGGAGTTTCCATGAAATATTTAGTCTATGATTGTGGTTCCACAAAGATAGATGGTTTATAATTGAATGTATTTATTTAAAGGCCATGTTTATATAAAAATATCAAGGATATATTGAACAATAATATAATATGTGAATGAAATATAATTTCGTGTGTGTTAATATTATATATATATATATATATATATTCTAACTATCGATTCCTTTGGTATAAAACTATATGGATAATAATTTTTGATCTATAAAGGGGATATTATTAGTTTTAACTCAATATGTATTTTCAATATAAACATACAAGAAATAAAAAATGATATTCTACAAAAAAATAATAATTTATATGTAATGTAATTATGAGTAGATATTTATGAAAGTGTAGTAAAATTTTAATTTAAAATGTATATTAAAAATCCCAAATTCTTTTAGGGTTAAAAATGAAACAAATTTTATTCCAATTTTCGGATGATTCGAAAATTTAAATTTTGATATACAATGTAATTCAAAATTAAAAAAATATTTAGAGATTTGAATATTAGATATTATATTAATTAATATTCAAATTATGCTGAATAATTATTGAGAAATTGGTGCTACATGGTTATTTTATATATATGTGTGTGTGTGTGTGTGTGTCTATGTGTGTGTGTTTTTAGAAAAGATGAAATTTGGGGAGTGTTATAGAGGGTTCCACACAAATATTTTGAGTTGAAAAACATTATGTCCTGAAGATGAGTTAAAATTACACTCTAAATCTAGAACAAATAGTATTGAAGAGAAGAGAGGAGAGTACTATATTTCATGTCTATTTGAATAGAAGAGTAAAAAATATTATACGGATGATAAGCTATAAAATCCATGTTCACTGAATAAATATTAACTAAGTATAGGGAAGTATGAAAATAAAATCATTTGAGTTATTTGGAATGTATATCGGAATCAGATCATACCTTTTCAAACTTATTAATAAAAAAAGATTAATTTTATGAACAATTTTCTATGAAATTTGTATTTTTAAATATTAATAAGTGCATTTTATTTACACATTCATGTATATTGAAAAATTATAAAACAAAAAATTTCTTATTCTTAATATTGTAGAGGATAAGAGATATAATGACATTAAAAAAACTTTATGTCATTTTCATGTTACAAATACACTATTGTTTTAGATGTATCGAATCATTGCTAAGTCACTATATTGTATAAAATGGGTTTCAAGGGAATATTATACTCACTTTTAGAACATAGTTTTGTTACTATTGGGTTGTGTGATTTTAGATTATTCATATTCACACCATGGACTAGCCTTTCTCATTGAAAGAGAGAATTTTAAATCACTATATCCTCTATATGTGCCTTTGTATATGAAAAATAATGTTACTAAAAGATGAAAATAGAACCACACAATATAAAAAATGGTTTTTTTAAATAATCTCGAAAAAATATAAATTGGATTAAAATTACACATTAATAATTCAGCCCCACTGTAAAATTCAACTCTAACTGGTCTTATTGATTTGTATCATTGTATGTTTCACCTTTGGTTTATTTGTTTATATGTTATGTCATTCCCTTTTGAACATTTACCATTTTTTTCTAATATATAAATTTGTAATACTTCGGAGAATAATAAAATTTTTCTGATTAAAATTTATTATCCATCATGATATTTTTGAATATTAAAAAGAATAAATTATTAATTTTAGAATGATATTAGTGTTTCCTAAAAGGAAATAAGGTATGGCCTTTTTATGTGGTATAATGAAAAAAATATAATTGAAAACTAATTTATATAAATGTTTTGTTGATTTAATGATCGAGATTATAGAAATTACTCCAACCTCCTATAATTTAAGTAATTCATGTGATCATAAGTTACTCATAGATTATTTTCAAATAAATTTTGATGAATGTACAATAATAAGGTGGAGTTTTCATATAGTTACTTGTTCAAAAAAAACTCTCCATGGAATATTAAAATAAATATATAATTAGTTTTTATAATGTGTTATCTAGTTTATTTGTGTTATTTTTTAATGAAAGCTATTTGATATCACTGATATTTAGGGACACCAATAAAACCCAAATGAATAGTTACTATAAATTTTAAATTTTATTTCATATACTCAATGAAATTCTATAAATAATATTATCATTGAATAAATACATATACCCAAATGGATGAGGAGTCACTATAATAAGCAAATCAAAAACACAGGTGTGGATTAAATTAGAATTATAGAAGTTTATTATCTCTAAAGAGTGTAAAAAATGATAGAGAATACAAAAAAATAGCATTCTCATTATGTTTGAATTTCAAGACAACTAGTAGTGAATAAAATGACATCATGGTATTTAAGTCATTATTGGTTTATTAATAGATTTTATAACTATTAATTGAATTATTTTTATAATCCTTTCAATGATGAAGTTCAATGAAATCATACTTAGTATTGGAAAATTATAATTTTAAATAATCATTAACAGAAAAAATGAATCTGTATACTTCCAATATATTATTAAGGATTTTATGAATTATGGTCGGTTTCATGTTTTTGTAGGCATAGAAGTTGTAAATTATTCGATCAACATGTATGTAAAATAAAAAGATTATTATGAACATAGTTGATATAGAATGAATATGATTCCATTATAGACAAGAAATTATAGAGATTAAAAAAAAGAATAATCCAATGTAGATTTAAAAGATTGAAAATGGTTCATCCTTGTTTAAAAAACCTAAGAGGTTCCAGAATAATAATTCATCTAAAATATCAAAAAAAATAAATTGTATTATGAGCGTCTATCTAGATATTAAAATAAATATTTAAAAACCAAAAAATTATTATTATTTTAGATAGATTATTTTAAGAAGGAAATAAATTTTAAATTGCAGCATGAAAAGTCCAGTTCCCAAGGGGAAGACAATTTTCTATAGTAAGATATTTAATTCCATGATATTTTTTCAAAAAAAAATCATGTGTTAAATAAAAGTTGCTTTGTGATAAAAAAATGAGTTCAAAATGTTATATAATGTCATCAAATTTTCTATTATACTTATAATCCATGAAATGAATATAATCTGAACAAATCATGATGGTCTGAGAATATCTATGTTCACCATTTAAGTTAGTGGAATATATTAATATCATGTTATTCTTAAATAAAACTCATGCATTATGACATGTAGTTAAAGAATAATAGTATGAAATAATAATGAAAATTTGTTTAGAAATTCCACTCAAATATACCATTAACATTGAATATAATGAATACTAAAAATATTATTCCCTTAAAACTATTAGATATATATTTTCCTACAATCATTAAAATAAATAATGAATCATGTTATAAAAGAAATAACCTAAGAATACATGAATGATTTAACCATTAAAAAATAAATATACAGAAGAAAAAAATCCATGAATGATTTCCATGTTGGTATCCAAAAAAACAAATAAAAAACCAACATTAATGAACATTTGGAATTTTTCTTCGTTGGAGAGAAACATGAATTTGTGTGGAGTGTCTCCATGGGGATATAAAAGTGTAGAGGTTGAAGAAAAATATACCAAAATTATTTCATCATTTATATCTAAATATTCTATATTGTTTTTGAAGAAATGTCCTTAGATCTGGATTGTTTTTCAAAACACACAACCTTTAAACCAATAATTTAATCTTAATAGTTTGGGGTGTGAAATAATTTAATCAATGAAAAAATATGAAAAGAATGAAGAATATACAAAAATATTTTTAATACAATTATTATTTAAATACTATTATCATTTAATTCAAATTGATGTAAGAAATCCATGTTGACATTATAAATTCAACTCATTCATTTTATATCAATTTTTATAGTATGATTAATCTCAGTAAACTGTTAAATACATTTTTGAGTTGTCTCATTTCATTTCGTATAATTTTATTTTGTAAGGTTTTTTTGTTTTCAAAATCACATATTAAATTGTTTTAAATTGGGAATTATTCATGTAAACATATAGTTTAATGCAGGATATTACATTAATTAAGTATGTAAATATACCACTATCCCAATCAAAATTTTATTTTTGTCAACAAGTTTGAGGGAAAAATAAATGAAAAATTGATATGTAGAGGGGAGATAATAAATTATGAATGAATAATATGAGAAAATATTAACATATAATTTTGAATATATTTCTATAAAATAGAAAAAGTTGACATTAGTTAGACCACATATTTTTATGTTTTAGTTGCTTTCATGATATGTCACTAGGTTGAAGTCAAAAATTGCAATAATAAGTTTTTATGATTATGAAATATCACAGATGATTTATATTTTTAGATATGTTCTTTCCCTAGAAGAACACATAATATTTGTTGATGTTTTAGTTAAATGTATTTTATTATTTTTTTAGATATATAATTTTTCATAACATGAACCAAATTAATTGGATGTTGTTATAACAATGTAGTAAAAATAGAAGAAAAATTTAGTATGATGTTTATTTTGATTTTTGGTATTGAAAATATATGAACATCATATTTAATTAGTTAGAACAAGAATTAAAATTCCCTGATATCTTAACAACAAAATAATCAAGCCATTATAGGGAAGAACATATTATCACACACAGGTTGATAAAGCATAATATGGCTATGAATAGAGACCAAATATCATGCATATGTGTTTTATATGAAAAATCTTTTAACCTTGATAGCCCTAGCACGATTATAGGTGATTATATGTCATGAATTTAATGATCAAGTTGAAATACTCACAAGAATATTAATCTTGGTAATATATTTATAATCACTATATGACCTCGTGGAATACTCGGAAGGATGTTGAAAACACTAGTTGAGGTAAAATTGAGATAAACCATAGACATCACATGACATTTTTTACCAATAATAGATGTCACATTAGGATATTCAATATAATGGTCAAAGGACCATTCCTATGGTATTGACATCACAAAAAAGATCAAATTATAGGATGGGAAACCACAAGAAGGGTGCATTCCATAACCATTGAAGATGAAGTGGCCCGTGATTTTCAGTAGATCAACTGACCAAATTTAAAATAGTTGATCTGTTTATTTTAGTTTCTTAATTTAAATGGTGAAATTTGAGTATTGTTTTTATGAAATAAATGTATTGATATTAGTCTATCATGATACATATATATATGGATAATTGTTATTCAGAATTTATGATTTATGATAGTTCCGACGACCTTATATTAACATAGTATTTTGAGGAGGGGCTCTGAGATTAACATTGGTCAAGGAACCATTGGATATCATTGTAGATTGTGAGAGTTACCAATGTGAACATATATATGTAAATTAACTATTATCTATATATTAATGGTTAATTGACCATGATTTTTCATGGTTAGTCAAATATTAGAAATATAAAGAGAGAAGGAGGGTCACAATAGTGCATTGCTTTATATGGGTTTTACAATATATGTAAATGATCAACATAAGAAATTTTAAATGTATCTCAAAGGAAATTATTTGTGACATAACACAATATATGAATGGATCATCTATACAAGAGTTGGTTGATTCAGTTCACTTAGATGGTGTCGTATAATTGGAATTAAAATGAGGTAAATATCATGATCAGATACATGGTGTATTGAGAAGACATACAAGAAGATTAATATGACTAGTTTTCGTAATTTTTTCCCCGCATTAGAGGTGAAACCACCATATATGGTTCATATATAAAATTATATATTAAAACACTAGGTTAATATAGGAACATGTCAGGGATATATGGAAGAGTTATAGGTTTGGTGAATGAGGGTGAAAGAAACGTAAGTCACTCTTATACTGAGGATAATTATGAGAATTGGTTGTTAAGGGTAGAAGGTTATGTGGCGTATGATTATATATATTCCAAAGGGAGTTTATATATTTAAATTAAAATGGTTTTTTAATTCAAACCAACTAGAAAAAAAGAATTTCATACTTCCACATAGTATTTATAATTACATGAAGTATTTATTAGAAAAAGTTTAGTAGAGGTTTGTGATATTTTAATATCGCATGAAAATTTAAATTCAATGATCATAAAAATGTAATAGGGAAAAATGATGTATTTTAATTTTTAGAATATTCATTGCTTTAAATAATGATATATCAAGGAATTATGACTAAAAATATAGTTGGAGAACAAATTTTTATGTATTATGAAAAATAATATTCCAAATATGATGAAAAATAATGGATAATAAGTATTGTTTATTATATATTAATTTATATTGATGTGTGTCTGAGTTTCAGTTCATGAAGAATATATAGATATTGGATACTGGTTTAAAAATAATATTTTTTAAATAATAATCATTGTCTGAATAAAAATAGATGATATAACACCCTACACGTAGAACTATGCACCAAAAAAATGGAGAATATTATTACTAGTAATGTTGTTCATATGCATTGTTGAAGAGGAAGAACAATTAAAGGAAAGATAACTTTTTCAATAATTATGCACTAAATAAACATGTTATGGGTAGAAAAGAATTTTGGAAGAATGATTGGAGTAGTCGGTTGTGAGGTTAATTTGAAGAAGAATAGATATATTCAATTTTTTTCACATATGATTAAATTAATAATGAAGAAGTGGATCTCTAATTAGATTCTATGAATAATAAAGAGGGTGTTTTTGTGAAATTTCATGAATATAAGAATATCCAAAATCAATATTCATGTAGAAATTTATGATGTTATCATAAAATATGAAGAAAACCAAATTTCCACATCATTAATCATTATATAGTGTGGGAGACACATTTTTGATGGAATCATTGAAGAAAAATTGATATTCTATAATGATAACACAAATTTAGGGTATTTATATTATCTAATTTAATGATATAATTATATTTTTTGTTGGTTGTGTGATTTTGGGTCTTTATCACTCACCCCAAAGAGTACCATTTATTCTTGAAAGGTGAACATCATTAATCATTATCTTATTTTTGTGTGTTTATTGACGTGAAAATACTTGTGAATAAATAATAACGAGAATACTATTCACCATAATTATTCATATAGGTAAAAATATAATGGGAAAAAGATATAAAGACTCGACAAAAATTCAAACACCCATTTGCACCCCCACATAGTTGAATATTTCCCCAGTTGTCCCGTCATAATATATCCTTATATATATTATATTAAATAATGTCTATAATAGAGAAACCTATATATACTATCATTGATGAGTTCTAATTAAAATAATTTGAATTCAATTTATTCATGTGGAATGGATATAACAACTATATATTTTAGTATTTATATTCAATTATATGAAAATAATTTCAAATAACTTGTATCACATGAAACCATATACCAAGATGAACAATGTTGCATTTTATTAACATATAATATAATGTGTAAAATACGATCATTTTTATATTGACATTAAAAAATGTTAATATATATTGGTAATTATATTATGGAATATCTATATTAAATGTAAATTTATAGAATAAAGTATAATATTCCTTCCTTAGGAGGATCAATAATCTATTCCTGTAAGGAATTATCTTATAAAGGTATTTACTCATATTAGTCCCAAGACAAACTCCAAAATTTATCTCTTGATCCAATGAATTTATGATAAAAAAATGAATATAGAAGTCATTATAGGATCTATCCTTTCTAAATCAAATACCATGGAATCAGTATCCCTTTATCTTACCCTTAGATTTTACATGTATGTTTTAAGGGTATTTTTAATTAAGATTAATATGATATAAAAATGCAATATAAAAAATATCTCTAAATACTTATATTTTAGGCTTTTGGTATTTTAAAAATATATATTTTTAACTAATGAATTTTAATAAATAATAAATGAGGTATTTAATGAAAACTTATTAATGAAATTTAATTTAATACTTGTCAAAAATTTATGAGCTTTAAATAATTATGAATAAAATCATTTACAATTGAATAGAAATGTTATAATGCTCATTTTGTTATCCCAATTCTGGCTCCCAATAATTTATTATAGAAAATATGAGTACAAGGATGAAACATGTGGTGAAATTATATTGTAAAAAAATACAATCCAATGATTATAACTAAATTAATGATTGAACTAATACTACCAATAAAAATTGACTTTCTATTAAATTTTATGGTGTAGAATGATTTGAATACTCGAGTTAAAAAATACAATAATTAATCCACATAAATTATAAATTTCATACATATTATTTAAGAGAGTGTTTTTTGAAACACCTTACAACTATACAAGATACAACATTGTAAATTATCATAGAGCATAATAATAAATACACAAATAAGATCCCATTACATAAATAAAACGTACCCTATAAAAGGAATCACTGAATAAAAAAATAACACATTCATCAAGAAATATAATTCATTATGATATAATGTATCAAAAATTATCACTAGGATTAATCATTTATAAACTATTTTTTAAAGAATTTTTTGTTTTTATTTATTATGTATTTTTATCATAATAAAAAATGGTTTAAATTGTAAGGATTGTTGTAAATTTTTCATAATGAAAAAAATATATTTAATCATAGTTTATATATTTTTTAATTAATATGAATTAATTTGAAGGTTAATTAGATGTGTTAAAAATATTACATTTATATAAGAACAATTTCTTTTATACATAAATTTTGTTTTCATATAAAATAAAATTTTATAATATCTAGAAAATATATTTCATAAACATTATTTAAATTTTCAACTCATCATTTTAAAATATTCTTACTGTGAATTTTGGAATTTTTTTTCATATATATATTTTTAAGTAGATAGTACAAAATACATTTTTTACAATTTCGGTGAATTTTTTGGTGTCAACATGATATATACAACAAATTAAAATTTACTAATACTTTTTAAAAGAATATATATTAATTTAAAAATTAATGTTATAAATTTAATATTTAATAAAAAATATATTATCATAATATTGATATTTTGTATATGATGTAATGTAATTTCTATAAAAAAATTCTGATGTGTTATATAATTATTATTTTACAATTAATTCATATCATAACTATAATTTTTTTAAAATAAAATTTAAAATAATCATTTCAAAGATTTTTATTAAAATAACATTCATTTAGTGTAATAAAAATGAATTTCTATTGTTAAAAAATGAGTTATTATAGTAAAATTAAATTATAGAAAAAAAATTATAAATTACTGTAAAAGCGATAAAATATCTAAAAACATATCCCTTATTATTTTGGATCAGAGATGGATTGACAATAAGTTCTCCCATATTAATAATTTTCCACTTTTAAATTCATTTTTTATTGTGACTTCCCTTTAATATGGTGTTATGGGTATTTCCAAAAGTTCCACCCCACTCATTTATAAAAGCATATCCCCACCACCACAATTATTCACAAACTGAAATCCATTTATCTTAATAAAACTATGACCAAATCACATAAGAAATCTCTCCCCTACCATATCGTGGTGTTCGGATCACTAAAAGGTCACAATAAGAAGATATATTGTGTTTTCTAAAGGAGTTAGAAAAATAAACATAATATCTACCTTTTCATTTCTATTGAATAATTTATTATTCCACCTACAAAAATATATAATATCCATGAAAAAATATTTTAAAAAATATCATCATTATAATAAATCATTGTTGTGTTGATGGATAGACCACTTTTTTCCTTCCAGTTAGTGATTTGAAAAAGGAAAATGTTGATCATTCATACGTGTTATATACAACCTCTATGAATGGTGTATTTTTCTTCTCATCACTCATAAATATGTATATTCATAAGAATTATTTAAATAATAAATACTTATCAATAACAAAAATTTTATTCTATAAATATAAATCATTATCTTCATTTTTTATCTTCAGTTGATTATAAAATGAAAATGTTTCTCATGTGCATGTAGGGACTGTCACGTTCAGAAAATATATGTTCCATTTTCATCACATCCTCATATTTATGTTTCTAAAAACATATAAGATTAATATATATGAAATTATTGAGTAATATGTTTCATTTATATGGTCCTTAAAAGATAAAAAAAGTAATCAATCATTAATATCAATCTATTGATATTAGTAAATTTCCCAAAACATGCCCATAAAATATTTTTCCTTCACATACTATAAAAAATAACTTCATGTAATGATATTAATACTTTATAAATCCTTATGGATAATATATTATTTTACCTTTATTGAATTTTAATTATGAAAAACCCCTTAATGAATAAGCAAAATCACCATCATTACAAAACCAATGTGATGTGAAGGAAACTATTAATGTGTGGTGATGAAAATAAATTATAACGAAATAAAATATGTGTATGTAATGATTAAAATATAGTATATAATATTTTTTATTTGAGAATAATATTTTGAAAAAATATTTAGTATGGTATATATTTTTATCATATATTTGGTTAATGAAAATTAATGAATGTAACGAATTAAGGTAAGGGTTTTTATCTAAATTTAACAACATTGATCCATGATTTCTTATTAAGAATATATTCTTATTTTAAATTTTGGTAATACTACCATATTTAGTTTTTTAATCATACATTAACATTATAATTTTTATATAAAATTAAAAACCCTAATCCCTCTATAATATTATTTTAATATTAACCATTTGTAACTGTTTTTATCATCTCAATTTCCCATATTTTATGCATATTCTATTTTACAACTTATTTTCTATTCTATGGTATTTATAATTCACATTCATGTATTTTTGTAATAATTATGATGAAATTCCATGTATTTCTATATAGAAATTATTTTATCACATTCAATGTTATTTAATTAAAATTTTGATAATATTATACGGGATATCATTTACTGAAATAACTATTCATTAAGTTATAATTATTCCCATAAATCAATTTTATCCTATGTTGGTTTTAATCCACAATGGTGATTTATTTTTTTGATACTTTCTATTTTATTCTAGTAAAAATTAAATTTTCAATTCCATTTTTCTTCAATTCCATTTTCAATTCCATTTTACCATTTTCCTTAATAATATTATTAGATCTTTTAAAAAAGAATCATTATTACTCTTTTTACAATGTGTTTTTCGTTAATGGTATTTCAAAATACTAAACAATTTTCCTTGAATTTGTGGATTCTTTATATTCTACCCAGATGTTTCTCTAAATAACTATTATTTTTTTTCAAGGGACTATTTTTGGGAATTATTTCAAATTATTATTATAAATTTTGTATTCATGAAAACATCATCAAAATAAATTTAAAATATTCTTATATGATCATCCTTTTACCGTAAAAAATGTTCAGTGATATCACATTTATTTATTTATATTCAATTTTTCAATTTATATATAATATATCATTCATATTTGGAGTTATATATAAATAAATATGATTCAAATTACCTTCGGAAATAATAATTTTTAAATATTTTGTTTTTTCATATAAAATGATCTTACTCTTAATGAAAAATTTTATTATACATCATTGTAATGCTACAAAACCATTATTCATTCAATGGGGTCATCATGTTATGATATATAATTGACTTTTAATGCTACACATGCATATTTATATTTATTAGGTTATGGTAGGGGTCCTTTATCATCCTCCAATTAATTTTCTATGATATATATCTCATGATATTGTTTTGGTAATTTAGTATTGGTGCTTTCTCCACAATGGGAAACTGGATATTTTTTCTTTGTGACTTTGTTTTAGGAATTCGATAATGTTGTATGTTTCATTATGTTATGAGAATCATGTAATAATTTCTCATACACTATGATTTTATAATCATTTAGTAATGCAAGGACCATTATGTTATGACTTCATTTGATTATGTAAATTCATGTTTTTCATATATCTATGTCACTATCCATGGAATACATTTATTGTCTCATATTTTTAGACTTTATCCCTTGGTATATTTTTAATCTTTTGAGATTATAAATATATAAAATATTCATCAAGGTTAAATATTATTTCCATGATGTTTTCAATCATATATTAATAAAAAAATATATTTTTATCTTGCAAGTATGATCAAACCCTCTATAACATAATGATATGATTTTTCCTTATATGACATTTGATCTCACTTCATTTTTTATTATTTCCATCCCCTTAGTTATGATACTAACTATAACCTATGAGATGTCTTGATGGTTATTTATTAAGTTAATATTATATATAAACATTCATAGTTATTTGAATTTATGTTTTTATGCTGCAACTATCCAAATATAATATACCTTTCGGTGTTGGGATTGTGAGATTATTGAAAGACGCATTAATTATTGTTTTTATAATCATTGATTTCCACAATAATAACATTAACATTGATGGATTATTTTATTCCCTCTTGTATTCATAGGATAGTGGTGGTGTATCTCTCAATATTCTCGAGGTTTTTATTTAAATAGATCTCTCCAAGGATTTATATAATATTCTAGAAATTTCATAGAAAAAAATATATTTTTTGGTGGAAAATTAAATCATTAGGTTTATGTAAATATAGTACTACAGAATAACTAATTTCAAAAGTGGACTAATTTTTTTCATGGTCTACATAGAATCCCATGTCGAAATAATTATAATATTATTAAAATTTACATCACATACTAAACTCATAGATTAATAAATATTATTTATTGTATAAAATAATTAATATTTACTAAAATAATATTTAATATATCATTTATTAATGTCACATAAAGTGGGATCATCATGCCCTCCCAATATCTGTAGATCATTATAGTTGAATATTTTCTTATATAAATAAATATCAGTTCAATTTTTTCTAATAAATATATAAATAATATATTCAATACAATATTGAATAAAGAATTATTAAATATTCATAAAACATATATATTTTCTAGAATATTTAATGATTTAATTCTTTTCATAAAATAAAAATGAATAACTATTAAACCATATCTGGGAGTAATATATATTCAATATTTCAAATTCATATGGAATTTAACTGAGGTTTTTAATACATTTACAGTGTAACCCTCATTTCCCTACTCTTAATGTCATTTTGTTGTTACACCTAATGTCCAAGGTTATTAGATATAAATTATCTAAGGAAACCATTGAGAAAAATGACTAATTCCCCACTAACAATAACAATATGTAACCTCACACTACTTAGTATAATCTCTTTGTATCTATATATCTAATCTAGAAGGTTTCTACATCTATTAGTGACCAATGTGCTTGATTTCCCTTCATTGAATTTCTTAAAATAAATCAACTAAAAAAATTAATTGGTCAAAGATACAATTATGCCATTATATTCACATAAAAGGGTCAAATATATATTCTTCCAATAAATAATATAAGGCATAATTCCATTTTAAAATTATTCATTAATATATATAAAATCGATTCGACCAACACACCTTAATTACGGTGACCATATTTCATCACCATTTTGGTCAGTATATCAATGTTTATGATTTACAACATGAATGAATAATTATAATAAAATCTTCTAATAATTAAAAATATTCACATCGTGGAACATCCCCTGAGAAAAATAAATATAGATTTCATAATTACGAGTCATGTTTCTATAACATCTTTCTATATGATTACAAATGGAGTTCACAATGAGAATGTGTCACAAAGTGCTATGACTATATAACCTTGGTATCCTACATCATTAATTTCATGTAAAAATGATATCATGATGCTATAGAACATATATATATTTGAACACTTCCATTTCACATCTTGATTCCCATAATATGATGTTCTTCTTATGATCATTCATTGTAACATGTAACCTTAGCACATTATCATATACAATTTCATAGTGAAGAATAATATGTCGTGGTAATAAATTAATTAAAACTAAATCCCAAATAATATGGGTAGTCATAATGAACATTATGGCTTATTCTAGAAAATAGACTATATAGGTCTCCGGCATTCACTTGGATAAACATGTAAATAATCTCATTATGTTATCTATTACTTGATAATTAGTCTTCTATTAAGATAACACATTTTCCAAGGTGCCACCAATTTCTCCATGGACCAAACTAAAATCACCAAAACATAACCTCATCATTAATAATACCATAATATGTGATATTTCTTATGTATGTTATTTGTCTATTGATGTGATCTATGATCCTTTGAGGGATACACCATTTAATTATTATCATATTATAATGTGATAGAACTTTAATCATGGTAACAACTTTAGGATCTAGGAGGATGTTGTATTCCCAAAAAATATCATTAGGTTCATTAACAACTAATATTTTCTATTTATCTATTATATAATTGATAACAATTGGCTTTACATAACTCTTATATATCACATTTCATCCTTGGATATTGAATAAATATCCTAATTATTAAATGATATTATTCTATTATTTTCAGAATATAACATCATTATATCCTTTAATTACTACTTACTCATCTCATTTATGTACTATGAAAATATCCATTGTATTCCATTCATATATAAGGATATCATTTACCGTAGACTAATGATTTTATCATGAATCATCTTGATCTCATCATACCATGTTATAGATAAAGGTACCACCAAAATTATTTCATTATATGAAATTCATTATTGACCACCACTATAAATGTATACAGGATTCAAATAATATTATCTTTCTTTTTGTGTTTGAGGATACATTTTCTCACACAGATGTACACTTTGTGACATTGAAAATAACTTCCAATTTTTGTCTTCCATAAAAAAAATAGTTTGTAGTCAATATGTTTACCTTGAGTAAGTCCATGTAACCTATTATATCGATCTACAATAATATTTTTCCAGATAATGTAGGTAATTTCCCCCAATTCCTTCATGAATAAGAATTCGTTTACCCAATACATAACTCTGTTTAAGGAAATAATGTAATTTCTACAATGTAATATCAAACAAGAATATAATACTAGGAATATGACAAAACTCCAACTAATCTTCATGTTAATTAATGGATCAATATCATTATCTATGAAACTAAATTATTTTTTCCCTTTATTGAACTAGATTTTCTTGGTATGGATTCTTTTTTTAATCCATAAATTGATCTCTACAACTATAATAATGTATTTCATTATTTAGAGTCAAAAAAACTTTTGGTTGTGTCATAAATAATTCTTCTATAATATTAATATTAATTAAGGGTATTTTGGAAAGCCTTTGAAAAATCTCATATCTAAGGAAAACTATTTTGGAATGTATATTTGTGATTAATATATCCATGAATACTAGTGTAAAGAACAAATAAATTCTAATAATTGAAACTATTTAAAACCCATATCCCCATATTTTAATTTATAGGTATTATCATTAATTTTCATGTGGCATTTTATCATCAATTGAAATTCTATGCCAAAATGTTTTTAATCAATTGGTTGATATAATCAAATCTATACATGAATCTGAAAAATGGAATCATTCATTGAAATATTAAATCCGTTCATAAATATCATGTGTTCTAATGGTATTTTGAATTTCCTAAGGAAATTGATTTCATTATTTCTCGATAGGTTAAATATTTATCATATACTCAAAATAATATTTTTTTAGTTTGGATGCCCAAAATAATATATTTACACATAAAATTTGGCTTGTAGGATAACTATGTTTCTTTGATATGTATTAGGAGCATTTGGACGGCTCAGGGTTCATATTTGAGGATTTTGTGACTATATAATGGGTTACATAGTTAGTGAATGGTTTATGATAACCATGAACCCCAACCATTTTTCCTAATTAAATGTGGTGCAGTGTTTGATAAACTATGTGAAGGGAGTTGGGTATCAGTGAAAAACTCTATTATTTTATAAATCCATTTTTATTGGTTTTCATATTCTTTTCAAAATTTTCCAAATAATTGTGTACTATGTATTTTTTCATTTCCGAGGAGGATGAAATGATTGTTACACGATTTTTCCATCCATGGAACAAAAAACCTCTACCTATTGAAAATTAAGAAAATACTATTTTCCTCAGTTCATTTATATTTCAACAAACTCTTTCCCACCTCCTATTTCTTGTTCAGCCTTCCAAACTCACCATGAACCTATACCACCATCAATTAACATTTTTATTGGTTAGTTATACATGTTTTCTTTCATTTTTGAGGTATGTATTCTTCTTCAGAGACTTTCATTAAACTTATTTTCCCACATCTCTAATATATTAGTTCCTTGGATATGGATTAATTTGGGATTCTACAAGATCATTGAGGAATCAACTAATCCTCCTGTGGATTTTTTATTCCTTCCATATAGAAGATCCTAGGATTACAACTCATTTTAATCACATTTTATTTCTCTGGAGTTACATTACATCATCGTTAGTATAAGATTATCTCCTTAAAAAAAATTTACAATGTCATTTTCAAGGGAATTGTTTAAGGTTTTTTCCTAGTATGTGGTCGTGTATAGTGACCCATATGTTTCGTATATAGAATTTACATCTTATGAAATTAATATTCATTATATAAAACTACGACCCATTATAGAATCATATAGGCCTTGTATCCTTGGAAACATGGATAAATAAATAATTGGATCAAGATTTTCAATAACAATATTCATTATATCAAGGACTCTTCTAAGAAATTTCAAAATTAGCTCTTTTATTCAAAACATGAGGATAGGAAACATATCAAAGGATCAACTTAGATGCTCTAT
This sequence comes from Viscum album, assembly GCA_963277665.1. Taxonomy (NCBI): domain Eukaryota; kingdom Viridiplantae; phylum Streptophyta; class Magnoliopsida; order Santalales; family Viscaceae; genus Viscum; species Viscum album. Next base: position 1,062,689,177 of record OY728151.1, on the reverse strand, counting down.
ATGTGTAAATAGTGTGATACTAGTTATCAATTAAATATAACATGAGAGTAAAGTTATAAGAATAAGATATTTGTCATGACCTGTCCCAATGGGGCCCATGTCGTGACTCCCCTTGCCTTCCACCAATAGTCTAGGGGCTGGTGACTAGTACCGAGTTTTCATATTACAAACATGGGATGCATTGACAATGTACCTGTACACATGCACATATCTCCAATCCCAAAATACTGAAATGAAAAAAATCAATAGGGAAAGATATTGCATGCATACAATGAAACCTAACCTATAGTGTACGACAGATTGTTATGTACTGAATGAAAACAGGGCTAGAATACAAGCCCACCAAAAACTAGATTATAAAAACTACAAAGTCCAACCTATAAACACAACAAGGTACTGGGACTATTGATCATAGCCAAAGGAACACCTCGTCCTATAGGGAACTCAGAAAGCTCAGTGTTGTCCTGGTCTGCACTAGACTCTATAAAAGGATGCTCATCTGCACAAGACACGACACGTGCGGGCAAAGCCTATGTAGGGGTGAATATAATAATACTCAGTAGAGGACCCTGAAAACCACAAATCAATACACAATGGAAATTCATTTTCATCTCTACACTTTATAAGTCTACTAAACATGTAATAAGAGAACACAATCCAGATTTACTCAAATCCCAAACTCGTAGTCTAGGCACAAGTCATGAAACAAAATACCCCCACTAAAGATTCAGATCGACGATTACATGAAGAAATCATTAGGTAGAAATCTCTCCATGATTCTGATAGACCTGATGGATTCTATTTAGGAGGTACTGTCCATTTGAAAAGGTCACAAGAGAAGGGTAGACTCATTCAGGGAGAACACACTACTAAATGGGGAAAAGATCACGATATACAGATGAGGATCACTACCTAGGCCTTGGTAGATACTATGACTCATCTAGATTCAGTAGCTAGGTATAGGATCCGCACCCTTTGGAAGTGTTCACGTCGATACCTAACTCTACCTAGAGTTAATAATGGATAGAGGATCTCGCTTTGGGACTCTCAGAGGGATACCTGACTCTATCTCCGAAATGTTCTACTGAAGGGATAATAATCATATAGTATAAAATTATACCTGACCAATAATATAATGAAAAAGAAAAAATTTCTACTAAAACAAATTATGTAGGTAAAATATTTGGTGGACAAGAAGATCAAGCCATCTATAGAAAAGTACATGACATGTAGAAATGTCACACGCCGAGTCATCTGACCCTATGTACTGCTAGTGTACTACGGCCCATGTTTCATGGCTGGTCATGTTGAAAAGTTAGTAGATGATGTGTAGTACATAACACATGTCATGTCCGAGTAGTTAGGGTCGACTCTGGGTACGCGGTCGTGGGCCCGTACATGACTTTATTCCGTGTGTACCATCCAGTATAACATGTACATGGGGTAATTAGTGTAGCTGACCTAGTCTGGTCATCTGGTCGAGTAAATGGCTGTGTAGTCTATCTTGTGTTCGTGTATCACTGGATATACACACCATGTCCCATGTAGTCATCTCTACCATGCCACATAGGATCTGTACCCCGTGTTCTAAAGCCGTGTAGTCTATCCTGTGTCTGTGTACTCCCCGGAATAAACATCGAGCGTCAGGGAATGTCCAAAATGATGTGTGACCAGGGTCAAACACCGTGTGATACCTATCTAAATCCTAAAACCCTAGACACTGATTCCATTTCTACATGGCATGTTCAATGGTATACACACAATATATTGAAAAAATTTCTAGAAACATGAACCTTGGCCATCGCACCTCATGTGTTACATCATTTGTCGATAAGTCCATCCAATCACCATGAAACTCAAGGATTCAGGTCACCCTTACCTCATGAAGTAAGTCCATTCAGATTTGGGACTCCGATCAACCCTGAAAATATTTTTTCATCATTTTCGTGAAGAATGGTCGATGAACGATAATTTCTGAAACGTGTCGATTCATCTACCGCCATAGCCATTGCACCTCCACTATATCTCCACGATGTTGGGTCTCTAATTTGGGATCATTTCATCCGAAAACAGATTTGAAATGATCTTTTATCTGTCACCCCATGAAGAAGACGGAGAATGAATGAGTGAAGATTGGGAAATAAGTCAAAAAGAAAATTGAGGAATGAACCTATGTCGTCATATGTCACATAGTTGATCAACTATTATTAGTAGGACTAAACAATGCAAAATAAAAACTATAATCCCTACAATTATCACAATTATAATTCTAGGATCAATCCCTAGATCATATGAATAATAACACCCTCCCACAAGAACACAAGATCTTTAGATCAAAATGTTAGTGGTTGATCTGCGTTCATCATTAAATCCAAAAACGAGGATATAAGAATTGAAATAGAAACCCCTACATCAATCCGGTTGAATAATGATTGATGTGTTATGTTTGTTGCTGAGGTTTTTCAGATCCAAGATGCGTTGTCGACGTCTGCCATTGGGTTCTTCTCCCATACTCCAAAAGTCTCTCTCTCAATTCCCATGGTTTTGAGGCTATCCATGCGAACTCACTTAGATGAAACACACCAATCAATGTTAGTCCTCTCCAAAGGTAAACCCACTACTCTGAATGCAACGATACCCATGTATTTCTAATCTGGGAAACCATTTAAATGATATTCCACTTTTTCTGGAAACTACTCAAAGGTGTTGTTTAAAAGGTTTAATTTATTTCAAACATTTATTCTAGGCTCTCTGGGCCTTTGAATCACACATCCCAAAAAGTTTTGGTCTCAAAATAATTCCATATAATATTCAAAAAATAATACATGAAAAAATATGAGACATTACATTCTCCACACATTGGGTATTATACATCCTCGAAAATCCAAAACAAGGCTATTCAAAAAGATGTATGTACTGGGACATCTTGTACCTCCTCAACAGCGACACGTGGAAGACATCATGTACCCGATGAAACTGTGGTAGTAGAGCTAGGTGGTACGCCCCCTCACCAAATATGCGTACTATCTAGAAAGGTCCAATGAACCATAAAGATATCTTATCGGCCCGAAAAAATCTTTATAACCCCCGTCGATTTGAGACCCAATGAAAGACATGTTCTCCCTCCCCAAACACAAGAGGTCTCTGTTGCCTATTATCATTAGACTTCTACCAGCTCTGTATAGTCTGCATTAGCTCCCAAATGATCTGAACCTTCTAAGTTGTAGTTCATAACAACTCTAGATCCATGAGTGCTGACTATCCACGGTCTGTCAATCAAATCAGTGATCGACATGGTCTCCCATATAATTCCTCGGAAGGTTCCATACCAATGGTTGAGTGGTAGACAACGTTATATGAAAACTCCACTAGTGGTAGGCGGTCCTTCCAATTGCGACCAACATCCCAGATACAAGCTCAGAACATATCCTCTAGAACCTAAATGGTCCTCTCCATCAGACCATCGGTTTGGGTATGGAACACTATGCTCAAAAGTAGTTGAGTCCCAAAATCCTCATGCAATCCCTTCCACAACTGGGATATAAAGCAGGAATCTCGATTCCAGAATATTGATGAAGGTAATCCATGAAGATGAACTATCTCCTATACATATTGGTGTCCAATGCTCTGTATGGAACTTAGCTCCATGATAGGAAGGAAGTGGGCTGACTTGGTTAGTCGTTCAATGATCACCTAGATGGAATCATGCCCCTTGGACGTTCGTAGTAAGCCTATTATGAAGTCCATCGATATTCCATACCACTTACACTCTGGAACATCTAGAGTGTAATCTAATCCCACTGGAACCCAGTGATTATCATTCACATGCTGGCATGTAAGGCATTGAGAAATGAACTATGCTACTTCCTTCTTCATTCCTGACCATCAGAACTGTCATTGAAGATCTTGGTACACCTTCACCACTCCAAGATGTACCTCCAAGGGGGATGCATGAAACTCCCTCAGGACATCTTCCTACAACGCAACTGGTCCAATAGTACATCCTCTGGAAATTATTACGTGCTCCACACCTTACAAATATCCATCAGAAGCATGTCATGTGGATAACTATTCACATAAACCCCACATTCGACATTCCAAAGGTACACCTCCCTAAATAAATTTAAGAGTGGAGGGGTGACAACCATTGACTAATGGAAAGCTGCATCCTCGATGTCCATGAAACATAGCTGCAACATGGCTAACTACTCTGTCACCTCACTCAATAGTTGCGAGCTTGACCTTCTACTAAGAGAATCTGCTACCTTGTTCCACTTCCGAGGAGTATAGATGATTTAAAAAGCATAGTCCTAGAAGAACTCTAGCAAACGCCTCTACCTCAGATTTAGATCCTTCTATAAGAAGATGAACTTGAGGCTCTAGTGGTTATAGTGGATGATAAACCACTCACCGATAAGGCAGTGTTGCTACATATTCAACACAAAGACTACCGCATCCAACACCAGATCATTGGTCAAATAGTTTATATCATTTGGACAAAGTAGATGTGAACCATAAGAAGTCACTACCTATATCTGCATCAGGATACATCCAAGACCGATTCCTGATGTGTCGCAAAAAACTACTTACTCAACACCATCTTCCAACAATCTCAAAATAGGGGTTCTCGTCAAACTCTGTCTCAACTGCTCGAAATATTGGTGGAACTTCACCATCCACATGAAGAGTTTCACATTCCTTTTTAAAGCCTTCATCAATGCTAATATTTAGGGGAAATCATGAATGAATATCTGGTAATATCCTGCCATCCAAAGGAAGCTCGACACCTCTATCACACTCTGAGGTGGCTCCCATGCTAACACTACCTCCACCTTGGCTGAGTCCACAGCTATACCATTTTCTGAGATTAAAGGTCCCAGAAGGTGGACCTCATAAATTCAGAACTAGAACATCTAGTGCATCCCACAATGCCGGTGTTCTCTTAGTATTCTAGAACCATCCACAGGTCTCCCACGTGCTACTCCTCAGATGTCGAGTACCCAATGATTTCATCGATGAAGACCACTGTGAATTGGTCCTGGTATGGATAGAAGATCTAGTTCATAAGTCCCATGAACACTACAGGTGTGTTTTTCATGCCTAAAGGCATCACCAAGTACTCATAGTGACCGTAGCAGCATCTGAAAGATGTCTTCAGTATTTCCTTATCTCGTACTCATAATCGGTGATAACATGATCGAAGGTTATCCTTAGAGAGACATTGTGTCACTCATAACTGATCGAAGTGGTCATCGATTCTCACCAGTGGATAATTGTTCTTCACCATTAACTGATTTATGTGCCTGTAATCCACTAACAACTTTAGACTCCCATCTACCATCTGGGAAAACAAGACTGGGGATGCCCAGGGTGAAAAACATTCTCTTACAAAAAACTTTCTCTATAAATCTTCCAACTGCACCCTCATCTCGTGAAGATCTATGGAATACTCTTGATATGGGGGTGAGGAAATCCATGCCCTCCTAGTTAATAGTTTAATTCAAAATTCAATTTCCTATTGGGGAGGTATTTTTGGAATATCTTTAGGAAAAACGTCCTCATATTCCACCACTACTTCAAGGAACTGGGATCTTGTAACATCTACTGCTATGAGGTAAAGTATAGACAATTCATAAGTGATTGGTTGCACCCTCTTATGCATGAGCACATTCTAAGCTGCCTGGGTTTCCTTTTCTCTGAGAAAAGAAAACCCTATTCCATTATTGTGGACATACCACACCCTTCACCTAATACAGTCAATTTGTTCATGGACTAAAGATTACCAATCCATACTGAGAATGATGTCGTATGGCATCGATGATACCACCAAGAGGTATCAATTGAAAATCTCACCTCCAAGGGTATGATCACACTGTCTTCAAAGGTGTCTGATCGTCGACACTCCTCCCATAGGTGTCTCCAAGCATATGGATCCAGTCAACGACTCTTCTGGAATCTCAAGGATTCATAGAAGACAAGCGGCGGTGAAGCAATGAATAGAACCTATGTCCATAAGTATGGAAACTATGGTAGAGAAGTCAAATATCATACCTCAAATCATCCCTGTAGTCCCTAGGACGTATGCCTCAACTGCAAGCAGCAGTCCCCGCCCCTATCCCCCAGCTCCCAGAGCCTGGTGTAGTCCTCCTCTGGGTTGTGGTTGATGTAGATTGAAGAATCTAACTCCACCCGCACCTCTCCTCACTCATTTGCCACATCTTCCACCTAGAGGGATTGTATGCTCCACTCTATGCCTCTATCTCGGTGGTCCAAACACTAACTCCCCATCAGCAGCTCAATGGGTAAGAAAATATCTAGAGAGATGTCCCCTATCATCGATTGAGTAGAACCACCTCTCCCTAGGATGACTGGATCGTACCTAATAGCCCTGGATAGTTGATCCAGTGTCTTGGGACTTCCTATGACATATCTCATTTCTTGATCCCTGTGTTTAACATCAGCACCCTGCTGTCGAGGTCTCCGTGCCTATCTGCCTACTGCTGACTACCATCGACTATCTCTACTCTACCAAGAATATCTTGATCACCATGGCCCACTCAAGCACTCCAACATAAGTTGGAATTCTTAGATTCACAACACTTGCTTGTATGTACCGTCGTAGACCTCGGTCGAAGGGCTGAGGTCTGATGTAATGATGCATGACCATATCCAACATGTATCGGGCGAGGTTAGTGATCCTCGATAAATAGTCACCTACAATCAAACATCCATGCTGGAGATGAAAAAGCTCCTCGATGCTCACTGCTCTCAGCATAACCGGAGATAACTCCTCCCCGAAGAGTCGCTCAATTTCAAGCCATAAAACAGTCTCCTTGACGTGAGTCTATTTGGTCGAAATCCACCATCATCCTGTTGAACCCTAAGGAAGGATCACTCCTAAGATCACCATCTAGTTCTCCAGTGTCCTCAATAGATGGAAGGCTCTGGTCACAGCCTCATGCCATTCCTCAGCTGCATGAGAGTCAGGTTTTCCTAAGAACCTGAGGGGTCTCTTTCTCTAGAACTCATTGAGTGTGCTCACCCTACGTTCCTCGTCAGTTGGTACTGCAGGTACCACAGGCTGCTCCACTGGTGGTGGTATAGTAGGTTCACAAACTCCTGGAAACGACTGTGGAACTAGTCCCTGTATCGAAGCCTCATCACTGAGGGGGTAATTCGCATGATCGTTCATCAGAATCCTATAGGGTATACATCACTAAGGCATCATATAATGAAACATGATATTCCATGGTTAACGAGTATATCTGGATAGATGAATCAAAGTACATGGATAACACAACCAATACCTATATAATGCATGTAACATTCTTTTATTTCCCCATAAATAGTGTTTTCATGTACCCAGTTGAAAATCAGGTTATCAGATTTCTGGTGTATGGATATGTCGGCTACCCGCACTATCATTGGAGTCTCTGGACTAATTGCCAAGCTCAAAACACTTAACACTATTTTCCGAAACAAATCTCACAGAATCCTGGTCCTAAAGTAGAACCGACCACTATTGATACCACTCTACCATGACCCATCAAGTGGGGCCCGTGCTATGACTCCCCAAGCCCACCTCTAATTGTCCAGGGGCTGGTGACTAGAACCGAGTAGGAATATTACTAACATGGGAGGAATTTCTTATGTACCTCTACATTTGCACAAATCTCCAATACCACAATGATGAAATGAACCAAACACTAGTGATCAAAAATGCATACATACAACTGATCCCAACCAACAGAGTATGATAAAAAGTAATGTAATGAATGTAAACTAGGCCAGAATACAATCCCACCAAAAAAAGTGTATGTAAACCACAAAGTCCAACCTTTAAATGCAAAGAGGTACTAGGACTTCTTCTCATAGGCGTAGTATCAACTCGGATAGTAGTGAACTCTAAAAGATATGTCCTATCATTGGGTCGCCCTAGACGTTGTCAAAAGGCTGCTCGTATGCACCAGACATGACACATATGGGCAAAGCCCGTGTAGGGGTGAGTATATCAATAATCATTAGAGAACCTTAAAAACCACAACAAAAAACAAAAAGGAATGGCACCGCCATCTTTACAAAATATATGTCTACTAAACATATAATAAAAGAACACAATACTGATATATGAAAATCCCAAACTTGTATTCTAGGGACAAGTCACACAATAGAATACCCCCACTAGGGATTCAATTTGAAGATTCGATGAAGCGCCCGTCTGGGAGAATTCACTCCTCGAGTCTAATAGCCCAAATGACTTCTATCCAAGAGGTACTGTCCCTCAGGAAAGGTCACGAGAGATAGATATACTCATTCTGAAAGAACACACTCCTGATTGGTGAAAAGATCATGATACACAAATGAGGACCAGTGCCAGGGGATTGGCGGATATCACGACTCATCCGGATTTACATAGTAGGTAGAGGATCTGGGCCTTGTGGACGTGGTCACACCAATACGTGACTCTACCTATACTCAAAAATGGATAGAGGATATTTCATTGGGCCTCTCAGAGGGATACCTGACTCTATCTCGGAATATCATGCTGATGGGATCATACACCTATAGTAGGAAATGTTACCTAACCTTTAGGGGAACAAGAAGACAAAAAGGGGCACTAACCCAAATGAAGCATGTCCAAGATATGATGGACAAGAAGATAAATCAATGCACTGAAAAGTACACAACATGTTGAAATGTCACACGCCGTGTCTTCTGACCCCGGGTACTGCCTGTGTACTATTGCTCATGTAGCAAGGCTGGTTGTGTAGAAAAGTTATTACACAGCATGATGTATATAACACATGATATATCTAAGTACCTGGGGTTGGCTCCATGTACGTAGTTGTGTTCCCGTACATGGAATTACATCATGTGTTCCATCCCATGTAACTATACATGGGGTAACATGTGTTTCCAACCTGGTCTAACCATGTGGTGAAGTACACAGTCGAGTAATCCACCCTGTGTCCATGTATCACCTGATATACACACCGAGTCCCACATACTCATCCTTTCCATGCCTCGTAGGTTCTACACACTATGTTCTTAAGCTGTGTAGTCCATCCCATATCCATGTACTTCCCAAAATACACCCCGAGCCTTGGGGAAGGTCCAACAAACTATTTAACCAAGGTCACGTTCCTTGTGATACATTTTAACCCCTAAAAACCAAGCTACCACTGCCATTTCTACATGGCATGTTCATTGGGATACACACCGTGTATTGTTGAAATTTCTAGAATCATGAACCTCCACCATTGTACCTCCTGTGTTTCCCCGTTCATCAATCCAATTTTCCAATCACAATGAAAATCAAGGGTTTAGGTCTCCCCAACATCATGAAGTTGATCCCCCGGTTTTGGGCCTCCGGTCTGCCCTGAAAATGCATTTTGATCATCCACACGATGAACGGTCGAAGAACAACAATTCCTTGACCATGTCGATTCATCTACTACCATCGTCCATTGATAGATCTTCAGGATGTCGTATCTCCAATTTGGGATTTTTTCTTCACAAAATTGTTGTGCAACGATCCATTGTTTTTCCCCACGAAGAACACAAAGAACACATAAGAGAATAAAGGGGAAAATGTCCAAAAGAAAACCATGGAATGAACATCTACCGTCATTCATCATGGCGTTGATCCTCTCTCATTGGTAGAATTAAATGGTGTGGAATCAAAACAATAATCCCTATAATTATGAAAATTAAAATTTTTTAATCAAACCCAGGTAGAAATGGAAAATAAAACCCTCCCACAAGAATGCACGAACCATGGATGAACATGTTGGTGATTGATCTAATTTCATCTTTAAATCCAAAAATGGTGAATAAAGAATAAAAATAACAACCCCTACCTCGATCCGATTGAATAAATATTGTCGAGTCACATTTGTGGTTGAGGTTCATCGGTTCCAAGATGCTTTTGTGACGTTTTCCAACAGGTTCTTCTCCAGAGCTCCCAGAGGCTCTCTCTCAATTCAATGGGTTATGAGGCTAACCCTGTGAAGTTTCCAAAATCATGAACATATAGGGGAGGATTAGGTCCCTGTGAAAAAAAAGGAAACATTTCAAGGGAATAAAAATAAATTTTTAATTTATATTTATCTCTATTAAAATGTCCAAAAACTAATTCTCACTACTGACCCACTCCAATCTATGTTAGGACCTTCCTAAGGTAAAGTCATTTCTCTGAACACATTGATGACCCCTGATTTCTGACCCAAGCACTCGTTTCAAAGATATTCTACTTTTTCAGGAAAATTGCTCATGCGCACTATAAAAAATGTTTAATTTATTTTAAACATTTATTCTGGGCACTCCGGGACATGGAATCGTATGACCTCGAAAGGTCTGGTATCAAAATAATTTCATATAATATTTTAAAAAAATAATACATAGAAAAATATAAGAGATTACAATATTATCATTTAAAATTCTTATCATACATATCAATGATCACAAACATGATTCATTAGATAAATCAAGATTTTTCATAAGACAAGAAACCTAAAATAATCAATGAACATGAGCTATTACAGCATAACAATGAAATATGGCATGTAATTGTGCCATTCACATAAATAAAGAATATCATTTACTTATCTATCAATGTTCAATTACAATACTGTCCTTGTGAATAGGTGTTACTCTCCATTCCATCTTAGTAAACAAGGTTCCCTTCCTACAATATCCTAGTGGAAAAGTCCCTTTTTGAACTGGGTTCACAACCAATCCAGTCTGATTTATTTCAAGATTTTTCAATAATTACCCAATTAATTGTAACGATATATAATCATAGTCCCATATGTCCTCGATTATAATGTGACCCATATACATGTTACAGCATAAATATCCTCATTGGATACAACATGACTACATTATTTGGTTTAAAACTTGGCCACCCTTCACATTATGAAAACCATACATATTTTTCCAGACGATAACAAAACATTCATCATATCATCACATCATAACTCATACAAAGTAAAATAGATTCATTTAAACTTCCTCAATTACACATGGAATAACCCATGAAAATAAATTGGTTTCATAAAAATATCAATTTCAAAATCATAAACCATACTGATAAATAATAATGATGGTATCATTCCCTTATTGTAACATACCAGGTAAATAAGGAATAAATAATTTTCATATTTATGAATATTTACGAATTAAATATTAATTTTACTTTAAAGGGGTTGTTATGTTCGATAGTGTACCCGATACACAACAAAGAGTTTCATTGAAATCTTACGTTGCACTCTAATAATAAAATAATATTATTTCAAATGGTAGTTAACATGTTGCCGTTGTAATGGCGGGAATGGATAGAAATAACTAAAATATGATTATATATGTTTTTTAATGTTTTTACATTTACCCAATAAAAGATAAAGACTTAAAATATGGAAAGAGATCAATTTTAGGCATTTATACCCTAATTTTCACGAAAGGTCCACTTATCACCTTTTGATGGAGAACCGTTATTAAATATAGTTTTGATCACTCTTATACATTCTTTTGGACCTAAAAATACACTTCTTTAGAATCGGGACATCAAAATTTACTTTGTGTAAATTTTTGGTACCATTCTGATAAAGTTCATTTTTTAATGAATAGTGTAAAATGTTGTATTTTAATTCAAAACATCTTTTTAATCTAATTTATTTATATTATTAGATTATCTTTTGAATTGGTTTTAAAGTGAAATTAGAAAATATTTTTACCATTAAATCCAATAGTGGTCATTGGAATTAATTTCACTTTGAAATCGGACTTAAACTAGTGTCAATCTTATGATACTTATTGTTTCATAAAAACACGCTCTTTGCTCTGACAGCGGGAATTAATTAATAAATTAATTAATGTGACTTATATATTTTGAATTTTGTAAAATAGTCTTCATTTTTGAATTCGTAATATCAAATATAGCTTAGGGTGAATTTTTGGTAATTTTCTGAAAAACTTCAATTTTTGATGAATAGTGAAACCACTAAGTGGTACTTATAAGGACTGATTTTCCGTTTAAATGAAATTTTGCCATAATTATGTTTTGAATTTCAAAAATAAGACATACATGGTTGTCATTAAGAAGTAAAATGTGGTTCAATGAGATTAAAATAATTTTTTTGGTGAATAGTAACTTATTAAGTTTTTAATCGCAATTAGTGGTAATTAGGGTAGTTTAAGGTATAAATATTGCATTAATAATATGAAATGACCTAGACACATGTCCCAACCTTATTGGTTGTGTCATGGCCGACCAAGACAAGCCATGGGTCAACTTGGGAACCGTATGGAGACACTTTGGTTGGGAAATGACATAAATAACTTTTTATTAAATGTTAAAGTAAAAATGACACAAACATAATATGTTTTACGAAAACAATTTTTACATGAGGATATAAAGATCATATATTTGATTATAAATAGTAATTGGAAAGATAAAAAGATTTCCTACATCGTAGTATTTTTTTTATGATTTTTAAACATTAAATAAATTAAATTATTTATGACATAATAATGATACAGCGATGACATCATTATTTGACGATTTAAATAAAATGGCAAGATAATGTAAAATCTATGAACTACACGTGGCCAAAACCAATTGGATGAGTGTATTTAGAACCCTTATCACCTTATCCACGAATTATATCAATTTGGGACCTTTTGAAACCAAAACACATTTTCAAATAAAGTAATATTTCTTTACTTTCCAAAAGTGCCCCTCCTCTCCTCTTATAAAAGGCCCCACCTCTACCTCATTTCACACACTCCTCAAGCATTTGTCTTGGCCAACCCCTGCCCATTTACTCTCTCCACATCCCTCTCCTCATCATAGGGTATTACCTTTGGGAATAATCCTTTCAAAGGAAGCCTTTAGGCTCAAATCAAAAGGAGTTACACTTTTATAGGTAATTCATTCTCTCTTGTTAATTTGTTTTATTTTGCTTATTCATCCCTCTAAACTGTTTTTATTTACTTCTTTTGTAACAACACAAGTATCTTAAATATAATAGGATGTTGCTATAAGATTTATTCTAGCTACAATCTCACACAACTACATCAAATGGTTAAAGAACATATGGTTTCCGTGGATGGCGAAATTCTGCCTCCCGAAACGATGATTGTTCAATACTCATTTAACACCATCAAGGGTGGCCATTATGATGTCACTATTTTTATATATGATATATAATATGTTTATTTTTTCTTTAAGCTTCTGTATTTTTCATTTTGGGCATACCTTTATGGTTTCCATTATAGGTAAACACGATATCTTCATTTAAGGAAGTGCGGACTACCGCCCCCTCAAAGTGATGTGATTCGTTAATGCCATATGTGGGACGTGTAAAGGATGGATTTAAAGTTATTATATATAATGTTATAGTGGAATTATAATATACCTCTATATAAACATTATTTCATTCCATTAAAGTATGAGATAGAAATGAAAGTAGCGTTCATACGTACGTACGACTTACCGTCTCCATGAACGGTGCATTTCATTTCTTATCCCCAAATGTAATGTACTATTAAAAGCACATGTATATAATGGATATATATAATTAATGATATATCTAAATTATGAATATAATTCTGGAATTAAAATATATATACCTCTCATTTAGTTTTAATTCCATTAATATGACAATGAAATGAAAGTAGTGTTCATGCATACGTACGGCTTACCGTCTCCATGAACGGTGCATTTCATTTCTTACCTCTAAATGATTATGTAATATTATAAATACATGTATATGCTGGATATATATGATATATATGATATCCCAATCCGGAATTTCATTCTGGATATAAAGAACTTTTGACCACACAAACAACATGTAATTGTAAGAAGTCAACTTTCGACTTAAGAACCAAATATTGACAAAACAAACATTATTAACTTAAATGGTTACATAATGTTTATAACATGGAAATAAGTTATATAAAAGGAATAATGAACATTAAAAAGGTTCTTAATCAAGTATAAATTAACTCAATTTTATTATTCAGGACGTCAAAGAACGATCAAGTCAAGTCGGACCCGAGGTAAGGGACTTCGTCTCAATCTCCTTTCATTGAGGCATATTTCGTTTTATACACAACTTTCTTTTATACGGTGTATAAGCCCTTTTGACTTTTACTTTTATACAAAAGGAATCATTTTCTATGAAGCGTTTTACAAAACGACAAAAAGGAATGTTTCTTTTAACGTATGCGGTGACAACGACCTTTTCCGCCGCTGCGAGTATTATTTGGTCTCTGGCTTCCTCAACAAGACATAATGTTTTTAGAATAAAATAAATACCATATACTCTTTTATGTATTTTGGTATTGAAAATGGTTTTGATAAAGGATTCTATTATGCCAATATATTTATGATATATTGTGATTGAAATGTGGAAATGTTATCATTCCTTTATATTGGTTTTATGTTTTACGATTTTATATTGGTACTTGGAAATTTTAACGGGTGGTTACGTTATAAACCATATGACGGGTGGTGCCGTGAATACCAGGACGGGTGGTTACGTTATAACCTCCAATGCATTGGGTATGGAAGTCGTCCGTATGGCTATTCCATTAAGTATGTATGGAAATTGGCCGTATGGCTATTCCATTAAGTGATATGTGTGGAAGTCGACCGTATGGTTATTCCAGTTATGTATGTTTATGTCCCAAGTTACCTTTGTATATGTTATGGGTTCTTTATATGGGTTTTATGGTAATACTTTGGTTACAAAAAGGTAAGTAATGATACTTTATTCAGTGAAGAGTTTTTACTACTTCATGAAGGTGAAGGTATTACTTTGATAGAGTATACATGGTTTACCTGATTTTGAAAAACTAACAGTTTTCATTCTTTGTGTATCCCTTACTGAGCTTTTTGTGCTCACCCCAAGTTTTTTTGAAATGTTTTTCACAGGAATTAATGTGGAATAAGGTCAAGGATGGGATTAAGGGAATGTCATGCTATATAAAACAAGGAACTAGAAATGTTTCTTTTAAGAGTTTTTTTTATTATGGATGCTTAGTAGAAGTGACTACTTTGTAATCTTTTGAGATGTAATAGTTATGTTCTAATTCTCTAAAACTCTAAACCAGAAAAGATCCTCAATGTGAATTATTCGTTTAATTCAATATTAAGTAAGCTTTAAGGCTGGGGCCTTATTCTTATATCCCTAGTAAATAATAAATAAAATACTGAATGTTATTTTCATTGATGAATTGAATTATACATAAAATTTTATTAAGGAAAATGCCCTTTCAATTTTTAAAAATATTTTTAAATATAAAGAAAACCAATTTCTAAGGATAAATTTTTATTTAAATAGAAATATATAAACATGTAAAGGAATCATCAAATATTGTAGTGTTATGGCTGTGGGAAATTGTTTTCATTTTGTATAAGCTAAAATGAAACATTTTATTCACACATTGGATGTAGCATCCAGACCATGGTCCTACATAATTTGTTCCCTGAACCAGAGGTTCATAAGGCCTCAAGCAAGAATCCCCATATTACATGGGCTATTGACTAGAATCAAGAGTGTAATTGTGGTAGGGTGGGGATACAATACCCTCTTGAAATATTAATAAAGTATATACAATCAAATACAATAAATAGATCAATAATATTAAAAATGAATAAATTAATAAAATATGGAAGTGTAAATAGATAACTAAAAAGATAAGTAGCATACAATAAATAATTGAATAACTGATAATAATATCAGATGCCTCTATGGATGTTTATAATACCTTGATTAATGGAATAATATAGTGTATAAGGTGAATAGGTAGATACAATAATGTAATTCAATAGTGAAAAAATAATAATTGTTGCTTCATAAGAATCTCAAGCCTATTATACATCCTCTTCTTCTATGAACAAACTAATGTAAATCACGTTAACATCCTGATGTAGGGAACTTTTCGTTATCAATAACTATAGACATGTAATCTTCTCGTGTACCCAAGGTATCCTGCTAAGGGTGTGAGACTAATATCAATAGGCCATCACCTATGGTGTATATGTGTAATCCAAGTAGTGCTCGTAACTAAATAGTGGGTAGGTTTTACAAGATATGTAAATTGACAGAGAATAAATAAATAACTAAGACACTCTGGTTTCTATGTGAAACCTGATGACTCTAACTTCTTCTGCTCATTTCTATAAGTAGAAGTCTGAAAAGTCACTATATATATAATATTAATATATCTCTATAGTATAATAATATAAATTTCATCCACCTATATAAACCTTGTACGTGTGGATGTGAGTGGTCATGAGCCTTGAATAATAGTGTCAGAAGGATGGGGGAATAACTCAGACATCCATTACTAGTCTAACAATCATATTAGATCAGGTAATAAGGTACATGTGCTACATCTCAAAAGATTGAGAGACACCATGCAACAGCACTCGGGATGGATAGTGATCCTTCATGAAAACACTCTAAATATGGAACATGGTGCATAATCAAACTCCCATATACTATCACGGGTGTGAGATTACATGATCAACACCTGAGACAAGGGATAAATTGTATGTTGCATGCTAAATGGTCCATTACCATTGTACATATCCTACATTAAGTCATATAATAAGTACAAATCACATTGGGAAATACATCCCTTCCATTTCCATCATATAGACCAAATTTATAGATGATTCATAACCATTAAAATTATAATAGGCATTGGAAGAATTCATATTTATAATATTACACATGAGGAATTAAATCTCACGTGTTCCATTACTCATGTTGAATTCCATTTAAAACATTACAATACATGATAATAATGTAATTATATAAACAAGGGAAATAGACTTACCATCCCTTCAGATCATCCTCATTAAAACCAATAAACTCAAATTTATAATTTTAGTTAATCATACTTTATCCATTTTATTTAAATCATTCAATTCAATTTATCAGAACATGAAAAATTCTATTATAATGCACAAGTGTCAATTGGATGTTTTCTTGGTCAATTATTTTAAACAATACCACCATCTTACAAAATCTATCATATACCAACCATTCACCATAACCAATTCATTCAATCCATTAATACATGGAAATCAATTCAAAAGACTCAAAGGGTCATTTAGATGATGACATGATCTTCAAATAAATTTCCCACATTGTAATTTCGAACCATAAGATGGATTAGAAACTTTGGGGTGACTTGGAATACATTTAATACCAATGGTTCTATAGAAATTCATTTCAAAACTATGTTAGAATCAATTTAGGAGTTTCATTCACTTGATACAATTGACCAAAAATGGCCATTTTTTGTCACAACCATGGGGTGTCCATAGATGGTATGTGAAACATATAAACCCACAAACATGAATCATTTAAGATATATCTATGTATAAGGGAAAATTATACATTATTAAATCAATATAGTTTGGATTATGAGAAAAAAATATGTGTGGCACAATGTCGTAATTAATAAATGGCAAAAATTGAAGGGAAAATGACATGAAAACCTACGTTGAGGATGTAATTTACTACTTATGAGATATCATCCTCAGATTACAAGATGATTAGAAGAGATTTAGAATGGATCCAAGGATATAAAAATAAGTTATATGATACAGCAATGAAAAGACCCAACAGATTCAATTAATAACATGTATACGAGCATAGAGACTATGAATGTTTATAGAAATGGATCTAATTCTACAGGAAAAAGGAATAATGGACATCAGACAGAGGAACTACATAAATGCAAAGATTTTGGTGTTTTGAGATCAAAGGAGAAGAGGGGGTGTTGGCCACTGGAGTGAAAATAAGAAACGAGAGATAATTTTTTAAATTAAGTTAGGGGATATGATCATTTCACATGAAAATAACAAAGAACACTATTTGGAAACATGGTTTTACAAAACCATGGGACAACTATGTTATGTTCGCTGCTATATGGTGAACACTACACTGTTAGGTGCATATGACTAATCATGCAATGACCATGTAGAATAGCTCTTCCCCAAGTCTGCAACATGATGTAGGTTCAGGTATCATGGGTTACATGGTCTTATGAAAACTATGTGGCCTTACCTTTTTTTTAATTATGGTGTTTTGAGATTCGAACGAGCCATAGACAAACCCAGGTATTGTCCCTGAGCATTCCTTCTATGGGTAAAGAGGTATCTTTATAAAAGGGTTCTGGTCATTGCATCATATACCTGTTTCCAATTCCCATGTATCGTTAAGTACTCAGTCATGTTTCTATATCACCTGTACCAGTGGAACTGACCTACCTCAGAGTTCCTTCATGCTCTGATCCACTATAAAAACTAAATACTCCTTGAAGAAAGCATTCATATCCAATTCATCCTCATATGGTATAAAAACTTATGATGAGTATGGATTGTATCATTGAAGGTGTGATGCAAGAAAGAAAAAAATAAATGAACTAGTTTCTATTAGTATTTTCCAACTAGTAATCCATTATTATTATTTAATTCCCAACCTATGAGGTCCCAACAGACCTTGGTGAGTGCTTACCCTATATATGAATATTTCTATGGACCACCCCTAGTGAGACTCACTTTAAAACACAGTCAGCTACCTCGAACTCATGTGGTCGTGGGAGTTTGTTAACATATGAATCTTGTCTAGACTATGCCTTCAGTATACACATCATGATCAAATAGTCATACTCTATTGTATCCTTCACGATACATGGTCCATACATATCTTCTTCCCCTGCCACTATCCACAAAATAGGTGAGTGACAAGACCAACCATATAAAGTTGGATAAGGAGCCATCTCAATACTAGCATGAATGTTTCTATCATAAGATAAGTCCAAAAAGGAATACATTTCCCCCAAGGACCTCAAATATAATGTACACAAGCACAGAGACAATAGGGAAAAGATATCCACTAAGACAAATAACCATTCTAATATGTAAACCTCATATCACATATACTGTTATAGTCTCTCACATATGTATGAAGTATGGAACCCTCATCAAATGATCAATGAAAAATAACACATTATACCTTCTATGAGTTGATCAGAGAAGAACAGTAATGGAATCCCTCGAAACATCATCCCATTTCAATGTAGGAATGAAAAAAATTTATATTCCCATTTAGTCAATGATGTTCTACATTCACCTCTTGGTAGTAGGAACACTAGTTGATGAAGCCAACAATTTCATGTTGGATACTAGGTCACCAATAATAGCATCGTAGATCCTGAAACATTTTTTTTCATCTGGGATAACATCCCATGTTGAGGTATGAAATTACCACATAATCTCCTCTCTAATGTCTCTCAGGACCCATACATGCCCCAGGAACACTATGCTAAAATCCCTATCCATAGTCCAATGTGAATATGTATCATCATATGAAAAAAATACCATCATTTTAAGGCCATCATAATTTCATGATAGATTCATTCTTACCTGGTTCATATGAGTAGATGTCAATACTAAGGATAACTGGATATTTTGATTGTGTTCCTCTAGAACCTCAGCATGTATATCTAAAAACAAGGCTATAATCTTTCATTAATAAATTTAGTTCAGAAACCTTAGTGTCTGAGTATTCCAAAACAGAGAATCAACCACATAATTGTATTTACCAAGCCTGTAGTTGATCTTGAAATCAAAATACATGACATACTCACCCAAACTAGGTTTATTGAGATTTAGTTACCACTATTTAAATTTGTACATGAATATCTATTGGTATGAAAATACCATGAAAACACTCTTCCTAAATATAGTGTCTCCAATAGTTTATGGTAATATCTATAGTTGAAATATTGAGATTGTTCGTCATGTAATTCTACTTGTTAGGCCTCAACTGACTAGACTCGTACACACTAAATTGGTCATCCTATATGAGAAATTTTCCAACCCTAATACCCGAAATGTAAAAGTATAAAATATATCTTCATCCTTACATTGTAAGAATCAGTTTCAGCTCTCAAATCAGTCTTACATTCAACTATTGAAATATTTTTTCACAAGATTATAACTATATGAATTTCACACCCTTCTTTGTCAAGCCCATAATTTGTGATTCGAGGAGAAAAATATATAGGATGAAGAATCTAAAATATCTTTCTGGAAAAATGAAATTCCAAATTACAAATATTTTCTTGTGATGCTCTTAGGAAACTATAGCTCTCACTTTCTCTAGGAATGATGAAACTCATTTTTCCATGATAATGTGTCCCATGAAGTGGATTTAATTGATCCCATATTGACATTTACTACTCCTAGAATATAGGTGATTCTCTTCCAATGTATTTAGTGTTATCCCATGATTGCGGACATTTTCATGTATGCATAATGAATACAACAATATATCATCAACAAAGATTACAACAAATGAATCTAGAAATTGGAGGAAACCCTCATTCATAATAGCCATGAAGATATAAGGAGCATTAATTTGTCCAAAATGCATGAAAAGGTGACATAATAGATCATATGTACTACTCAATGCTATGTTGGGTATTTCTAAGGTCCTGACACACACCTGATGATATCCTCACCTCATATTTATATATGAAAACCATTTTTTCTACATAGATCTAGTCATTGATGAATTTTATACTAGAAAATGAAAATTGGTTCTTTATCATCATATGATTCAACAATGGTAATACATCATGATTAGGAGGGTACCATCCACCTTCTTTGAGAAAAGGACCAGTGAACACCAAAGAGAAGTACATGGGTGTATAAATCAATTATCCTTCAAATCGTCCAACTCATTCTTGAGATCAAAAATATCCAAAGGTTCCGTAGTATATTGATGAATGGTCATGGGTGTTTCTCCTAGTACTAGATTAATAGTAATCTCAACCAATGAAACCATATTTAGAGGATTGAACACTTTAGGAAGCTATATATAAAATGATTCACAATAGGAGGAAAAAAGAGCTTCATAAAAATTGTTCATCAAGGAAAAGACTAGCTATCTGAGCTATCACACTACCCTTCCCCTGCCACTCGGGTGAATTTATCGCATCACTGACTTACCATTCCTCCTTAGGCATTTTCTGAATTACATATGTTAATTTAAAAGTCACCCAATGATGATAATATTCAATATTGGATCATCAAGTAATTAAAAAGTCCAATATAATGATTTCATCAAATCTCATCATGTCGAGGATGAAGAGATTTCATATGAAAAGGAAACAACATATCTCAATGAAAACATGCCTAAAATGGTGAATGGAATTTGTACAGATAGCTAATAGTGTGTATAATATCATAATTCCATTAATGTTATCAATATTGAGGCCCAAACATCCCAAAAACATCTCATATATATATATATATATATATATATATATATATATATTAGTATGAAGCACTGAGGTCGAATAAATCAATCACAAATGTAGATGTGACTAGAATAGTATATTTTATAGTAGATGGTCATGATCACTTCTCCTCTTCTGTAGGATGGACTATAAGGGTCTGGCATGTACCACAGCTCCGAGTCACTGCCTAACTACCCTTAACTACAAACCTCTACAAGAATTGTGAATCAGAAATTTGAATTTATCTACCTCGACCACCACCTCAGTCAGATTGGCTAGTGGTATTCTATCTCCCAAACTAATATGATCCAATTTGTCCAAATCCTAGATGAGGAGTTGGTGCAGTTCCCTACTTGCTGGGTATTTTAGATACTGACCTGTGAAATCACTGAATATGCAACATCCTGACATAGCCTTCATGCTCGAATAGATAATATGTGCACTTTGTTCTTGAATTTACTAGCTTCATACACTGGTGAATACCCATAAATTTTGTGTGTGTGATGATCTTGACTATTTCCCCATCTTGAATTAGCCTCAAAGAACATATTTCTACCATAATGAACCACAGATAGCTCAAGTTGTCGAACGGCCCTGACTCAACCCTTTAGTTTCCCTCAAGTTATTCTCTATAATAAGTTCATCGTTGATGATTTTAATTATGGTTTTCATTATAAACATGAAGACATATGATTGAATGGAATATACCAATCCATCCATGAGTATCAAAGTGGATATAAGATCATCAACATTAATAGCGGGAAAAACCCACTAAACGTTATTGAAAATCATAAACTACCACATGAAAGACATTCTCCCCTACTGCATGTTCTGGAATTATCTCGAGCCGTCAGATGTCAGAGACTATGGAAAGAAGTAGTCAAAAAATGTTTTCTTATCCATCACCAGAAAATGTGGGAGGATGCTATTTCTAAATCTCATGAGTCAAATTGTACATGATTTGGGATGGTCAAACTACACATTGCATCAACTAAATCATACTAAAGAAACCCTATCAGAATTGGGAATATTTGACCATATCTAGAACATGTAGACATTATATAGGTTGATCTATAGTAGGAATGACTAGTAGCTCAGGGTCCATAGCCTCAAGGGCATGGTTTTCACTACCGTTAGGGAATACGTCAAGAGGACATCATGGTGGAATGACCCTATTAAGCTAAACACACACCAAAAAAGAGATTTATGAAATTTAGAATATTTTATTTTAGAAATTATGATATATTTAAATCCTTCCATTATAAATAATCATTCTACTCTACATGATTAAAAATTCCCTTCTAGAGTGTAGAAAGTGACCACAATGGGAAATAATAAAGTAAGAGATACCCCATACCCACTACTATGGTTGGAATCAGGTCCACATTTTTATATCTGACATATATAAAATGGTCATTTTCAATTTAATTGTTATATTCCTTTCAAAATTGTTCTTGGTTAAAAATAATTAAAAATATATTAATTGAATAATTTTGTGGATTAATATTGCTAATCCATATTGGAAAATACTCCTTATGAACCGAAATGTAGCATCTACTTTACCAACACCATAACACATTTCAAATGATGTGATTGATGGTCCATATCTCCACATTTCATAATTTAAAACATAAGGTGTCTACATAAACCTATTCAGAAAACAAATTATTATGTTATTGTAGACACATTATGTATAATTTTTCTTTAATCCAAACCTGTAGTGTCATCACAATTATGTATAATCAAGGAACTGTAAATATGAAATGGGAAAATTCATGCCAAAAATAAATGTAACAAGGAATGATTCATGGTTAATCATTATGATTGGGCCTATTAACGGTGTATATGAAAATTATACTTGACCTCATATCAATGGAAAAATGATGAAATTAAACCTCCCCCATACTAATAATAATAACCACGAAAATACATTTTTATCACCCATTGATGAAATGATCTTAACTGTAATAAGAAAAAATATAACACGAATTATAATTATGGAAACAAAGGATTTACCACAAACCTAGGATAATGATGTCCAAGAATGGATTACAGAAAACTTCTTAAAATTCCCAATCTTTAATATATTTTCAATAAATTGTTAGTCAAGAATAGAACCACTCTAATAATACATTGTAACATCCCAACCCAAGATCCACTAAACACATGCCCTTGATTTAGTGGGTCACATGGCCTCAAATGTGTCCCCTCATTAACCACATGACTCTAACTAGTAGTAAGGGTGTAAAGGTGTAACTGTGGGGAGAATATAATCTCTTGTCATAATAGAACAATTAATACAATGAAATATAATAAATAAATAATGCAAACTATAATTAGATAAAATTAATAAATGGTTGAAGCATAAATAGATAACTAAGTAGATAAGATTGAAAATATAATAAATTAAAAATCCTATAATAATATCATAAGCCTCTTTAGAAATGTCTTATACATTGACGCATATCATGATGTAGAAGAGTATGAATATAGTAAGATACATTAATTTTAAACAATAGTACAAAATAAAAAAGGACAAAAAAGTTCTATAATCCCACTGCTCTTATGATTGATCTTATTCTCATAATAACCAACTATAGGTAATCATGACCAAAACATGAAATATAATCCTTCCCATATCAGTACCTACTTATAGTTAATCTTCTCTGGTGATAGAAATACCCTTAGTAGGGTGTAAGATAATTCTCTATAGGCCACTACCAAAATTGTATATGTGTAATCCAAATAGGGATCAAAACTAAAAAATGTACAAGTATAAAAAATATTTAATACAATGGAAAATAAATAAATAAATAAGCTACACAGGTTCTTATGGGACACTAGACATATACACCTTCTTTGGTTCATTATCAAAAAGGAAATATTTAATATTCAGTATAAATATATATTCGTAATATATAGTGTAATATTATAGTTTAAATCCACTTTTATAAACCATGTATGTGTTGAAGTAGGTCTCTATATTCCAGGAATACTAGTGCTAGTTGGACCATATCATAACATTGAAATCTACTACCTGTCTAACGAGCCAATAACCTCAAGAAATTGGGATCATTCCCTATATCCAAGTAGAGAGAGAGATTCCAAAGAACCACACTCATGATGTTGATTTATCCTTCATAGAAGCACTATAACTGTGGAATTTGTTGTGTATGCCCAATTTCCATATAGGGTCACTAGTGTGAGCTGCCTTGCTGGACAAATGATATAAGGGAGTGTGATTATACACTATACCCAATGGGGACATACTGTAGAGACCCAAGCATGACATAAATGGACATTAGATTACTTTTTTGTAAAACATAATACATGACACAAACAAATTCCCATGATCGTATTAGTTTAGTGTCTTTGGAAACTATGAACATAATATTCTAATCTTGGTGAATGATATTCAACATATCCCATAATGATCTTCCAAAAAAAAATTTCTACCTAAACCCATTTTTATATTCTGGGGAAAATATAACATAGAAAGGTTGAGCTCAAATTCTCAGCAAGGGTAAACATGGAGAAAATAAATCAAATCATAAAAATTTGAATGTTAAGACATGATCATAAATTTTGAACATCAAAATCAAGATTCATTAAATAAATCTTGGCAGTACATAATTCATAGATCATAATGAAACATTTATCATGATAAAATGTCATGGGAATGAAACATGGAATTATGGAAAACCATTATGCGCATAATATTATTTCAATTGTATCCACGACATTGATTCCAAAACCATCGTAGTTGACGAATTCCATTACAAAACCAGGTTTACTTGTCGTTCAAGTTATGTATTACAGAACTAGATTTACCAGTCATTCCAGTCATTTCTACCTCATGAGATATAAATCATTACCCAATGCATTGAAGGCAAATATAGGTCACACGCATCTCCTAATGAAATCATTCTTACATGTGGCACAAAAACATAAATCATTATGCATAGCATATCCCATGAAATAAAATCATATTGTTATACATAATACCATGATATCAAAATCCATATAAGATAAATGGACTTAATGAAAATAATTCCATCATTGACATAATCAAATAAAATTAATAATAGGTTTATAAACATAACCCTATGACATCTAAGATTGGAAATAATTTTGATATGGAAGTTGATCTTAATTCCTGAGGAAAATATACTTTCTTCTTTAAAAACATTTTAATATCTCAAAATGTCGTGAAATTTTAAAAGAAAAAAATTTAGTTGAAAATAAACATGAAATATTTTAGAGTAAAATTCATGTAAATAAGGAATTAAGAAGACGTTAAAAACTATTCATTCCATACAAGTTAAAAAACATTCCCCTTGTACTTTTATGAAAAAAAATCCAAAAGTACCTCATTTGGAAAATAAAAGAACAAATCCTTCTGTACCATGTATTAAAACTCAAAAACTTGATAAAAATGATTTGAAAAATACATACAATAATATTAAAAATTATATGAAAACATTTTTATATAACGGGGAAATATATGATAAATATATCCCCAGAAAATACTTATGTATAAATAATCTCAGATAAAAATGAGATTGAAAAATTATCCCTTGCCTAATGTCTGATTTCATCTATATTTTCCAAAAACTACGGTATATTGGGTTAAATCACACTATTAACATGAAAAATAACCATATTATTACTTATTATATCATATATGAATCACTTATGAATTTATATTACCTGTTCATTTTTCAACTCCATGTTAAAGAAACATTTTGGGTAATAATCAATTCAGTTATCACACGTGTTGGGACATGTTATTCATTATAGTATTAACTAAATAATGATTAAATTACTTACAGAATGAAAAAAAAAATTTATATATCATATATATTCTGTATATATATATACACACACACATAATATATTGATAAATGGAATGAAATACATAGTTCATAGAGATGGTAGGCCATACGTATGCATGAACGTTATTTTTGTTTCCTTATTAAATTGAATAGAATTACGTTATTGAAATATATATATATACATGAATACTATAGAAATATTATGTCATGTATTTAATGATTATTTATTATATATTATTTATAATCATTCTTGAATGGTGAACATGTATAATTAATCACATCGCATCATGGAGAAAATAAGTCGTATGTACGCACGATCGACAATACCATTCGCATAGTTTTTGAATGTTATTGAATTGGATGCTTTGTAATATCTCTGAATTAGTTTTATGTTATAATTATAATATATAGTTATTATTTCCACCATTATAACCATCCATGTAAGGTGGTGGTGAAAAATAGATTACACCATAGCGTGGAGACAATAATATATACGTAAGAATAAGCAATGATTTTGTTTTTCGTAGGATGGTTAGAATGTGAAATACAGTTGATTAATATTTATAGAAACATATAAGTATATTAGTGATAAATATGTCATTAAATTATCATCTAAAAACTAAATAAGTGTCTGTTGAATAAGAAATAAATTATACTGAATTGTTAGAAGAGATTACATCTTCCTCGACATGCCTCCTTTAAATTTCATCTTAGTGCACAAGAGTTAGGTTTTTGAGAAAACTAGAACCTATAGAATGTAACTGGGGAATTTTATAAGATAAATATGTAGTTTTTGTCTTAGCTTTAAGACTCAAAATGGAGTGAAGTGGAGAGGGATGAGGTACCCTTTTATAAGAGTGGAAAGGGGCACATCTGGAAAGGTCCAAAATATTAATTTTCTATAAATTGAATTTCGACATAAAATGGTAAAAAACAAATTTGTTCTAAGAAAATGTGATTTTTGTTCAAATAACCATAATATACAAATTCTTTGACATGTTTTTAATTTTATTTTTCCTTATCTTTTTTGTTTTACCTTTATTTTTCCTTTTTTAATCATACATGTGATATCATGATATTTACACATTGTGGGTTTATGTAATTTCCATATCACGTCAAACTACACACACAATGTTATTTATGAATTATTTATACTTATAATAACTATTTCTCATAATATTAGATTTTTATGAATTGAATATTATTAATTAAACAATTTTATGTTTTAAGATATGAATTGCGCCAATTGTGGACACTATTCATACTTTACTATTTTTTAATAATTCATAAAAACCTTATTATATCAATCCAAAGGAATTAAAACATATATAATAATTGAATATCATCCATAAAATTAGTGGATGACTAGAAAATAAGAATAATTACATTAGTCTAAATTTTTATAAATTCATTTATTAGGATCGTTCATTAATGAGGTAATAAGTACATCGTAATTGTCTCAAAAATAAATATATTTATCTAATTTAAAAAAAACATATATACAATACCATGATTTTAGAAATAGTTTAAGATTTATATTATCTATTTATATAAATAGATAGATATTATATAACCACATTTTAAAATCAATTTTGTAAAATATATATGATTAGGATATAGTTACCTTCATATTAATAATTATAAACTATCATTTTCACATCTAAGTGAATCCATGGGCTCCCAAAATCGACTCAAGGATTTCCATTGTCTGAAATATCTCATCCAATAGAAATATAGCTTTTTAGGGTAGTTTAATATTATTTTAATATTATTTTTACGCATATTTACCATATTTACCTTTTAACCATTGTAAATAAAATAAATACTGATGTTACTATTCATAATGTTTGAAAATAAAAAAGTAAAATTTTACAAAATTTGAACCATATGATTCCAAATATAAAATATCTTTTTCCAAATAAAAAAAACAGTTTTTGTAGAAATGAATTTAAAATAAATCACATTATCAGAAAAACAGGTTATTGTTTAAAACATTGAAAAATATTGAAATATTTTTGCATATGAATTCAACGTAAATTTAATCTCAGTAAATTAAATTGTATTATAAAATAAAAATATATTATATTTATACGTTTAAATAATTCAATTATATATTTTTAAATATAAATTATATCGATGAAAAAACAAATTTAATTAAAATTTAGCATATTTTCATGATTCATTAAAATATGGATGTTATCAGAAATATATCAAAAATTAATCCAAAGTAAAATTTTATTCCCCGGTTTAAAATAAGAAGTTTTTATTGTCAAATATAACTTATAAAAGTGTCAAAAACTAGATTTAAAAACAGTGTGCCAGTAAAAGGCGGTAAAACATCATCTCATTAAATACTTATTTTATCCAAAAAATTGATTTTTTTTCATATCATGTGTAAGATGAATTATAATTTTATATAAAAGAAAAAATGTGGGTAATAAAATACATAAAGGAAATTTTATATGATATTTTAAAATTATATCATTTCTTAGTGGAACTCGGTATCGCATACAATGCTAGCTATCAAGGAAGGTCACTCTAGAGTGTAACACAAGCCAGGTCACGGTTGTGTGTAGTTCAAGCTTCTTTTGGTGTGGTGTATAAAATAATCCCAACATAGTTCATTAATACATTGAAAAAAATCTATAAATAGTGTTGTGTGAAATGAATTCTATAAAAAGAACTTGAAATTGTGTGCATCACAAGCCAAGAATAGTGTTGCGTATACAACAAGATTTTACAGTGTTGCATTGAGCATAATCTACTTTTTAGAGCGTAAAACACAAGACAAAAATGAAATGAAAATGAATCTATCTCATAAAATATCGGGGTGTTATACTTACCATCATACAATGGGTATATAAATGTGTATAATATGTATAACTAGAGTTTGGCAATACCCCCCCCCATAAAATTATTTCAAATAACCTCTATGTATAAGTTTAATAATCATTCATAATATAATAGTCATGAGTAATAACAATATTTTTCAACTAACACATGAAGAATTACCTTTTATATGTTCCATTAGCTAAGATCAATTACATTTAAAACATTCCCATATATGATAATCATAAAAAGTATAATAAATACTATTGAAATTACCATACATTTGGATCAATACTTTTAGAACCAGTTGATTAAATTTAATAAAAGAAATCAAATATTCCAAATCCATTTTATTTAAATAAACCCATTAAATTTATCAACACCTGATAAACTCATTTATAAGGCTCAAGGATCAACTCAAAGGGTTCGTGGTCAATTCATTTAATGTTATCCATAATCTTATATAAGACATCCTATAAAAAATATTCACTATAACAAATAAATTCAATTCATTTGGATATAGAAAACTTGTTATAAGGCCCAAAGGGATATTTAGAAGATGACGTGATAATTAAATAAATTTTCCAATTGGTAAATTCCAACCATAAGAGGGGAAAGAACCTAAGGGGTGTCATTTGGTACATTTAATACCAATAATTAAAGGCCAATTTCATTTAAAAACTATTATGGATACTGAATAATTTATTTATATATTTTATCAACTAGACCAAAAATGGTAATTTTCAATGGTACACACATGGGGTGTCCATATATGATGTGTGGAACCTCTAAACCACCAAACATTATTCAACTAACATGTATATAGGTATGAGGGTCTATTAGACATGAAGGAATCAATATACTTGGGATTCTCGTCAAAAGACGATGTGCATCACAATGAAATAATTACAAAAAAGACAAAACTAAAATGGAAAATGACATGAACACCTAACTCAAGGAAATAGTTGAATCCTCACTCGATTTTATCCTTAGATTCGATGTAGATTGGAAGATATCTAAGAAATGGTCTAATTCTTTGATAATATTTCATATGATCCCACACCATAATAGTGCAATGGATTTTATTATTAACATATATTAGAGTTGATATGTTCATAGAGATAACTGAGGAGGATCCAATGCTTTTGAACGATTGAAGAATGAACTCTATATGGAGGAATTTCATTAATTCCTAGAATTAGGTGTATTTATCTCAAATGAGAATAATAACGGTTCTTGACCACTAGATGGAGATGATGAAAACTATTATAATCATATAACATAAGTGAGGGGAAATACAGTCATTTCACCACCAAATATTAAAGCACAGGGCCCTCAATGTTTTGAAAAAACATTCAAAACCCATGGTTAGATCAATGCTACTGAGAGAGAATCACATGGTTAGGTGAAAAATAATACTAACCATGTACATAATAGGAATAAGTTCACTTACCAATGTTTATAACATGATACACACTATATGCATCGGGTTGCAAAGTAGCTGACAAACCATGATTCCCAGTATCTTTATCCCATTTTAGAGCCTTAGGTTTTGAACGAGCCCCAAGCACACCTGTGACCACTATGAAATTATAAGTCATCATTAATTGGTCTCTATGAGACTTGAAAATTGAAAAAATAATGATCAATACCTTGATCGGAAGAGAAGTCATTATATTTATAAAAAATCAAAATTTATCTCTTTTGGAAAATTGCTAGTATTTTCTTTTTAATTTTCGTAAAAAAAACAATTTATTGAAATAATTTTTTTATAAAACGTGATATATTTTTAAAAAAATCATGAAAATAATATTTTAGAAAATATAATATTAATTAAAAAAAATTGACCGAAAAGAAAAATATTGTTGTCTATTCTTGAAAACCCTAATTCATTATATAAAATAATTAAAGTGAGGAAAATTAAAGTAAAAACATTTTTATTAAGAGATTTATCTAGTATAACAACATTAAATACATTAATTAACTAATGATAATATAATTTCATCAATGAATATTCTATAATAAACTATACAAATTAAACAAATTAGGAAATATAATCCACTTACCTTAGGTTTGAATTCCTTTGAATGTATTTGAACCTCCCATATAATAAATTTAAGTTTATTATAATTTTATTACATATCCATAATCATATAAATCCTACCATATTTAATTTACTTATATCCTTTTTCACCCATTAATTAACAATTCCTTAATAAAGTCACCAATAAATGTGATAACTGGTTAATTTTTTAAGTTTGTTTTGGTTCTCTAGTGTTTGGGATTTTTACATTGATCATGTTTCCATAATCTCCATAATTATAATTATGTTTTAAATATCTTATATTATCATCATATTAAAATTTATACTCAGTAAAATAAATTATTGAAAAAAGCTTCACAATTCCAGGATACGGTAGGTCAAACGTATCCATAAAAGATTCATCCATTTTTCAAAATATAGAACTGAATATTGGTAAATAACTAATAAAACATCTATAATTATTATTATAATATATATATATATATATATATTATTCATTATATAAATCTTTATTACAATCCATATAAAATTGGAATGAATAAAAAATTCCATCGCTCTGTGGAAGTGGTTATCCACACATACGCATGAATGATGTTATCGTTTTCCAATGGTTTGGATGTAAGAAGGTAGATGTGACATTATTATTATATAGGTATAATTATTTCATGAATGTAATATATAAATATTAAATTAATAATAATTACCATTTCTTATACATGAGGGTGGAAAATGACTTATATCTCTATGTGGAGATGTTAAATTGTACGTATACACAAGCAATGATTTCACATCCTAGATGAAGGAAATATGTTGAATAAAGTGGGGTTAGTAATCACAATAAAATTTCAATATATTTATGAATAGGAACTCATTATTTTATGAAGAATATAATATATTCATTGGAGGTAAAAAATGAATTGAAAATAAATTAGTCTGTTAATGTGATTACATCTTATTTTAAAAAACCCCATCAGATAACCTCTTATGGGATCTTGGATATCATTTTTGGAAGACCAAAAATACTATAATATTGATATGTGATTTTATAAGAGAACTTGGCCATGTTTGGTTGAGCTATAAGGATCAAATAGGCGTGATAAAGAGAAGCTAGGGTGCCCTTCTACAATAGAGGAGAGGGAAACCTATTTAATTTCAAATAAATGTGAAATATATTAATGAAATTAACAAGATAAATGGTTGCCAATGGGATATAAATGGGAATTGGATGAATGATTCCTATTAATTTATCCCCTTATCTTCGTTTTATTTTTATATTATTTACCAATAATATTATAATATAATATTTTGTTAAAATTCATTAAAATAAATTTTTAGACTTTTCATTTTATTTGACATAAAATAATAAACTAAAACTCATGAATTTTAATCTAATACATTAACATAAAAATAAAAAATCATATTAATCAGAAAAATATCGATTGAATTAACTCACTTAAATAAAAAAAAGGTTTTATACATTAAAAATGATTTATTTCATTTTTTAAATTGGATAAATAAGGTATTATTGTTCCATAAGAATTTAATGTTATTTTATAACTACTAAATTTTATAAAAATAATTTCATAAATAAAATAATTTCATTATTCCATAATAGAACCATATATTTTTTCCTATTGATATGTAGTCCATATGCTGATACATAAGATATATTTAAAACAATAAGTGACATTTTGTTACTCTCATTGAATTATATATTTTATAGTTTAATTTTATAGAAAAGTGTTAATTGATCAAAAAAAGATTGAGAATATAGTGATAAGGGTAGAATTAAATTCATCCAGTAAGAATTAAAATGAAATTTTATTGCATTATTACTTAGTTTTATCCCAGATTAAGTTGCTTTTCCCAATACTGATATGAATTTTATTCAACTATTAATATTAATAATTCCTAAATTAAAAGGGGGATTTTGAACAAATATAAACATCGTATATCCAAATAATTTAAAAAATCAGATAATAATATTTTCAATTTTTTGAAATAAATTTTAAAAAATAACCACTCATCATTTAATAAAAAGCTGTTTTCAGAAATTTACAATTTTAAGAATAAGAGATTGTTTTTTTATCTACTAACTAAAAATATATTAAATGAATGTTATAAAGATTTATTAAATAATATATACTTTTATATAATTAATTTAAATAATTAAAAATATGTTAACAATTTAAATTTTTAATACAAATATACACCATGTGGAAAAAAATATTATTTCAATAAAATATCTCTTTTACATTCAAATGATTTTTTTATTTATAATTTATTTATACAAATACCTTTTATAGATATGTAACAATAAATGTTTTGAAGTATAGACCCATTAATACCAATGTTAAGGTGATTAAAATATTTCATAATATTATTATTTCCATTTAAACTTGTTATTTCTTGTAACACAAGCTATCAATGATATAAAATATATTCAGGTATTATATTCCATATAAACATGGGGTTTTATATCATGGTTTCTCAGTGAAAGAATGGAATTAATTTTTACTTACTTATAATTTGCTAAAGTCTCATAGTTAGTTTTCCATCAAGTAGGCCTTGTCTGTTTTGGATTCCATTTAATGAAAATATATTATTATTAATTTTTTTTGAGAATTTTGTGTGTGTTAAGATCAATGTGTGCGAGTGGGGTTATGTTGAGATTGGAAATTCCTTTTCAATCTTTAGAAATCTATCTTCCCTTAGGGTTTAAGTGTGAAGGTATTGAATATGTTTTGTGGTCCATAAATTCAATCGTTATCTTTTCTTTTACCTTAGTTCCTGTGGTGGAGGTCTCTAAATTTTTAAAGAAAAGAAATTAGAAATTAATTAATTATATAATAATAAAATACCTTACTAAAGCCTCCATAAATATGTATTTATCCGAATGGGAATTGGGTTTTAAGTGGAAACCTATTTTAAAAATATTACAATTGTATTATTAAAATAATATGATGGTTTTTCTTCAGATAGTAATTTCATAAGGGTGTTTTAAAAATATTAATTTGATATGACACTCTGGATGGTTTTCTAAATGTGTACATTTTATTATTTAGAAATTTGAATTTAGAAAACATTAATGGAAATTGTTTATGTAATTTTCAAGGTTCATGGATTTATATTGAAACAGTAGAAGGGTCTTGAAAACACAATTTTGGTACTTCAAATATGTATTTAAAAAATGAGAGTGAAATATTTTTTATAATGTTTTTTAAAATGTAATTTTCAAAATTGGATTGGAATTCATAATTTAGCATGTTATTGTAAATAGATTTAAAATATATTATATTAATATAATTCATTTTATTTTAAAGTTGAAAGGATTAATGTTCTATTTTTATTATTTGTGATTATTTTCTGTTTTTCTTGATAGTTAACCAAGGGTCAACACATCCCCTAGTGGATTGTTGGTATTGGTGGTTAACCTGGAGTGAAACTTTCGCACATTTCATTATTGTTATTTATTGTGAACTAATTATGACAAAACCCCTAGGAGATTAGTGGTATACTATAGTTTACACAAGGTGAACATGGCCCTGGGGGCAGCCAAGACTAAGAGTTAAAATTAGGGTGAGCAGGAGACATGTGTGGATGTTCTTGATTTGATGATGGGTAAATTACCCATGGATGCATCTTGTTTAGACTTGGTTTAATGAATTTATCACTACTAATTTAATATTAAATATTTTCATAAAAGTGATCTCAGATACACACCATTACAATTTTATGCTACAAAATACCAAAAAATGAGTGAATATGATCCCCAAAATGGGACAATTTTTAATGATTTTTTATTAAATATTTTATAGAATATTTTTTTATATTTATCACATTATCACCTTCTCATAGACTATTATTAGAATGATTTTTGTAGGGATATAATTGGTAGTGGCATAATGAGATACAATCACACCTTTCTCAAGATTCCATGACACTTGGGTGTCCAAATTAACATTGTTCTTCTTCACAAGTACATGTATTGGAAAAGTTTCAAATGGGTTTGAATGTGAGTTGGAATCTTATGTTAGAGTTAGTCAATGATACTGGGAAGGAATTGATACCAGTTGGAAAAAACTTATACTGATCAGTTTTATATTATTTATTCTTTATAATCATGATTATAATCCATGAACATGTGATCCAGTTGGTATGTATGACACATTAATTTTATAAATCATGTGAGGTTCTAGTTATTTTCCCCCACATTCATCTTTGATGATTGGTTTCTATTTATATATCAATTTCATTTTATTTACACCATAATTATACTTTGATATGTGTGAATGGTCTAGCCATTATATAATTACTACCCCTTACCTCTAAGCAGCAACCTATGGAATACGGCAAGGCAAGCCAGAGGACTTCCATCATTCCTATAGTCTATACGCTGGCCAGTGATCAAGGGTTACTAGAACATACAATTTACATCTTATGTAATATAATGTCACCATTTCTTATAAGTGGGATATAGGACCATTATTTTCCGCCAATAATTATCCAAAATACTTTCTGAATAGATAAAAGATTATAATTATTCTCTATCATCACTAGTTCTCAAATTTGATACTTGACTTTTTCAAAAAACCTCTTTTATGTGGACCTCTGGATTGAGTTCTCTTATCATTACTTGTATATCTTGAGCATTAACATAATAAATTCAATCATTATACCTCAATAATTTTTTAGTATTTTTCCCTCTCAAAAAATACTACATGTATTTTCTTGGAAGCCTACTTATTAGAGGGGTTGTCCCGATAGTATCACTTTATTTCATTATGTTACCAAATAAAGATACATTTTATTGTTTTTGGTATAATTTTATTTCCAAAAATATCCAAAAAAACAACTCCTATCACCATACAGGTAATTTTGAAAACAATAATATCATAATATACAATAACTCCTATAGTATATTTTTTGTGTCATTTTAAACGTGATTTAGTGTTTATGCATTAGTTTTTAAAGAACTTCCCCAAACAGAATGGGTATTTTCTACATGAATATTCATTGAACATAAAATAATAAGAATTCTATTTTCAGTCATATCACTTACCCATTCCATTATTGTGTATAAGGATTAGTTATTTAGTAATATATGAAAACCTCTCATAAATAATCGATTACTTCCAAGTTGATATACTCACTGCCTCAAACATGTCAGAGTTTATCGGTTTTCATAATATGTTATTTCTCTACATCATTCTAGTATTTTGGAATTTCCCAACAGGATCAAACATATACTACATTAATTAGAAATTTTAATGTCTAATTATTTCATCTATAAAATTGATTAAGTGACAATTCTCATACATAGTTTCTACAGGAAAAGAACTAAACACATTAATGTATATAAATTTTAGAAGATTAGTGCCCATTTCCCCATTCCCAACAAAATGTGTCATGTAATGTTTTTATTTTAATCAATAGAGAATTTTTTTAAGTGTATTTATTTTAACTGAATCTACATATCCCTCTTTGTTTATAATTTTCATCAATTATCCATTTACATGACCAATGTGGAAATTCAATAACTAGGTTTAATATAATTCATGTAAACATTAATCATTACGTATTTTTTTCAATAATATAATACAAAATACCATTATTTAAATTAAATATAACATAATTTTTTTTTTCTTTTTAAATGGAATAGATTTTAATTCAATATTTGATAATAAATCCATTTGTATCTAGGGAGGATACAAAAAAAATATGAATTTAGTGAAATGAGGTAAATAATATTAGCATCATAAAACCAATATCATTCTTTTTAACAATATAATGTATTAAAATCATACATATATGGAATGAAGACCTGATTTTTAGGACTCTCTAAGAACCTCCAATCCTCTAATAATATTTTTTAGTCTACACGGTTACATCATTTACAAATATACTTGTTCACAATAATATATTTATAATAACCAATTTGTATAAAATAAAATAAAACCCTATATTGGAATTAAACCTAATGATTCACCATACATATTTACCTATGTATGGTTCATCTCCAAATATCCCAAAATGCGACATAAAAAATATAAAATATTTATTTCTGTTAACTGACATTTTATAATACCTTCAATGGAAACATGATTCTTAAGAGTCTTATAGTTAAGATGAGACTTTGGTATTTTATCCTTGTTCTTCCCTTTATTCACCACAAAGATATATGTATTTGTACACCCCACATCTTTATCTAATTGGATAACTAATATGAAGAGTTAGAAGATTATCTTCTCATTATTTCTCATAACATAACTAATAATGAAAATAGAGAATCTCATTGATATTGAAAATATAATGAGATATTTTAATAATACAACTATGAAATGCCATTTCCAACCACTCTATGATGATAATAATCTCTAATAAATCACGTCTAGAAAATTTGGAATCACAAAAATTGGATGTGAATAATGCATTGAAACACTCATATATCTCTTGTCTCACCTTCTCGTGATAAAGTACACAAAGGTGACACTTCATGTTATATAAATCTATGTCCCCTTGTATCTTTATGGGATTATTGGACTTGGAAGATATACTGATGTTGTGTAAATTAGTGTAATTATCCAAATTTTTCATATAATGATAATGTTCATCTATGTGATCTAAATTGATAGTATCTTCATGAATATGGTTTTCTAACACTGATGGCATATTATAATGTCCATATTCATATTACATTACTATAAATATGATCCTATGAGAATATTATCATTCATTAATATTGAACTTATTTATATAATCTATTATATCATGATTCTAATTTCAATAATGTATAATTTCATATATTTATTGCATTATATGGATGAAATATTTTGATAATAATTTGTTAATATCTCGCTATTTTATTAAAAATCAATATCCATGACCATTAGAATCAAAATATAATGTCCTATTTATATTATAATGAAAATGATCAACATGTCTATTCTAATGTTCAAAGAGAGGTCCTAGTCAATTATATGATGGTATTTATTTAAAAATAGTATCTTCCACCATCAGTAACTCATATCTCCATTCACTATAGAGTTGAATCCCCAATCATGAGAAAATTTACATGAATTCCATCAGCACATATATCCATATTAATAATATACTATAAAACAAAAATTATATTGATGTTAATTTTATTAGTTTAATAAGAAACTAATTTTTAAACTCCTTATTAAATGAAAATCTCTAAGCTAAGGATATAATCATGTACATAGATCTAATAGTTCCATTACAAGTAATGTAAAGGAATGATATACTCATTTATTAAATTTTTAAAATGTTTTTATCTGTAAGAAAAAATTTATCATTTTATCATTATACACACTTATTAATATTATTTGGGATATCTTTATATATTTACCATGTACAATTAAAATATATTCAGGGAATATTTTATTTTACTTCTATTTTTAATATTTTTAAATAATTTATTAAGATAATTTTATAAATTAATAGAAAACAATTTTCCATCCAATGACATAAATAAAATAATAATTGTGTCTTAGTAATGAGGATTTTTAATGGTTAATTTATTTAGTGGACTATAAAGTGACCCTTAACCTTATGGAAGAATCCTCGAAACATAATAAAAGTTGAGATAAAAATTTCCACCTCTACTCTATTGCGACTCCTCATTTTTTACCCTCGTCTTCAATCTGGATTAGCCCTCACTATCATAGGACCTCATTATATTACAAAAGATTTTACTTATATATGGGTTATTGGAATCAAGTTATTAGTTAAATACTATTTATAAAATATATTTCACATATTCATTCACATATATAACATATGATGGCATGAATCATATTCAATAATTTTAGTATCATAATATTAATTTAAGAACCCTAGTAATGATATTTATATTATTATAAACCAAATATATACAATGGTTGGGATATGGTCATGACCATACATTCATGAAATGAATACATATTTTTAAACTAGATAATATTAAATATGAAATTTAATCAATAAACTAAAATTATATAAAATTCATTATATAGTAATGTTGATACAATTTCATGATTCATGCAGATAACTATTTTATCCTCTCCCATGAATACAAATATTTCATTCAATCCTCCAATTGTTTTGAAAATATTTAAATATAAATCGTAAAATCCATGAAAAAAGATCATATAAAATTTATAATTTTTTTTCGATTTAAAAATATCTCCCACTAATAATCATTCTTCATCGATAATCTCACTAATATATTTTTTCATATTGTCATCTCATTTGTGGAATCAAAGGTGGATACCCTCTAGTGATGAATTCAACATGCTCTATAGACATTGAGTCATCACTACAGATTTCTCTATGTTCAAGAGAGAATGATATAATGGTTTTTCCCATTAATTTTGGTATCCACATTAATCTATTTAAGGTTAAAGGATAATTGTTTTCAAAGTAAACTTGAGAAGATGGATGATGAGGATCGCATAATGGTGCATAGAGTATTCTAGAAATAGAGGTCTCTAGTAATTTAAAGAATTCTCATGAAATTTTTTCTAGGTTGAAAACCATTAAGGTTGATAATGATAATATATATATATATATATATTTCAATAGTTAACGAATAAAAAATTGAACTTGGAGACGTATAATTTAATCCATCCATAAAAAACCACATTTCCAAATAAATATATTATCACTATTATTTAATTTAAATATTTTAATTAACTAGACCCGAACATCCATCTGGACAGTGCTAAACGGGTCGGTTGCTACTACCTTTGGTGCATCTCACCGAATGCCAAAGTATGTCGACTAGTAGCAAGGGTCTTATAGGTATAGTGGGGAGGATATACCCTCTCAGAGGATAATAATGGTATTGGTTCGGGTGTAAAAATAAATATGTATTGGAATAAATGACTCAGCTAACTCGAACTAGCCCCGCAGAGCGGATGATCATTCTATATTGATAAATAGAGGAAGAAATAAATATAAACAGTAGCAGAAGAAGGTAAATTTAATAGCATTCTAATCACTTGTAACTACTACTAAACATCAAAACATGCATCAAAAGAAGGTCATATATGTCATTATAAATATAAAGGGTGCCAATGGATAACCAATTTTATCTAAATAAAAAGTAAGCATGCAGATATAGGAAACGAAGAAAAACAAAATAATATTCTGTTAGGAAAGGCCTCAAGGTCCATTCCATCCCAATCCAATAGCTAATGTATCCTTGCTTCGGAAGCTCGCCTATTTAATGAACGTAAATCCAAAAAGTCTACTCACATCTCAAAGGTCCCAAGAAAGGTGTGAGACGATTCATATTAGGATACCACCCAATAATGTGTACCAAATATAAGTGATTAAGAAGGCTTGTAGTTATAAGGAAAACTTTAAATATTATGATACACAAAAAAAATATACTCCACTAGTGCTCTGAATCCACCATGATGTGTCATCTCCTTCATCCAATGCCAAAATCATTATCAAGTAACCTGGAACCATGTTCCCTCTAACACATCGTGTCTCAAGTAAAAATGTATTGAAGGAACGCCAAAGAAATAGTAACCCAGTGGAATAGTGATGCATGTCCTCAT
The DNA here is from genome assembly GCA_963277665.1 of Viscum album. Taxonomy (NCBI): domain Eukaryota; kingdom Viridiplantae; phylum Streptophyta; class Magnoliopsida; order Santalales; family Viscaceae; genus Viscum; species Viscum album. The sequence goes on along the minus strand of OY728151.1, from coordinate 1,062,648,564 downwards.
ATAAGTAACCAGAGGGACAATGATGTCTGTCCTAAAATAAAGTATCTTGAGAGGCACCAATGTCTGCCATCAAATAATGTAACCGAAGGGACATCGATGACTACCATCACTTAACATTGATCCTCTCACCCTTACCCGATAGGATCGATACTAACCCATGAAGGCTCCCCACCATCCATGTGGCTTCCCACGACAAGCACCACCAATACAATAGTACCTAAACCACAACTAATAGGGACCTCTACCCACAAGAGTGGTAAAAACCACCATATCGTTGAGTCTCTCTCTGTGTACACTAATAAATGTTCTGAGTGAGTAGTAATCACCAAAATAGTACCGAAACCACAACGTCTCTAACACCTCGAGTCCACACGACTGTGTAACTCACGTCTGATGGCCTCGCCATCCTAGTATCCCAGGCCATGCCCAACCTGACAGTAACCAATCCTTTGCCAACATCCATGATGCCCAATCCCCTGGCCCAAACAACCAAATGTAACCCAGGACATGGCCAACCTAGGATCTTCATCACTCAAGAATATCCGGGTCACGCCCAACACAACTGCAATGGTTCCAACATATGAAATTTAGAACATACATATAAAATCAAAAAATATCACTTTTAAACAGGAAAAAAAACTAAACAATGGAAATTCACTAACCAAGCATTGTCCCATTCCATCACTGAGGTCTTTAATGTCCCCAAAAATTCATATCAAGGTTAAAAAAAATAAACTCCACAATTTTAAACAATTAATTTAAATTATAACCATTATGGAATCCACCATCCAAAATGCCCCAATGAGCAACGACCACTCACCCAACCATACTCAAGAAAAGTATGTAACATGGCATACCCAAATGGATACCATAGGTCAACTAACAATTAATCATTCAATAACAGGTAAAACAGGGTCACACTCAAAATACCCAAAATGCGGCAAAGGATGAACCACCCCAATCTTTGTGAAACCACAAAAAGATTATTGACCAAATTACATGAGACTCGTAGATGTAGGAACATCTAATATAGAGCTATAATTTGAATTTGATCTTCGTATATCTACATTTCTATCAAATCAAGGTAATTCCACTCAGATGGAAACTGCAACGGGTGAGGAAAAGGATCAAGAACCTAATAGGGTGTGTAGGTTTATCCTTTTTGTTGCAATCCTGCAGCCACTAACGGATTGAATAACAAACCATTGATGATGAATCTAAGAGATGAACTGTTTTCAACCTTATCGAGAATAAAGGCTTGAAAACTAGAAAGAAGAACGTATTCTCTAGAATATGACATGATTACCTTTCATTTTAGAGAACAAAAATAAAAGTACATAGCCTATATTAAGGACTACACTCAGTGTAGTAGCCTTTTCTGTACACCAACTTAAGCGAAGGTATCCACACTGCTTGGACGTTCCACACGGGTTGACACATGGCATAAACTCATCAGGTACATAGAAAGGAGGAAACACAACATTTCAAGAAAAACTACATACCGTTTATGAAGAATCTCTTACATTGTCATCACATGACATGTACTCGGCAAGCACCTGGTTGGTACACTCCAAACCCATACATAGTGTGTACTTTAGAGTATACTATGTTTAGTATGAAAATTTCAAGAACATCCCAGATTTTCCTAGTTTCCTTAGAAACAATTCAAACAATCAAATCAGGTCTGGATTTTGACCCTCCCAAAAAACTTGGATTCGTATAATCTCTAGACCCTAACATAGATCATCCCCGAGCTATCAAATGAAACTCAGAGATGGCACAGAATATCCTACCCCGAATAAAGTAACCCAAACTCCTTTAGTCTCAATGATTCTTTCTAAATTCATTAAGGGGCTCCCCACCTTAGGAACTACCTAAATCGATCTCAACCCTACAAAAATCAACATTGAAAGTGTTCACTAACCTTTTTCCAGACACATGGACCTCTTGTGATGCATCATCACCCCTACGCCTCATTGGTTCTCCTCTGTCATTCTTGACACTCAAAACATAACCTGAAATGCATCGGTGTCCATCTCTATGTGGTCTTGTATCCCATGGATGCTCAAAATGAACTTGGTGCCAGCACCTCATGTAACTCACATTCTCGATGCCCTGATGCCCAAGGCACCCCAAGTAACCCGCATCATCAATGCCTCGATACCCAAGAAACATCATGTAACCCGCATCCCTGATGCCCCAGTGCCACACATCTCATACATATATATAAAAATACCATGTAGATGATATGGTGCCAATCCCACTAACCAACATCTAGTCGGTACTCATAAATCCTTTGCAACTCCTTCACTCAAAATGGACATGCCTCAATAGGTTATTACAAAACGAAAAAAGTCACGACCACACCCGCTGTGTACCTCTAACCGTTGTCAGCTCACTAGCCTACTTAGCACCTTGCATCTCCACGGGGTGCACCTGGCCTGATGTGTGGCTGCCTGATGCTTGACCTCCTTGTGGTGCTGCTCCCTTCACAGGCCTCTGACCCCTCAGATGGGTGACGTTGTCCCTATTAGGTCCTCCACATGCAGCTGAAACTTGGTTACCCTATCCTGGTACCAAAAATGATCCAACACCATATGCCACAGTTATTCTTAGTCCATACCTTCCAGCTATCTTAGAAGGCTACCTGTAGAACCTTTTTAGATGCCTGACATGTCCACATGACCGACACTCCTTTGGAGGCCTATCACACTAAGTCCAAACATGTCCTACTTATCCACAATGAAATAAAACAACAGAAGAACTATTATATGGTGTTCTAGCTAGGTCCTTCAACAAATTTCCCTACTAAAACTCATCATGTCATTGCTACCTGTAATCTGAACCTTAACATGAAGCGGTCTTCTGGCCAACCTGGGGCCTATCCCTATGGCTACCTTTCTATATAAGTTCCTGATTCATTACCTCTACGAAAGAAAATAGCCTGATGATAGTCTCCTAGATTCGAATGGTGTGTCATAATCCATCTTTGAAGAGCCTCACACTTGATGCATCATCACTTACCATGCTGGGTGAAAAGCGATAAAACTCGGTGAAAGTAGTTTCATAGTCCATGAAGGACATATCTCCCTACTGAAGGATCAAGAACTCTCATGTTCTCTCTTCCCTTAGTGTCTCTGGGTATAAGTGCTCGAAAAAACTATCCTCAAATACTTTCCATGCTAGTCCATTGTTCATGTGAGACTGAACTTGCACATCCCACCAGGGCTTTGCCGGTCCTCGCAGCATGTACATCGCCAGCTTGACACTCCACCCTGGAGGCATTTCAAGCTACTCAAATATCATATGCATGATCTCTACCAAGTTTTTAGCCTCCTGTAGACCACCCTCACCTTGGAAAAGTGGAGGTTTCTGTGACTGGAACACCATCATCAGATATTCCATAGATGGCTCTGTACCCTACACACCTCTATCAATCCCATGGAAGACAAGTACCAGGCTAACTAAGAGCTGCTTGTCGAGGCATGGTCCGAACATCACCAAACCCTACTATTGTCCTGCTAGCACTGGATCCAGGACATGTTCCTGTCCCTGGGCATGTACTGACAGCTCATGCTCTGCCTACACAGGATCCTGATCCAGATTCTGCTCTTGCGGCATTATACTATCGTCCACTTGATACTCCATCTGAGTAAACTAAAAGAAATCTGCTGAATACCACAAATGGTCAGACATCCAATATATATATATATATATAACAATATATACTCAATGAATATTAGGAAAGCAGTAAAGAGGAATCATAACACAACTATCCATAAATTCCCCTATGGAAAACCATTCCCATGGCATCCCTTCCTCAAGGCCTTTTTACCAACCCTCATAGATACTGGTATCAAATGTACCTCGGTCCATGCCCGTCCGGACAACCAATGCTGCTCAAATCAACAACCGTTTCCCCCAATCCTATTGATCAAAATCACATCAACCATAGTACATGCCTACTCGTACAAGAGCTAGACCGAAATACCCCGCCACGTGCAATTCTACAAATATAGAAAGCATGACATAACACATTGCAATAAACCAGAAATTTTATAAGGAATTTCACCTATTCCCATTTCAAAAGAATATAAGGCATGTCAATTGATATTATTCACATCGAGTTATCACATCATACGGCTTACATGTAGTTAGGAAATTGAAATACCATAAACTGTGCCTATTAAATGTAAAAAAATCACGACTTTCCATATCGGGTCAAGGTCTAATTCTCTTTTACCGCATATGGTCATGGTTTATGTATCACAATCATTAACATCACACAACAAATGAGTTACCATGTTGGAAATAGTATAAATAATAATCTGTGCAAAAAGAAAATAGCAATTCCCAAGCATGGAAACATGGTCCATCCCTCGTAATTGGGGTTGCAGGCACCTAAGAACAAGCTAGAATCCCCGTTCCAGTCACAACCAATCTCCAGTCTACCATATCCCAAAGAGTAAAACAAACACAAATAAAAAGATAAGCCTCAATCTCATTAGTATAAAGGGAAACACTAATACTAAATACCTATCTAGGACACCTCCAATAACACATTGTAATGACCCAGACCTAAACAGCCACCCGAACAGTGCTAAATGGGTCGAGTGTTACTTCCATAGGCGCATCTCTCCAAATGCTGATGGCTGCCGACTAGTAGCGATGGTCTTATAGGTATAGTGTGGAGGATATTCCCTCTCGAAATATAATAATGGTACCCGTATGAGTATAATAATAAATATGAAATAGAATAAACAACTCAACAGACTCTAACTAGACTCATAGAGCGGAAGCACATTCAATATTGATAAAAATTGGAAGCAAAAAATAACAACAACAATAGCAGACTATAAAAAGAAACGCATGCTGGTAACTTGTAATTACTACTGAAGAAAAAATCATGGATCCAAAAAAGGTCATACATATCCAAAAATTTATAAAGGGAGCGAATTACTTTACAACTATGTCTACATAACATGTAATCATACTAATACATGGAAGGAAGGAATAAATAATAATCTCTAGCTAGGCATGACGTCATGGTCCATACCATCTACATGCAATAACCAATGCAGTCTAGCTCCTAAAGCATTCCTCTTTCCTGCACATAATTCCAAAAAGCCTACACATGTCCCAGAGGGCCCATGCAGTGTGTGAGACGAATCTCATGAGGATACCACCAAATGGTGTGTACCTAATATATGTTTTTAAGAAGTCATGCAGTTATAAGGAAAATAGTAAACTGTACAATTCACAAATAAACATAAACTCCACTAGTGCTCTGTAGCCACCATGAAGTGTCACCTACTTTGGCCAATAGTGGAATCTATTCCATGTAACTCGACACCATGAGCCTAATGACACTGCGTGTATCATGTACTGACATCCTGAAGGCATGCCTAATAAATAGTAACCCAGAAAAACAGTGATAGTTGTCCTCAGATATGTAACCAGTGGGACAAAGATGTCTTCCATAAAATAACGTAACCGAAGTGATAACAATGTCTTCTCTCAAATAATGTATCCTGAGGGACAACGATTTCTACCCTCAAATAATGGAGAGCCTCTACCTCCTACCTGATAGCCTCAATGAAATCCCTTAAGGGATCCTCACCTTCTATGTTGCTTCCTATGGAAAGCACCCCAAAACCAATAGTTCCTTAACCACAACTAATGGAGGCCTCTACCCAAAAGATTGATCAAAACCACCTCATCACGGGGTCTCAAGCCGATGTCAATGACACCCAATCCTGTGGCCTGAACCACCCAACGTAACACGGGCCAAGCCCTACCTGTGATCTTTATCACTCAAGAATATCTGGGCCTCACCCAATAGAACTGTAATGGTTCCAGCATATGCAATACAAAAATTACATATAAAATCAAAATAATCACTTTTAAATAGCCAAAAAAATAAACAGCTAAAATTCAATAACAAAATTTTGTCTAATAAAAGCACTGAGGACTTTAATATCTCCAACCATTCATATCAAGGATCAATAAACAAAACTCAACAGTTTAAAACCATTCAATTCAATTATTACAATTTTGGCATCCCTCGACAAAAATGTCCAGATGAGCAATGAGCACTCCCCCAACCCCGCTCAAGAAAAACAGGTAACATGGCATACCCAAAGGCATCCCATAGGTCAAATAACAATTAAAAGTCAATAAAATGTTAATAAGGGTCTCACTCAAAATACCTGAAAATGTGACGAAGGTCGTGCCACCGAAAAGTCTATGAGAAAAAAGAGGAATGCACCACCACCATGAGACTCATAGACATAGGTACATCCAATATAGAGATCTAATTCGATGTCGATCTTCATAGATCTATTTTTCCATAAAATCTAGGCAATTCCACTCAGATGGAAACTGCGACATGTGAGGCCAAGCATTATGAACGGAACAAGGTGCACAGGTTTAGTATTGCTGTTGTGATCTTGCAGCCACCAATAGATTGATGAACCGATGATGGATGATGAATCGTGGAGAATAATCATTTACATCATTCAGGAGCATCATGGTCCTAAAACGGGGAATAAGATGGTTTTTTCATGAATAAGACGCGATGCCCATTCATTTATGCGAATAAAAATAAAAGTATACGACATGTATTAAGGAATACACGCTATGTAGTATCCTTTTCCGTAATATGACTTAAGATAAGGTAGACACACGACATGGACTTTCCAAATAGGTTGACACATTGCTTGAACATAACCGGTACATAGAAAAGAGGATACATGACATATTGAGAAACACTACACTCTGTGTAGTTGGAAATTCCTACACGGTCATCACACATCATGTAATCATCGAGCACATGGCCAATACATTCCTAAACCATACACAGTGTGTACATTTGAGTGCACGGTGTGTAGTTTGGAAATTTCCAGAACTACACAGATTTTCCTAGTTTCCTCAGAAACAAATCATAAATTCAAATAGGATCAAGATTTTGACCCGTTTTAAAAACCTATGTTCTTACAAATATGATAAATTCTTGGGTAAATAAATATTATTTTAGGTATAAATATATCAAATCTTATTATAATAATATTCTATTTTTATAATACAAATTTTTATTCAAATCATATTTAATATATCATTTATCACAAGGCCATTAACATGGAAAATTATTTCTCCTGGTGGCATATCATGTTCTGATGTATGACTATTTCCTAAGATAGAAAATATCACTGAATTTTTCACCAATAATGAAATTCATATTATATCAACAACAATAGAGAATAATAAATTTTTAAATACTCAACTCATATATATATTTCATGAATAACATTTGATTTGATATTTTTTACCAACTCAAAATGAATAATGATTAAAAAAATACTGAAAACTATTTATTAAATATTGTAAATTTATATTTAATTTCGCTAAGGTTTATTATAATTATAGTATGTTACAATATAAGAACATTTCTTGTTAGCATTAGGTTAGTACACCTTCAATCCCAGGACAACATCATGAAAAACTATATGGCACATATAAATAAATGATTTTATATATAGCAACAATTTTAAAAACATATGACCACACACTTTGTAATGTAATTATTTTTTTAAATTACTAATAAAAAATGTGTCATATAGATTTCTGAAATTTATGTTTCATATTTCATTTCGTTGAATTTGATAAAATGATCTTTTATGAAATAAATGTAAATAGAATCATTGAGGCTTTTTAATTTCCATGAATGAACTAACAATATAAAATTTCATTAATGTAAATAACGTATATTTATTTTTTATAATTATTCATTAATCCATAAAATTTATTATCAGCCCAATCATGCCTACATCCACCAAATGATTTTCTCATTTTTTTCTTTAGTACCTTAGAGTAAAAAACACAAAATATATAATAATATAGATTTGGTAGTATAAGGAAAATTAAAAATATTCACTGAGTGGAACACCCAAAGAAAAATATAATTTCCAATTTCCTTCTCGAACATCATGTTCTCATAACCACATTTTATAAGAATACATTAAATGTAAAAAATTAGTATGTTTCTCTTTGTTAATGTTCCTACCAGTCTCCAATGAGAATATATTCATAGATTCTTAAATTTTTAATAACTCTATAAATCCATAAGGTTTCATCATAATCATTATTGCGTAATATTTTTCTAGTAGTGGGCTGTCACTCGGTAGGTTTTTCAAGGGATTCCCTATAATTCCCATTGGTCCAGAGGGTGATGGTTGGGCTAATAAAACCGTTTTAAACCATCACTTACCTAATCTTATACTATAATTTATATTTCCGCCATGTTTCTTCAATATTTACATTTTCTAGTATGATGTAGGATAACAAAATCTGTCTATTTAGTCATTATAATTTTGCAATGTAAACATCATGATATATCACAAGTTCTTTGTCAACATGAATGTCTGTATTTATCGATGGTCTATCATTAAAATGATCATCATTATATACCAACAGTCATCCATTGATATATAATTTTTTTGTATAAATTAATTTCCATAAATGGTACAATAATTATATATTATAATAATTCAATATTGTTTCATTACTACTTGGTGAAACTTTATTTTAAAGGGATATGGTTTAAATTCATATATCTTGGATCACTTAAGTTTATCATTATACAAGAACTTTGTGTATGTTTGTGGTGTTTGTATTGGAAATATGATAAGGAATTTCAATATATCCTTATTGAAGTAATCAAAACCCATTTAGTTTTATGCTTCTTAAAGAGACACATCAAACATTTTAATGTTCTGTGACAAGGATCGATCTATGTAGTTCAACATATTTTGTTAAGGATATCTAATTAAAAGAATCTTAGATGTGGATGTTGTGGAATTTATTCATGAAAATAACATTATTATCATCCTCACTGTTAATATGGCCAATGAGATTAAATTGTTCTCATGTGGAATGTGTCCTTGTTATGATTGATGTTATAGGGAAATAGTCAGGCATTAGTAGAATATTAGGACCTGACTAGAATAATGCCCTCCAAGTAGGGGAATTATTTTATTAGGATCATAACATGATAAAAGGATAATCCATATAGAATGGGGATCTCATGGTGGTGAACAATATTATAGAGATAGTATAGTGAAATGAGTTATGATATGCACACTCATGGGAATATGGATCAGTTGGGATAGACATAGACGGTTTTCATGTTTTTTATAAAACATGGGTAGGTTTCTAAATACTCTATCTGACTGGAATCAATGTACACATAGATTGAGATGAGAGGTTTATTTTTCCTATGATATGACAATATAATGAGGATTAACATCATATTGTAAAGGCCTTTATGTGTTGTTTCATATCATGTGACATGGATGCTTATTTTTCATTACAGCGATGAAAATATAAAATTTAGTATGGATTATACATATGGATATTACCTAATATTCACAACCCAATTAGTTGACATGTTTAATTCAGGGATATTTGGCGCTTACTCATAGTAGCATGCCCATTGAATCATTTTAATTGTGTTAATGGAATAGATAACTCTGATATCTATACATATGAGAGTCATGATCGATGTGATAAATAATAGTTAATTATATATAGATTATATTGTATGAGTGATACAAATAAAATTAATATGGGTATTAAGCATAGATAGTAGGTCCAATCCTTTTTCTTACATTTAACGGATGTTTCCATAGATAGATGACTCATTCTCCAGGTCTAGAGATTAGATATGTGGATTAAGGTTCATGAAATATTGGGTCCATAAATATTCCCCACTAAATAATTGGTATATTTTTATCTTTTGGTAATTGGTTAATATAGATAAAAAATAATGATCATGATGAATTTCCTTTTCCAGTTTTAGATGTCCCCAAAAAGAACCATTTTGGGTCCAATAGTAGTGAGGATGCCAATCCTATCGTCTTCCTTCCAACTCATAGAAACGGAAGTATATAGTGGCATAAAATGTAATACCACCTAACGTACATGGACTTTCCACTAGAATGGATTTATGGATGGAGAGTACATACATCATTGAGGAAGGATACGAAACTCGAATTCCATCCTAATATGAATATATGATATGAAGGGGTTAATTGATTATGACACCACTAATGGTAAAACCTATAAGAGAGATAAATTTCAAGGACCCTTATATCAAGGGCATCTATGATGAAAGTGGTTCATTCTTCTATGAATTACATAGAGTTGTGTATGTAATGACATTAGAGGGGGTCTTAAAATTTGGAGTCTCGAGTAGAAGGTTATATAGAAATAATTATCTACTATTTAAATTATATTTTTCATGTGTCTTTAGTAATGTTCTAAAATATTATTTCTCTCAAGTGATACTATAGTGATTTAATGGGTTCTCCAAATTGATTTTAGGGGTCATAAATTTTTTCCCCATAAGTGATACAGTGGTGATCATAGTGGCTCACCCCTACTAATGGATCATATTTTGGTCCTCCCTTATGTGGCTAAACAAGAGACTTCTATCAAGTGATACATGGTTGAAATGAAACCCAAATAGTATTAGGGAGAGCTTCTATTCAAGTAAATATAATTTAGAAGACTATTTTCAACAATAATAATGGATTTCTATAGATTACTTTCTAAGGATGTCACTCAATTTAATTTCCTTATTGGATTATTTTGATATGTTATTGATGAATTATGATGAAGTTGTTTTTTGAAATTGTTTCGGGTTTAATACACCTTAGGAACTCAATTACCCTATCTATTAGTTTATTTTCATTTATATTATTCCAAAATTTGATAAATAATTGTATTCATATACATTGAAATTAGGAAATGGGGATAATTGATATGATTCATTTTCTTATCTTCCAAATGGGGGAAAAGAGGAGCCTTGTGGTACTATTTATTAAATGATTAAGTACTATTGGTGAAGGTAGATTTCAGTGAATGTGGTGCATACTAGTGTAACATTTTTAGGTAACATGTATGTATGTTTTATCAATATATTGTTTACATAGACACACCCATTTATAAAATTCATGTGGTTGGGTTAAATTATAGTACCTTCCTCAAAAGCATTCCCATCATCTATCCAAGTTGTTTTACCCTCTTTAAGTAATTATCCCTTTAAAAATAGTTGAATGAAACACATACAACACTCTAGAAGGAACATTATTTTTACTAGTAGGATTTAATCATAAGGTCAATGTGATATTTCCATGAATTAGTTTCTATAAAGGGAATAATTATTAATGTAAGGTGGGGCATGATCATGATAATTTTGGTAGAAAGTCTTGAATGCATGCTATGAATTCTAGTGTTTTGTTAAATAATTTCACACAAGTCACCCAATCTATAACTATATATAGTGTGTATGTAAACCACTTTTTAGCCATATAATAAAGATATAAATTTCATTCGACATAGAGTCACCCATGTTTTTTTCTAGAAAATGGGATCTTCCCACCAGTGGGGCTTCACACATGTCTCCCGACATTGATGTTTAGTGTGAATGATGGGATAAAATATTGAGTGATAATTTCTTGTGACATACTAGGGTGAAGTATTTTAGGGAATTGAAAAAAAAATTCCTTCATAAAACACTTTTTTGAATTATTTTTTTGAATCAATTGTGAGAATGAATTTTCGACATTGTGAAATTATTTCATCATTGTTTCTTACCTCCTCCATTTGCATGATCAACGTATGTCTATTCATTTTTAGATCATTTATAGTGTACTAAAATTTTATATTTTTAGGAATAAATTATCACAAAATATTATTTTTATTTCATGTTATGTTTTCAATACTCACATCTAGGTTATTCTCGCAATTTTGGGATTATGATATTATCATAAATGAACATATTAATTCCCTTGGAATGAAAAGGTGTGGCTCAAACACCATAAATGAAATCATATATCAAAACCCTCCCTATTATATGAATATAGAATATAGATATTTGTGCTCAAACTAAGCCTACACATTTATATGATAACCTCCTGGTTTCCTGGGTACTCAAACATGACTAGATCAATCATTTATTTGAGTCAAACTTTTGTTATCAGAATCATTACTCACATGGTGCATCAGACGCGTCACATCACAGTTATGTCAAACACATGGTATCATATTCTTGATCCCAATATATTCAATTTCACATAAATTTTTTCATTTTTCAATGACCGATCAATTCAATTCCGAGTATTAATATTGGGATATTCATAATGGGGAAAAATATGGGCCTTGATCTAGGTCAATTTTTAAGGTGATAAAGAGTTGTTCGAAATTAAACTCTACACTTGAAAGGTTCAGAAATTATGTGGTTATATAGATTTCCAAAAAAATAATAATACAGTAACACTAATTTGGTCTCATATTTTGTACACTAAAGTATCCATCAATCAATGTCCTCTCACCCAACTCATAGATAATAAGACATCAGACTATTATGCATGTAAAAAGAATCGTGGATACCTATCCATAGGGATATGCATCATGAATTTTTTCCCTTCAATGAATCCTATTAATATATTGAAAAATTATCCTTGATGGACCATGAATTGTTGAAGCTTAATTTAGAAATTACATATAAAGGATGCATATACCGATATTGATATCTATATATAATTTTAGATGAAATCCTTTTTATATACCTATAGAAAATGATCTTCTTACCAGGGCCTAGCATCGTGACATGAAACATAAATTTACAGAATCCTTTAAAAATATTGAATAGTATTTAAATATAAATACCAAAAATAGTTGGGATACAACATTATATCTAAAATAAATTCGCAAACCCAATACTTGAGTGATTATTTCTACCATTAAACCAAGTCATCTTAATCATTTGACCTTTGTCTTTGATGTATAGATCCTTAGTAAATATTCAATTTCAATTTTATGATTTTAAATTCTTTCCATTTGGAGATCCTTTGATGGGGAACACATCTGATAAGAGGATATCTAAATATGAACTCTAATCCCACATGATACATATAATAGACTGGGTTTGTAATATATCATATCCTTCACTTCTATATTTAGTGATAAAAATATTAACATAACATTTTGTCATTTGATACTGATAAATTTTACTAAATTTTTAACATCAAAACAAAAAATTTCAAAATTGAATATTATCTCACATACATTCTGAAGGACCACTTATGTTTAGAGTTTTATATAATTATGATAGAGACATAAAAATATGGATTTAAAATCAATTGATACACAAATATCATCATTGTCTAGAACTATCCCAATGTTTTCCTATTTCACAATAGGTCATCAATATCATCCATGAAAAATTATTATAGAGAATATCATTTATCATATTCCCTCAGAACCTCAGTAAATGAAACATAAGAAAATGGTGATCTCGTATTCTCGATAAGAGTAAAAAATGAAGATATCAATCATAACATTAGCATAACTAAATCCAAATATGATATTGAATTTTAAAACATATTCCCATCAAATAAAATAATATTATGCTGAGTTAGAGAATAAATCATAGATTTTTAATACCAGAATTAAAATATAATCAAGGAAAAAATCACTGAAATAATAAAATAACACATAAAATTATGGAATACACTAAAGAATTGATAATCATTCCATTAGTAATCCATGTTCATTGCAAAAAACATATAACAGAATTCTGTTTGTGGCTACACCTCCTAGGAGGGACAAACCTCCAACCACAGTGGCATCCCATTACGCATTGTTGAATTTCTTCACTCCACAAACCATCAGAGTAGTAAATGTACCCTTCCAATACTATAATGGTGGATAAATTCACTTACTGAATTGAGTTTTCTCTTCTTTAATATAATGTGATACTAAACCAATTTCAGTCTCTAATCTAGTCAAATCTATTTCATGAGATATAAATAAATTCAATATGAATTATAGGGGAAAAATTCTCTCCTTCCATTCATTATAATATAACAACCATCCATGGTTATAATAAAACCACCATCCTTAGTTATATTGTAACCACCGCCACATAATAAAAAACATGCATATATATTCCATAATATCCAAAATCCTATTAGAACCCATGAAATGGAATTGGTTTCCATAAAAGTTTTATCATTGATTAACCCATGGGATTTGTTTTTCTAAAAAAACATTATATTTTAAAAATTAACCAATAATAAATAGAATAAAAAATTATAATTGAATGAAAACCCTAGAAAATCATATGTAACAAAAGATAATGTTACCATAGATGGAAAGGAATTTTTAAATATCACTTGAATTAATTATTCTAAAAAATAGTACTTCCATTTTAAAATAATTTATTTTTTAAGAGCCACATAATAATAAAACTAAAAATTGTCTTTTGAAAGGAATCATTATGTTCGTAAAGGAATCATAAAATCATTAAGGTATCATGAAAGTGGTAATATCAACTTCCTCCTTATATGTTATACAACATTCCTTCCATATTTTTCATAATTTTCACTAAATAAACCGCATTTAGAAATCGAAAAAATTGTATTATTTCAAATTGTTTTGTAAAAATGAAAAAATGCTAAATAATGACTTTAAACAATCGTAATATAATGTTAAAAATTAAAGAAATAGTTTTTTTAAATCATTGAATGGAAAAAATAGATATTTTGTGCAATCAAAAACAAAAATACTTTTTAAAATTATAGTCCCTTATAAATATCATATCATTGAAGTGATAATTGATAAAATGAATTTATTACATGTATCCATCATAAATACACATAATTACTTCTATATACCTCATTAGATAATCAAAATACATCCCACAAATAGTATTAACATGGAATAATAAATGAATTAATAGTTTTCTCAATGAATGGAATGTGAGTTAAGAAATCCCTTACAACTATGTATTGAGTCGAATCATACGCAATGTAAATTTAATAATTATCAAATGGAACATTTAATTACATTATGATAATTAATATCCTGATTTTATATATAATAGGTAAATATATAAACAACATATAATAAATAATTTTTGAATAAGTCATATATGTCATAGTGGTAAAATTTAGATGAGAAACACATTACAACATGCTTCATAATATTTTTGGGTAATTTCACGTCAAGTACTAAGGTATAAATAAATTTATTAATTTATTAAAACCCTATATTCGTATTTATAATACCCTATAATATAATTTTATCACAACTAACCACCCATTCATTTATAATAATTTATTATTCTCATTTTTTGGGTGTTCATTTCATGGATTCAGTGTCAGTTCACATGTGTATAATGATGGATTTTATTATCAAATGGATATAAAACACAAGAAGATAAATTAAATGGTATTAATTCAGTTAAAAAAATTCAATAGAATCTTAGATACTTTTTCCTCATAACATGTGAATGATTAATTTGATAAAATGTTAACGAAAATTGCCTAGATTATTTTTTCGTTTTTTACAATAACAATGTAGTTTCATTTTATTTAACACTTTATATCTATATTAGTTACATAACATGAAATATGATATAATATAACTGTTAAAATATTATTTGACCCTCATTATACATTTATGAACAACAATGTCTTCATTAATGTAAAAAATCATTTTCCATAGAGATTGTTTACCGCCATAATTTGAAAAAAAAAATTGTTTCATTGTATAAGTAGAGACAAGAAAATGGGTAGATAGAAGATGTAAAATTACGATTATACAATTATTGTAGATAAATTATTTTTTAGTTATTATAATTTTATGGTTTATGTGGCTTATGAGAATGTAGAAGTATAAAGATAAATTATGAGGCATTGTTTGAGAGATTTACCGCATGAATATGACCTCCATGAAGGACCCTTACAAAATTGGGAATTTATCATTGGGATAGACCATAAGTAGATGGAAGTGGGTGGATTGGGGATTATATGGTTTTTTACTCCTATAATATCATGTGTGGTTTCCTTCGATATTTATAGTACCTATAGTAACAATTTATTATGAAAATACTAGAAGACATGGCATGTATTAATATTATTAACTAAGGTTTAAATCTATATGATAGGTTAATTTAGTGACATTAAAATATATAAAACCTATTGATTTGGGAGATTTAAACCCATTATTATCCTATTATATAACTATATCACTTTTGAACAATGATAATTCAAAATTCATTTTATAATAAAATGATATTTCAAGAGATTCCTAAAGTTCCACTACTCCCTCTGATAAAAGGCCATAAAATATACCCACTTACTCATAAATATAAATCCCCTTGGGGAATACTACAAATACTAATATAAATTCAAAACATCCCTATATTCCTCCTAGAATAATTACCTTGGAAAGATGGAAATTCAATAAATATTTTCATCTCAAATCAAAAGATGTTACCCGATTTAGATGTAACGACTTCTCTCAAGTTCCCTTCCATTATCTTCCATCTCCACTAACTATGATATTATTATTAATTTATAGAATAAAAACAGTAGTAAAATAATTATCATATGATTATGGAATTATAGGGATCTGAACTACACTTACAAAATCCTCCATCTAATGAATACTAAGATATTCTTTCTGTGTTCGGCTAAAAACTACATCACGAAATGATTACTGTTCAATTTTCTTCTAAAACCTCTCATGGTGGTCATTATAATGGAAATTTATTTATATATGATATATATAATATTTTTATTGTCTCTATTATTCGGTATTTTTATTTAAATCAATCCTTTATTCTTTTCATAAAGTATAATTATGATAAATTCAATTGAGGCTGTGTAGACAACCACCCCTCAAAATGATACGACTTTTCCATGCCATATATAGAATATATAAATGATATAATTAATGAAATTACATAACATATATAAAATAGTTATTATAATGGAATTATAACAATCCTACATAACATTTTTTCATTCATTTAATATGATAATGAAATTAAAGTATGGTCCACGCGTACATATGTCATGTCCTCTCCATGAATTGTGCATTTCATTTACTATATCCAAATGTTATATACTATTATAAATACATATATAATTGATATATATGATATTAAAATCATGAATATCATTATTTAGATGTTAGACTTTTGACTACATGGGCAATTTATATCAAAACATGTTCATTTTTTGACTCATGTACATAACATTTACAAAATGACTCATATTAATATATATAATTATATAATTTTAATGATTGATGATATGGAATACAAAATTAATAAAAAACATGAAAAATGTTCAGAGGCATGTAAAAATTATCATATAATTATTATATAAATAATATTAAAAACAAATGAGACATGTCAGACTCAAGGGAAGGGACTTCATCTCAATCTGCTTTCATTGAGGCATATTTTGATTTATAAACACTATTCTTTTAAACAGTGTACAATTAACAAATTTTATTTTATATTCCATTCAACTTTTTTCAAAAGGAATATTTTATATTAATTGTTTTACTAAATGATAAAAATAATGTTTTTTTCTAGAATACATGGTGACAACTTCCTTCTTTCCACTTCTAATATTATTTGATATTTCGATTTTTTTTCAAGCCGTAATGTTTTGTAAAGAAAATAATTATTGTTTTATTTAATGAGTTTTATTGTTGTGAAAAAATTGTATATAGTTGAAATTTTAACTTTTTTATATTTCAGAAGTAATATTTATGGCAAAATTCCATAAAAAACCTGAAAAGATCCCTAATGATAATTAAAGTAAATTCTTTATCAAAAATCAATATGTAGTAATATTTATGGTTGGGGCCTTATTCCTTGTCACTATTTCAATTGGTGAACTCAACATAATACAGGTTCCTGTACAAATTCGCACAAAAAAGAAGTCATATTACCTTAGTCTATCCATTAACACATGGATAGTAAATTATGATTTCCCATCCATCTACATGTTATTGGTAATACAAAGAAACACAGTAATACAAGGATTCTTATATAAAATTCACTACAAGAATAAATTTATACACATATCCAGGTTTGAGACTATACTTTGAAGCACCCTGTGAATATGTACTATCTCTACAATGTAAAATACACTCAACTTATTAATGTTAAATTTCTCTTAGATTTGAAGGAAATTTAATACCCTTGTTTTTTGATCCACAGTTTCTTATATTGAATAATTCATCCCATGTTTCCATAATAATTCCTAAAAATACACTATAATAATGACCCAAATACATTCCAAAATGGAAAATTGTTTTAAAATACTAGTATGTTGCCAATGCTTAGCCTTCACCATCATGTCACAAAAATATCTGATTTCATTCTTCATTACAGGCCACTAATACATTCGATGAAGATCATAGTACATTTTATTCATTCCAGGATCTACTTTCCATTTTGAAAAATCCCTCATCATATCTCCTACATACACGTATGCACAATAAAATGGCCATGAACATGGATGATCACATCATCATCAGTGGTCTAGTCAGGAGGTTTCTCCCAAACATAAATTGTGAACCTCAATTCAAGGCACTCCAATTCCTTCTATTTTATCCTTATTTATTATAATAATGGGATAAACATATAAGGTCATGGAGTTAATATTATTATACTCATCCTAACCATCTATTTGCATCTTAGTAAACCTGCCCATCATTTTCCCCTCAAAACATGATCTCAGACTATTAAAGTATACATATTCCAATACAAGGAATAAGAAATGATAATCCTTTTTCCTTACATATAATACAACTCAATGTCAAAGGATTTCATTTAATTAAATATTATCCACATCCAAATATATGAATCTTTCTAGGAAAATATATATGTGATTCTCTTATGATGGGTACAGATAATAACCATATCACTTATAAGATATTTCAACCAAGAATTTAGGGTATTAACAAATAGGACCAACACGAGATTGGTTTTGGAACCACTTTTTGTATAAGGTTGTATTTTTTTCCAATAGTTGTTAATTACAATAAAAATAAAGAATATCAAGAAGTACTTCAATGAAATAGAGGATTGGAAATTCAGATGATTGTTGTACTGATCATAAGATCAAAGAACATGTGTCAAAGGTGACACATTGTTTACAACAGTGAAGAATCTGAGGTATAATCCATCCAAGGATGATTAAAGAATAATTGGATTTAGATGAATACCATGAAATTCCTCATGATTTCATGAGAACCATGCAAGAGACTTCTTGAAGAATTGAATCGTACGTTTTTCTTGAAGTAGAGAATGGTGGTTGAAGAAGAAGACGGTGTGGAAGGGATTAGAATTCTGAGATGGCCATGCACATTACATTGTCTCAAAATATGATGATGCTAATGCAGGTCTATCAAAGGATATATATCACGATAGTAGATTTCATGATGAAAGGTGAAGAATGGTTATGGGAAGAAGTGAAGAGAGAAATGAAAAAGGAAGAGACCATATGGAGGGGGCACAAAAGTACAGATACAAGGTGGTGCCGTGTACTTGAAGGAGAGGAAACTTGCGTGCCTTTTGTTTTTTCAAGATCAGAACATGGAAAAATGGAAAAGGAATGAGGGTCACGTAAGTATTAGGTTGGTCGCGCAAGTGACCAGCGCACCATGAAGAGACTTGTGCGCCAATGCCTACGAGGCTTGGAAACATGTGAGCTAGGTGTTCTTCATGATCAAAACATAAAAATATGGCAAAGGAAAGTAGGTTGCACAAGTATTGGTTTGTTCGCGCAAGTGAGTAGCACGATAGAGACGAGGGCGGTTGGAGCTGTGCACTGGGACTTGCGTTCCGTGAGGACACTTGCACGCCACCACGCAGGGGGTCCCGTTTGCCTTTAAATTTAGGACCACCCCACCTCATTTGGTACGGAGTTCAAGACATAGAGATTCATCAAGCTCTCATCACACAGATGGTTGAGCCGCACAAGTGGTAGTTGGGTCCCGTAAGTAGAGGCTACACACCGGTTATAGGATGCGCAACCAAGGCGGTTTGGGAGAGAAAGGAAGTGGGTCATGAATGTTTGTAGTTGAGGAAGGAAGTGTCACGCAGGTGCTTTGGTGACACTTGTGCGCCAGTTTGGACTTGCGCGCCGAAGACTTGGGCGTCAAATTGGGACTTGCACGACAAGCTTGGAGAAGAGAACCAGGTGTTGTTGGAGGACGCCCGTCTTTTTGGAGATGCAATAAAGATGAAAGATTGCTTGGTACGTTCAGGGAAACAGATAATGTATTCATTTGTGAAGATAGAAGAGAAGTGAACAATTTGGTGTTATGAATAGAAGTGGTACAACACACACATGACTGGTGTTTGACACCCTTGTGGTGCTTTGAGAAGAGAAGAAGAATGTTTTTTGCAACTAAACTCTGATCTGCAAAGAAAGAGGGGAATATATCAATACAACCAGGTGTTAGAATTGGGAATCAATAGAAGAGAAGAGGAGGATTTAGTGCATTCAGTTATTGCACTAAAGAATAAGATTGAATTCAAAAGAGCATCAACTATGTACTGTGATGCAAGATTTGTGTCTTGCTGAACAGGAGACAAAGACTTCAATGCAAATCTATTGAAGAGACCTTCATGTCTATAAACTGAGTTGGACTTCAACAAAGGCAATGAGCCAAGGGGAGACAATGGGAGTGACCCAAGGGAGGCAGTGAGCTATCCCTGAAAATTTGTAATGGAAGTGAGCCTAGGACAGAGTGAATATGCCCGAACCATTGTAATCCACAACTACTAAAGATTAGTGGGATTTGGTACGTCCGGCGACTTGGCGGTGTATGCTCCTTGGACGTAGCCATTAGTGGTGAACCAAGTTAATTTTTTTGTCATATCTATCCATATGAATGATTCATTACTGATCATATCCATCATATAGGTCTAACTAGTTCCCACCAACGTGGGAACAAGATCCACAAGTTTTAAAAGAAAAAGATGACACCCTGAGTCACCCCTCCCCTCTCAGGGTGTCCCGGGTCCTAAAATTGTTTATATGGTAGATTAATTCATGTTGACTAAATTTTAATGACACATACACCAGGAAATGATATACTCTAATCATCACATCTTAGTTCCTGATACCAAATAAATCAAAAAACATAGTTTACTATGCACCTGGGTTATGTAAGATCAGAATTGATGAAGTGGTGAAATTATTCCTTTTCCCATAAAAATATTTTTCACTTGCCTCATACCATTAGAAAATCACAAATTTATTGTTTTGTATTGAGATAAATTTTTCCAAGTGGACCATGTATTTGATGAAAATTTGGTAATATCCCACCAATCCCAATCACCTCTGAATATCAAAACAAATAAAAAGTACCAAATAAACAATGACATGAACATTTTATGGTTCCACAGACAAATATTCCTCCAAGATTATGTGACCAAAGTAATGAAACTCTTCAATAATTAAGTCACTCATAGAAATATTAACATAAATATGTTGTTCTATCAATATAAATAGGATTATTTCAAGAAGTTTGGCTCCTTCATCCTAAGACTAGGAGTACACAATGATTTCATCATTGTAGAAAAATACATTCTGAACTATGTACAGATAAAATATCTAGTTCATTGATGCCAAGAACACAAAATTTGTGTTTTGTAGGCATAATGACATCAATATTAACTCAAAAAACCCTTACCTAATTAAAAAAACTCTCTAAGATATATCATAGGCTCTCAGTCTCAACTGTTGATACATTGATCAAAAAAAAATCTTAAATAATATAATATAACCCTTGAAATGGTCCAAAACATAACCAATGTGTTGAATTAGATTATTTTTCTTAATCATTATCTAGTTCAACTTCTAGAAATCAGAACATAAAGGCAATGGTTTGGTATCCTTTTTGGAAAAAAAACTGGAGATCCCTAAGTTGACATACTTAGAAAAATAGTATTGTATCCTCCAACTCCACCAACTGAGTTTATATAACATTTTGTTTGACAACTTATATCATATACATTGGGAAAAAAGTTTAATCATAATTAATAATCAACTCAATTGTAAAGTCAACCTCTGTCTCTAGAGGGAAACCAATGAATTTCTAAGGAAACTAATATGGAAACAGATCCAGTATAGTAGGAAATATATCATGCTCCACTCCCATATGATCAAGCATAAGACTCACCATCAGGGTTGTGAGTTATCCAAACTACCAAAAAATGTTACCCTATAATGCATTTATAGATATAAAATTCTCTATATTGAACATAACATTTACCCTTTATAGATGTAAATGATACCCACTGATAATAAAATTCAATCTCGGATTGATTCAAAACTGAAAAGTCTCTTCCAAATTATAGGTCAAAACCTAACATCACAAATAATAACCAATACAAAATAAGATGTCACCCACCAACCTCCAGTAAAAACTCTTTCCAATGAATGATATATTCTAATCACACCCATAACATCATGAAAATACACATAATCCCAAAAATGAGCTCTATCTTCAGACACAAAACATTCAAAAATTTAGAATATTTGAATATCTATGAATACCATGTATCAAAAAAAATTTATAAATTAATGTTGCTAAAAATAATCTTACATTGGATAGTTTATGGTCCATCCTCACAACCATCGGGTATTCGATAAACTACATGAAGATGAAATATCCATAGGGATTGTGCTCTAGTCTAAATCACATAAATTATACTATACTACTTATATACAATATAATTACGTGGTGAACCTCATCTAAATCCATGACAAGTCTAGCTAGAATAACTCTAACTATCGAACTATTACAAGATCGCATATCCTCTTTTGACAGCATATGTCGGCCAAGATTTCCCATCCTCATCCATTAGTCTATGGTTCCTATAAATCTTCTATAGGTTTCCAATTACACAATATTAACATCAATATATTAGTGTCCATTATTAGAGATCTCACATGAGACTTGTTTAACAACACAACTAGAAAATAACACAACCACTCTCTTGATTGGATGATCCTCTCTCTTGTCTAATATATTTACTGATACGTTAATAGAAGTTATCTTAATGTCACATCCAACTATCAAATGAGAAAGAAAAAAAATTCCTAAGATGGTGCAACCTATCCAGAATTAGATGCCTCCAATATGTTGACCTTATAAACTAGTTTTATTCACTAACATAGAATTATTTTTTCCAGAAAATATATTCCCATATGAGTTTATCTCAAATATGAATCCATTTTAAAAACATTTCTCTATATATGTATAACCACCAGCTAAATATGGATAAAAATGATGTCAATTGGTGATGTCGATATCATAACCCCTCATTGAAATAATCCCTAGGTCAAATCAATAAAATCCATAACCCTTTCATGTCTTATATTGTCTAGGTATAAATGTTCTAAAAAATATTCTTAGAAGTCCATCCAAGTAATAGACTATGATTTCTTATCCAAGGATTTAATATCCAATCAGTGCTTTACTATTCCTCAAAACATTTTGGATTCCAAATTGACCCTCTTCTCCGTAGGGGTCCCCATGTGATCCAAAATTGTCTGGATAGACTCAATCTAGATCTCTACTACATCAAGATGACCTTCTACAATAATCGTCATAGGTTAGTGAAAGTAGAACTATATAATATGATCCAAAATACATGGGGATTCCTCCAATATATGTATCTCAATAATAAAAATTATTTGATTTAAATTACAATAGAAATACTCTTCCCTCTATCACCAAGAACTAATGGCACTTAATTTCCTACTACTGAAGGTTCATTCTCAACAATGTCATCATGTCACCCCATTGGTAAACATCATGGTGGTGGAATATCTCCACAATTCGAGAAGTATCATTTAGGGAACATAACCTAATATTTCATAATTACTATAATAATGTTAAGTACAATCAATAATATGATACATCACATACACTATCCTGATTGACATTACTCTAGTACTATTACAATTCCTGAAGATACCAATATGGGGACATAGATAACATTGTGTAAACCAACATCCCAATTTCAAAATTATCATTATTCACACTTTATTAATCACATATATTTAAAAAAAATCAGATACATATAATTGTAAATCGTTTATTATGAACTTTTATTTAAATCATTAGGAAACTGAAATACATTTCATATTTCCACAACATAATTTATAAAAAAACACACCACCACATGCTATTCTGAGTGTTCTATGTCCTAATGCATGGCACATAGATCACTGAGTGAAAAAATTATTCTTGAATGAAAAAATCGCATTCCATATAGACACATAAATAATATTTAAAAAACATTAAGATCACACAACACATAATTATCCCAATACAAAATTAAATGTAATAATAACATAAAAACATCAAGTACCACAAAACCAACCTTGGAAACTTGGGTTTTACCCCATACATGCGATAGCTACTCCCATGAAGAATCTCATAAATAATTGCATACAAATACTAACCTCATGTAAAGCATTCCCATACAAAAAATTAATAAAATATATAAGGATCTAATACCACATTGTATTTTCATAGCTCTAATCACACTACCTACATTCCGAACTAGTTGTCGACATGACCTTAAGGGTTCTCCCCATACTCCAGAGGCTGCCGACAAAAAGAAAGGACCTAATGATAAACATGTGATGACTATACCTAATTTTAAATAGAAAATCCAATGTGAAAATTAGAAAAATAATCGTATTAAAAACTTACCTATATCCTTACATAAAATATCACATTAAAAAAATTTGGAATGTACCAACAATAAATACCATAAACGTTTCACATCATGATATTCTAATTTCCATCTAAAACCATGATAAGATACCAAATTTGATCCCAAATAGATTCTAAAAGAATATTTGGTCCACACATCCATGAAACATCCCAAAATACTAACTCATCCTTATAGTATAACACATCTTCAATTTTCCTATCCAAAAATCATGTAACCTTCTTGGGTACAAATGTATTCCCAGTTAGGGTGTGATTCAATCTCAATAGGGCACCACCAACAGTTCCTATATAATTTTATAGTGTAATGAAAAAAACATTTTTGAGAATAGGATAAAGAAACTAATAAACAACGTGATAAATAAATAATGCATCTCAATATCAGTTATCAACTATATGTGTTAAAACCCTTAATCAAAAGATTTCATTCATTGACCAATTCCTTCAGAAAATCTAGAGAGCATTGAACCAATTACCATTACCATATGGAATTATCTTAGTTCACAGATCATTATGTCCTAATCATTACCAAGATTATGGATCATCATGTTTGGCATATTAGTTCATGTATTTGAAGCATTATGTCTAGCCATCTTATATCAGGTATATGGAACAGAATTCCCAATACCCCATGCCATGTGTTGTAACTATTATGTCCAATAAAAATCTTATAATATCACAATTTCCAACTTCTAACATACATTAACTTTTCTTCAAAGCTACATAGATTAGAATGGCAATTAATTACCATATTCTAATACAGTCATCATTTTTTCCCATATTTTATGATTAACCATTTTGACCATTCATTCATTTGACATTCCCATTAAATTTTAATCAACAATTTAATAATTTCAATATACCACATTTTCTATTTACCATTAATTTTCATTATCACATCACAATTACATTTAATTTCCAAGATAATCCAACTGATCCATTATTTCATGTTAACTTTTCATACAACTGTTAAAACTTGTTAATACTCATAAAACATATAATTTTTCACTTATCATCTAAATTCACTATTTTCAAGGAATTGAGACACCCCATGGGTAGCCATAGGCCAAGTCTCAAAATCAACAGTAGAATAGATGGGGTCTGTGAAGGGTATAATTTATAATTTTGGAATATTTTTTATCTACCATCTAAGGACAAAAGGAAATTGTAAGTAAGAATAATAGAAAAACGAAAAACATAATAATAAATTAAATTAAATTATAAATATATTAAAGACCACCTAGATTAATTTAAATAAAAAAAATTATATAATAAGAATTCTATTGAAGATTCATTTTGAGAAATAACCATAGAGAAAAATATCTTGGATGTAGGGTCCAAAATATTCGAAGTAATAGTAAATAAACCACAATGATTATTCCAAAAGCTAAAAGGAAAATGAGTGGGAGAATCACTTAGGGATAAATTTTTAACTAAATGAACATAAAATGACCTAATAATGATGATTAATCACCCTTGATGAAGGAGTGACCTCCTGTTCTTCACCCATATTTGTTGGATGAAAAATTGTGTAACAAATTAATGGAGATACCTTTAATTCTATGAGTGAAAAATTGAGATTTTAACAATTTAAATGAGGTGAATGTTTTTTACACATGGTTTTCAAGACCATCTTCCAACCATGCGATCTACTATATCCAAGGGAGGCATCTATCACACAAATTTTTAATGACCCTAAATGGGTATTCAATACGAGCATATATAGTGCGGTTGGATCTATTCAATGTTGAAACGTTTCATGGAACCCATTGTGCAGATTATGAACTATGAAACCCCTATAATATGGTAAATGGTCATAATTCTCAATTATCACAAATTATTTTATATATGAACAACATACATTAGATGACCCTCCATTATCTATTTTCATTCCGGGATCCATTGTGAAAAACCAGAGACCTTTCCTACACCCATAAAAAAATCAACAAACCACTTGAGTGGACTTTAAAGAAAATTAAAACTAAAAAATACCATTTCATAGGGTAAGAATAAATCATTAAATGTTTTATTAAGGTGGAAATTGATGTTATCATTCCCCATCAATCTAAATATTTATTATTCAAATAATGATGGAATTAAATGTAAAATCTAAAAAACATTTACTAAATTAGATATGATTGTTTCACTACTTGAATTGTATAATGGAACATGAAGGAAAATTTCTTATGGGGACTAGTAAAAGTATTATGTGCAGAAAGGATGTTAATTGGTGATTTGAATTCAAAATTAATAGAAATAAGTTTTTTAAATATGTGAATAGAAATAATTTTAATAGAATGAACCATCCATGCTCCGGTATTTCAAATTCAACAAGTATGTGAATTATGTTAACCAATACTTAGATATAAAGGTTAATAATGATGATCAATTTGAGAAACCACAAAAAATATGAGACAAAGGGATATTTAGTTTGATATTTATTTCTGATGAGGGGTACTATAATGATGTGTTGAAAGGTACACATACAATCCTATCATGATTTTTTACAATATTATCTGACTCTAGATATACCAACAATTTTATATATGGAGAATTTAATAAGGGTATAACATTACCACATCAACTGATTTGATGTTTTATTAGTTGTAAAAACCCCAAATTGAATGATGATCACATCTCTAGTGTATTTTTCCTACATTATTGATGTTTGTGGGAATATATGTCCTAAAAATATTTTTTCTTATTGTTTTAGTAAAATTTGATGACATATTAGGCATGTATTGGATTTCTATATAGAAATATCACTTCTATTTCCATATAAGTGAACCAATGTGGTAAAATCTAATCTATTCTATGGTCAACAATCACAGTGCTAATAAATATTATCTTTTAATGTTAATTTCATCTGTTGTGTGTGTCTGGATTCATTTTTAATGGAGTTTTTATATCAGGAGGTCTGGGAGACACTCAAAATTGATGATATTAAAACTATACAAGATATTTTTTTCATATTTGTTTAATAAATTCCTAGTATTACACTAAATCATGATATTGTTTTTTAAATAGAACATGTTCCTAGTCCAACACCCATTTCAATGATTCTCACGAAAATGGCATTAATATAGTTCTTAAAACACTAGAAGAAACATAAAAAGGTATTTATTCTTCCGTGCATTTCCCCATGGGGTGTACCTATTCGTTTTTTAGGAATATAGATGGAACTATGTTACTCTACGTTGATTATCAAGATATAAAAAAGATCACAATCTGGAATAAGTATCATATACTCTAAATTGATTACACTTCTGATCAACTATATAAAGCTCAATACTTTTATGTGATTGATCATTATTATTTATATAACCAATTGAGTGTAAGTAAAATGATATACAAAAGAAAACATTATAAATAGGTTATTAATATTATAAATTTATAGTCAATCCTTTTGGTCATACTAATTCCTCAAAAATCATGAGGGATTTAATGATTATAATCCATAGAGATTACCTTGATCGGTTTGAGGTAGACATTGATGATGATATTTTCTTATAATCCAAGAGAATGTAAGAGTATAATTATGACTTCATAATTATACTTAACATCATAAGGAATGTAATTTTGTATAAACATTTTATGATGTGTGGCTTTTGGATATGAATGTGTTGTTTTGGGTCATATAATCTCAAGAGAGGTTATATATATATATCCATAAAAGTTAGAAGTTATTGAAAATTGGCTTAAACCAACTATGGGGAGTGATATTCACATTTTTCATTATTTTCCTATATTTTAAAGATGATTTGTGAACAAATTATCATTTTATCCAATCCATTCACCATATTAACTCAAATTAGATCTATGTTCATCTTGGAAAAATAATGTGAGTAAAATTTAATGGAATATTTGAGAAGGATTGTTTGTGAACCTATGATTAAAATAATATATTTTGTTTAGGGTCATTGATCTTTAGTAATTCATAAAAGATGGTACATGGATACCTTATCTTGAATAAAGATACAGTGGGGGATTATTCCTCATGGTAATTGAATGTTCATGCTAAAAATCACCCAAATCATGATTTGGAGTATGATGTGGACGTTTTTTCATTAAATATATAGAGACATTATCATTATAGTGAAACATGTAATATATATATATATATATATCATATATGATTAATGTATATATTTACATAGGAGGGGATGAATATTTTCTAAGGATGGTGATTGGATCTATATAAATATTATGACGTCTCAATACATTAGCAGCCTAGGAAAGGGAACAAGGTGGCTGATACATAGATCCTAGATGGTCATATTATATATAATACGAAGATGACCCACAGAGAACCAATATTAATGGATTTTCATTGGTTGTAAATAAAAATATTTGATGATGGGGATAAATATTATCTTTCTCAATTAAATTTTCAACCATGTATTCAAGAGATGATTAAAGATGCATATAGGGAAGATATAGAACTACAAAAGATGTTCAAGAATGTTCTTGAGTAAAACCATTATTATAAGTGAAGATGAAATTTAGGGTACCTTTTTTGTATTTTTATAAGATTATAAGATGTTTTTATTAGAGAAAGATCATAATTATTCATTCTCTATAAATCATGGATGTACAATGATGTATATAGATCAAAATTTATATGTTTTGGGGATAACATAAGGAGAGATTCTTCATAGTTTATATCTCGGTTATTAGTATTTTAAAAAGATAATTTTGAGAGATATATTTCTATGTGGATGTTACAAAAATTACCGATGCTAGAATGAAAATGTGAGAACATCACCAGGAAAATTTTCATCTGATTCCCCAAAGAATCAAAAGTATATAATGTAATTTCATTTGTAATTTATGTCCTTATATATTCAATAAAAATAAATTAATATTTGAGATATATTGGTCTATATAATATTTCCATGTTATTCATTACTTAATTGTAAAGGTTTCATGGAGTACCACATTCTATTCTATCTAATTAGAATACAAGGTCTATCGTTATTTTCGGTTAATAACTCCAGTAGGATCTAGAGATGGATTTGTGTTTCCAAACTATGTATCATCCTTAGATAGATATTTTTTTTGAGATAATTATTCAAAATATATAGTATAACCTAATATCACTTCTATTTATTTCACATTTATTGCATCAAAATCTTCTTCTAATTGAGTTTTCGTACTAAAATATATTTCACTTGAGCATTCAAATTCCTCCTTATGATTTCCTCCATATAAAAAATTATAAAATTATAAAATTTTAGAATGAAATTGATGATCTTATTCTATTGTGATATGTTATATCTAAATAAATGGCCAATAATTTTATATCAATTCAAAAACACATAAATGGAGCATGATGTCAATGGAACATTTATTCAGATAATCATTTGTGTGATCTTTAAATTGAAGATGGTGAGAATTTTTTTCATTGAAATTATGAATGGAAGGGGTTTATTAGATTTGGAAAGAATAAAAATTTGATACCTAAATATATTTTCTATTTTTATAATCTTGATATAGTAGGGATAATATATTATAACATCGAACATCCAACAAACCTCTCCTAAGTTCACAATGAGTTTCATGTATCTATTTTGAGAAACTATATACCTAAACCTTAACATTTACTAAACTTAGAATTAATAGAACTATAAAAATAATTTCAAATATATGGAATAACTTGTGGAAATTTTATATCATAGAGAGAATGTTATATTTAATAAGACCAATCAATTAGTTTTTTTTTGGAAAACCCACCTATTTAAGGAAACCACATGGGAACCTGAGGATATGTTAGCCTAAAGTACTAATATTTATTTGTATTATATTATTATAATTTTGAGGATGATGTTTTTTATGTGTGTAGAATTTAATACCTGTATATTTTATGAATTATTGTTTAAAAATATATTTAATTTTGTTGATATCTTATGTTATATGATAGGAAAACATAAAATAGACCAATATAAACTATTAAAAAATTATTTTTTGTTGGCATAGGTGTAACCATGATATTAAATTGCTAGGTATGAATTAGAGTAAAATAATTATCAAAATATATTGTTTCAAACTTATAAAGAATAAATTAATTTGTCATTAAATGATTAAATTTAGAATACTTTTTTTGAATGTAAATGATATTTTTATGAAAAATGATTTTAATGTTGTAAATTTTTTATTATCACAATAAATTGAATTAATAATTATTTGTGAATGATTTTTATAAAATTTATTTATTATATATTCAATAAATTGTTTTCATCCATATATTTATTTTTGTAATTGAATAAGAATAGTTGAATAATTATTTTAAAAAAAATTTAAAAAAACTTATTTTCATAACATTTTGAAAAAATAATATAAAATTTATTTTCCCAATTCCTAGAAAAAAAATTTAAAAAATTTATATTCATTTAAATATTCAAATTTTATAAATATCATAGAGTTATTTTTTGGGAAAATTTTCAATGTATTAATTTTTCGATGAAAAATATAATAAATATTTTCTTTTAAAAAACATTTTTAATTTGTATAATTTAAAAAGATAAATGTATTTTAAAATTGATATAATGTAAAATTTGTTCAATTTTATTATTGTTCGTCCTTTTTAGGTCACATGATTCAATCTTATCTTGAATTTTTAAATAAAAATAGTTTAAACTTATTAAAACATTGAATTAGAAAACATGTTTTTTCATCGCACCAATGGGTTTAATTTTAAATTAAAATCTAAAAGTTATATCTAATAAATTTGGTAAAATTTATTAAATATTTTGAATAATAATTATTAATCTCATTTATAAATTATAAATAAAATTTGTGTTGTAATTAATTTTATATTCTCTTAAAATAATTACAATGGTCAATGTTGAAACGTCTTTATTAAATGGGTCATGCAGAAAGTTAATTGTGCAATTTTTAATTAATCAGGTATAAATACTATTATATGTAACTATTTCAACATAATATTAAGAAACAAAAACATTTTTCTCCATTATGTTGATATGAACATGGGAATAGCTTTTTTATTTTTTTATAATTTTTGGAAATTTATGACTGTGTTCCCCTCTTAACATATAAATGGTCCCCTTCTATACTCTCTTATAAAAATTTTGGGATCATTTTTGTTCAGACAAAACATGAAAAAATCCCATCCATAAATACTTCTCTATGAATCATAAAGCCTTGTTTGATCATAAAACCATCATATGAAAGATTTAGTGGTAAACCTAATGATATTTTCGGAGTATTTTCTGTATTCTTAACAATACATTTTCATTCAATGTATTCTTCAACAAATCTAAAGTATTATAAAAAATTATGATATAATAACATTATTATGTAACATATAATTATATGACATAAAATTTATGAATTATCCAAGATACATAAAATCTTCTATCTAATGAGAAATAAAATAGTCGATCGTATGTAAGGTGGACAACCACCACTTGAACTAATTTAATTAATTTTATATCACCACATCTCAAATAGTAGATTTAATGACGGATTTAAAGTATTAATATGATATTTATGAAAAATATTTACTTTTTAAATTATAATATCAGAACTATCTCCTATCCATCCTATCCTCTGAAAAATGATATGGTTTTTTGTCTGTATGTGTTGACTATTGCCTCGCAGAAGCTAAGTGATATGTTTTTAATCATATTCCAACTTGGATTGTAATAAGGACATATTCAATTAATATATATATATAATAAATATTATTTAAAAATTATTATTAAATGTTTATGTACATTGTAACTTTATTTTGTTCAATCCATGATAAATTTGAAATATATTTTATCCATATGTATGGCATGTAATTTTCATATCTCATAAATTTATTGATTTGAATATTTATGTATATAATAAATATATATTATAGTTTTATATTGATTATAATTTTGGAGATTATTGACTCATAATTTATTTACAAGTACACCAACTACTAAACCAAAATATACATGAAGAACGAAGCAGTTATCACATAGAATTTTGATTTTAATAAATAATTTTTAATTAACATATGCTTAAAGGATATAAGAAAAAAATAATATTATATTTATATTAATGTATCATCAATATGTTATAATAAAAATATATTTTTTACAAATAATGTTTTTTAACTTATAATGGATGTCGGAGCTCACATATGTTATTTTAACCTCACATTTACTTTTTTTAGAATCCAACCATATTCACCACTTGTTTC
Organism: Viscum album; assembly: GCA_963277665.1. Lineage (NCBI taxonomy): Eukaryota > Viridiplantae > Streptophyta > Magnoliopsida > Santalales > Viscaceae > Viscum > Viscum album. Next base: position 1,062,615,740 of record OY728151.1, on the reverse strand, counting down.
TTGTGTGTGGTATAAATATAACATATGAATTTATTTTTTCAGGAATAATATGAACTTTATTTTGATTTAAATATCCATATATGATTATTTATTTCCCAGGGTTTACAACTATATATTTACAAAAGTGGTGCGTTCTTTATATTATAAACTCAGGGTTAGTCGTGACTAATTATGAATATGTTTTTGACATTGAAATATTATGCTATAAATATCGATAAACAAATGAATATTAATATACACCACTTATTTCACGAGAATATGTTTTTCACTTTCATTCGAATATCTTTTTTATATAGGATACCCAAATAATATTTTCAACAAACACTAACTTTATCACTCTCTTTGGTCAAAAATAATTTTTCTTCCATAACCATGTTTTCAATAAATGATATCAATAGTGATTTTAATATTTTAATTTTATGTGTTAAATTCATTTTTATAAATTTTTTATTTTTTATTAACTTATTTGAATGTAAATTTTTTTTTCTAAATGAGTTACTTTTGACTTTTACATAAAATGTGAAAGCAGTAAATTTTTAATGTACACGAATGAATGAAATTTATATCCACCATTAGAACTAAATTATTTTAAGATACCATTATATTTTTTCATAGATCTTTTATGATAAAATATTTTTCATTAAATTTTTTATGTTTTTATATTTTAATAGAGTGATATTAAGGTAAATGTTTATTTTCTTCATAAATGATCCTTGTGATCTACTGAAGGAATTAGTCATCTATGATTACATTCATTGATGAAAATAATGTTTTAATAGGGATATTATCTAGTGACACTATCCATATCCTTTATATATATTTTTATGAAAATAAAAAATATTATTTCATTACACCCACTTCTTTTTCATGGGTCATTCTATAATGAAATAATGAAGTGTATGTGAAATTCATTTTATTCCATGAGTTATTAAAAAATTAAATTTTTATGAAACCTATTTCCTTTGTATGGGTTATGTTATAATACAATGTTTTATGATGTTTTGGTTCTTATATTTATGATTTTAATTATGTAATTGGCGGGACTCGAATTATCTAACACATAAATGCATTATATAAATATTTATATCTCATGTAATAAATAGGTTTGTAATGATAAGTGAAAAAACCATAGTGAGGTGAAATTTCTACTATGATAGTATTGATAGTGATAATTTACAACTATGGTGGTTTAGGGAGTGAACCCATTCCACTACAATAGTCTTGGAAATGGACATTTAAAACTAAGGAAATTATTTTTTCCCTTAGGTGTATGAGATGACTATTTTTATCTGTGAATATTATTTTATCATTGTTCATGGAATTTTATTAAATTATTATTCATGTATTATGATCATCCCATATTTATGTCATGACTAAAAATTAGGATATATGTTATATAGGTTATATTATTAAAATTTTATTCTCATGTTCTAGTACCCTTATGCTTATGTTATCTTTCTTACATACCCATACTGGGTATCTAAACACACCCTTTCCCATGATTCATATTCCCTAGGATATGAAGAAATGTATTATGTATGATATGAAATATAAGTATTCTAGTTATGAATTACTGTTGTTTTATCCATGTGTCCAATGAAACTCGAGCTGTATGATTAAAGAGTGGATCACTATGTTATTTAAAGAATATTTATCTACTGAGATGTTGTATCTATATATGAAATGTGTGGATCTATATTACTATTTTTGAATCACCACATAAACTTTAATCTGCATAGGTATTTTGTTATTTTTAATCTAATCAATTTATAACTTATCACAATTTAGTTATTTTTTACTATGTTTATAATTATGCAAAATTCATTAACTATGTATTTCAAATCACTGTCCCTAGAAATAACAAAACATTTCTATTATACCAACTATGAAAAATAATATCTATCATAAACATTAAAAAAAATTATTACTCAATGAAGATGGTAACAAAATAACAAATGATTGAGAGTCTCATTTTCTTTTGTTAATTAGTTACATATCACCAAAACCTGAAACATGGATGCATTGAAATTAATTAAAAACTCCATAACATTCCATTTTTGTCCATTATTCTTATAAAGCTAATTGAGATAACATTGGGATTCAAATAAAAAATGCGTGATATATAAATCCTAGAATATAAATAAATAAATCATAATATTAATTTATAGTAGAAAATTCTATTCAAGTGGTATAGCATGGTGACATATAAATGTGATTATCAAAATCACGAACATCAAAGAATTGTATAGGATGATATGACCATGGAAAAAATGAATGTGTCAACAACAAAATGCATGAAATAATAATATAAATTCAAGGATAACCCAAGATAAATAATAAAATATTGCGATTTTTATAAAAACCAAGGGCATATACATCATATCACAGGAGATAAAAACATTACCCAATTCATTGGAGAAAATTATAATTCCAATACCATGCATCAAATTCATATCATGCCTTTTAATTTCTATTCAGTATAGATTATACAACATTAATATGTCATTATTCATTATTAAAGATGTGGTTTCAAATACTTTGTCACAAAAATGGAAGACTCATACCAATAAAGGATATGTACATCTAGGTGAATGACTATTAGTATAAATGTGGATGGGTATTAACCAAACCATTTTATGATTCATTATTTTATTAAAAAGGCATTGTTCATGATTATTATTTTGTAGATCATGCTGATATTTTTATTGTTCATTTTTTCCATGGTAAGATAAATATTTTTATGGAAAATAATAAATAAGGATGCCAATGATAACTAATGACATACCATAGGTGGAGGACCAACTCCAAGGCCAAATAATGGAGGATTGCGAATAAAATGAATGTAATGCAACTTCAAAACAATAATAAAAATCATGAATAGTTAATTCATGACATGAAAATCAATGGATTTCATGGGATAAAGTTCAATATATGATAAAATAGAAATAAGAGGTGGTCCCATACATTTATTAGAGTGAAAGATATGTCTGTCGTTAATGTTTATATATAGAACCAAAATTGGCCACTTTTGATGTAACCTTAAATGATACACACTATTAATTACAAAGGACCCCTAAGACACTTCATGATTTACCCATAAAGACTTTATTACATCATTTATAGTATATTTATAAATACCTATAACTATAAATATAATTTCAAGGGGGACTCCAATGAGGATCGATCGATGAGTAGATACTATAGATGGGGACCTACTATTACTTCTTTATTTTTTAATTTTCAGTAATTAAATTAATCTATTATTTTGATACCTACATTCTCATACATCATCATAATTACCCAATCCTTTGATGGTTAGATATTATCAGTGATCCTAAAAGAGGGAGGCAAGACAGATTGTTCTATTTTTTGAGTTTTTGTGATTTAATCGATAGAAGGAATTTCTTTCTTCTTCTTTTTCCATTATAAATTCACAAAATTTAGATCCAAAATAGATTTTTAAGAGTTATATTATATTAATTTCAATTTCAATGCTCAATAATCTAGTTCTCCCACAACACAATTCATTACATTATAGAATAGATTGTACTAGTGTTGTGTGGTGTTTACTTGTTGATCACCATCACATCTGAAGAATAGTAAGTTTTAAATATTAATTTACAAAGAAGAAGAAAAATATCTGATGGGGGATTGTATAAATTATCCTTTTTGTTTTATTTTTGCTCAAAATTTTTACTCTAAAACATAGATCATTTTTGTAAAAGAAAACAGGAACATGTGTAATCTGCGTGCACCATAATTCACAAAAGAAAACATAAACACAATTTTTAATAATTATATGATTTTTAAGAGAATAGTAACATGATTTTGGTACTTACAAAGTATCATTTTATTTTTAGAGAAGAACTCTATCAATAATTCCAATAGTTTACCAATGTTTTCATCATCTTCAAAACCTGAGGGGTCACAGAAAATCATGTTATGTGGAGGAATTATTAATTTTACTATAATGGACCATAATGTATAGTTAGTACAATATACTATGATGAGAGGTCTGAAATTTAAAAGATATTAAAAAAATTCATTCATATTTTTTTCCCAAATCTATGATCATGAATCTATGGAAATAAATAAATATTATTTTCTAATGAATAGAGAGAAACATATTGATTTCAATGGGATGTTCATGATGTTTTGCACCAACTACCCACGTCAAAAAAACTAAGGAAGATAACTTCATCATATTCTTATACAAGGGAATGCTTGACATAGATTTCAATGTACTCAATAATACATTTTGGGGATCTCTGATAGAATAATATCCAATAAAAACACTATGTTTAATTAAGTAATTTTCTCCCAAAATGCAATAATTTGGAATTATTGTTTTTGACAGAATAGACATTCATGAGGTATGAACATCAGATGGTTCTTCATTTTTGGAAACCCTAGTTTAAAAAAGTCACATGGATACTTATAGAAATATATATGAATAAATAATGTGTACAACCCCCCCCCTTAGGTATGTGTTTTTTGTTCTTCTTACAATTATTTTACTGAGTAGTTTCTAGAAGGGTAGGGAATAAAAAATAGTGTTGAAGACTTTCAGGAAAGGAAATTAAAATTAATAAATGATTGAAAGACACTACTACCAAATATACCTTTAATAGGGATAATTGTTCTGAATAAAATTATCTTTGACTCTCATAACATAATGAAAATACCTAGGTCCTTTATTATTGATTTTAGAAGCATTGATAATGGGGCCATTCATTAGATTTTATGAAAGCACTGATAATGGTGGGTACATTAGTATATTCTTATATTTACAGAACACTGCCACACCAAAAATAGAAGTTCATAAATAAAAAATCAATGGTAAAAATAATTTTTATAAATTGAATAACATTTAAATAATAAATAAATGAAAAAATAACTATATTATAGAAACATCATACATTAGTTTATAATATTACATGAGTATATATAAATCATCAGTGGCATTAAAAAACTACAATGTTCTTTTGTCTTTGTCCCCTGACGACCTCTCGTGTTATTTCCAAAAATACCATCTCAAATCAAGATAAAAACTGAAACTGTATATGAAAAAAATCATATTTTATTAATACTATAATGAAATAAATTTAATACAGAGTGTAAATTTTAATCTAAACATTTAGTCATTCTAGTAACATTGTGTGTTAGATTGAGTTGTGGTTGATTATTTCACATCACCCCATTTCATGATCATGTTGAAGAATTATTTATCTGAAATATAACTAAATATTTATTAGGTAAAAATGATAAGGAAATTAATCAATAAATATCATATATATTGATTAAAAAAATCTATTTCCTTTTTATTGATTTTCGTGATATGAATGGAATTTCAATTTAAAAAGACACTAATTTATTGAAAACTCACACATAGAGCTATACCTGTCACATTTTTTATGGGAATAAAGAGTGGATAATTGAAAAATGTCAAAATTAAGTTTGTCTAATTTTCTTAAAGTATCAAAATAATCCAATTTTTTTTCTCAAATTTGAGTATATTACTTGGGTATTTTACCAAAACATTATTTTAAAATGGGAGCACAAACATTGAGTCATTACAATAACATAATGATTTGGAATGATGTGAAACATATTCATACACATCCCAAATGAATTATGAATCATGGTCCTAAATTAACAAGTCCATCCCTGTGTGTTCTATTGGTGTTATGTGAGTGGTTCTTTTTTTAACTAAACTGTCATGTTTAAACACATAACAGATACATTAAGACATACTGGGAACATCATGTATTAGATTTTGGTTCATATGAAACCTAAAAATCAAAAACTAATTTTGGTTCATATTACTAATATATCAAATAAAATTGAAGGTGTTTTTTTGTTTTGAATACGTAAGTTTATTTTTTAAATAAAATTAATGTCAATTTTAAATATAAAGATGCACTTTGAGTCATAAGGATCACACATTGGGTTGTATTGCGGTGAATATGTCTTCTAACTATAAATAATTAATTATGCATCATTTTAATAATGCATAATAATAATCTTAATTTGGTTCATTTATTTCGAGAAGGTCTCTTTTTAACAAATATATTATTTTTAACTAGAAACACATACATTGAGTGATAATTGCAACATCTGGTGTTTGTTTGATGTGAAACTGACTCTTACATATCACGAAGGACTGATGAATTATTATACAAAATTATAAATAATACCATGAATGTTTATTTTTTTCGTTGATTAGAACATTTTGAATGAAAATTTCATTTTTAAACTGATATCAGACCCTTTGAGACATATCGAGCAAGTCGTGTATCTAATTGGGATGAAACTAATTCATATATGTCACAAATTAATTATGGATCATTTTACTAATTTATAAAAATAATGTGCATGAATTTTATTAGATTTGAGTTTTAAATTGTTCTTTTTATTAAAATTAATATCATTTTTAGTTAAAAAGACACACTTGGAGTCATATCTGTCACGCAATGTGTCTGATTAAGGTGAGAAAAATTCATACAAGTCAAAAACTAATTATGGATAAATTTTTAAAAGTATCAAATGGTCTTATTTTTTTTATTTGTTTTGAGTATGCCACAATAATTTTTTTCTAAATCCCATTTTTAAACTAGAATCACAGAATTTGAGTCAAACAAGTCACATAGTGTGTTAGTTTTATGTGAGCCTAATTCCAAAACATCCAACATGTATTTGGAATTATTTTCCTAAATTATCAAGATAATTTAAATTCATTTTCTGTGTTTTTAGGGAGGGACACTTTTTTTACTAATATTATATTTTTAAACTGAAATCGTACACTATGAGTCTTATTAGAAATCTATTGTATCATTATGATGTGCTTCTGATTCCTACACATAAAAAATGACCAATATTTCATTTTCATAGAGTATAAATAAAATCCAAATGTCTTTTCTCAATTTTGAGTTTTTCATTTTTCTTTTAAACGAAAATAAATCTAAATTTTAAATAAAAAGACTCACTTTGAGTCATCCCAGTCACACCGTACATCATATTGAGATTTTTATGACTCTTATACATCACAAATGACTTATAAATAATTTCTAAAACGTATCTAAACATTCCATATTTTTACAATTTTTAGTACATCACATGTGTTATTTATGAAAATGTAATTTTAAATAAGATACACACACAATGATTCATATTTGTCAAATCGTGTTTTAGTTTGATGTGATACTAATTCCTATATGTCTAAATTTACTTATGAATAGTTGTTTGAAATTATAAAGATATTAGGAGTTTATTTTCTTTGTTTTTAGTGAGTGATTTTTTTTTCACTAAAATGAAATTTGTAAACATAAAACAGACACTTTTGAGTCTTATCAGGAATATATTTTATTAGATTGTGGTGAGGCTAATTATCATAAATCAAAAATTAATTATGGATCATTTTACTAAATTATAAAAAACAATAAGAATGTGTTTTCTCAATATTGAGTATGTCCCTTTCTTCATTTACTTATATTATTGTCAATTTTAAATAAAAAGTCACACTTGGACTAATACTGGACACATTGTGCATCATATTGTGGTTAAATTTATTCTTATACATCATAATTGACATATAGATCATATTACTAATGTATAAAAATAATATTAACTTTTCAGTTTTGAGTATCTCACTTATAATTTTTACTAACATGTCATTTTAAACATAAATCACACACTTTTAGACATACCAGTAGAATCGTGTAATATTTTTAAAAAGAGACTATTTTCTAAAGTTCAAAACTAACAAATGCACATTTTATAATGTTGTCAAGGAAATGCATGCGTTTTTTCTCAATTTTTAGTTCATGACATATTTGAAATAAAATGTCAATTTTAAATTGATAATATACATTGTGTCGTACCAGAAACATCATGTATCCAATTGAGGTTTGGTTGATTTCTATACATCAAAATTTACATTTGGAGTATTTTCATAATGTCTCAAAACAATCAGAATTTTTTTTATCTATTTTGAGTATGTAACATTATTTTATTTAATTATATCAATTTCATTTAAAAAAATGCACACACGGTTTCATATCAGTCACACCATGTGATTGATTGAGTTGAGGCAGATTCCAACACATAAAATATGGAAACTGGATCTTTTTTGTAATTTATCAAAACAATATTGATGTGTTTTATTAGATTCTAGTATGTCACTTTTATTTACTACTACAATGTCATTTTAAACTAGAAACAATCAATTCAAATCATACCGACGACATCATGTGTTGGTTTGATGTGATATTTTTTCCTAACCATCAATACCTGCATAAGAATCATTTACCTAAATTATCAACAAAATCGGAGTGTGTTTCCTAAGTCTCCAATGAGTCACGCTTTTTGATAAATATGTCAATTTTATACGGATAACAAATATGTTGAGTCATACCATGAACACCATGAATCAGATTTAGTACAACCTAATTCCTACACATAAAAATGACTAGTGGGAATATATCCAACATTATCCAAAAAATATTAATTCATTTTCATAATTTTGACTTTTGTAGTTAAAATTTATATTAAAATTATAGACAAATATGAAAAAAAAGTCACACATGGAGTCATAATTTCCACACAATGAATTAGAGTTGTATTTGGATGATTTTTAAAAGTTAAAAATGAAATATATATCATTTTAATGAATTATAAAAATAATCAAAATGTTTTTTCTCTGTTTTGAGAATGCAACATATATTTTTCAACAAAATTATTGTACATTTTAATAATAATACACACTTATAGTCATACCGATCACACAATGTGTCATATTTAGGTGAGGCTGATTCATACACAACCAAAAGGCTTTTATATAATTATTTTAATGTATCAAAATAATATATTTGAGTTTTCCCAATTTTGATAGTGTCACTTTTCTTTATTACTAATATGACATTTTAAAGTAGATTCACACACATGGAGTCATGTTGGTCCCATCATTGGTTAGTTTTACATTATATTGATTCTTATACATCAAAAATGGATCATTAACAACTTAAATAAAATATCAATACAATTCTCATTTCTTTTTATAGTTTTCAGTAAGTGATACATGTTTTATACTAAATTTATAATTTGAAACAGATAATAGTCACTATGCATCATAGCTATATCAACATGTATTAAATTGAGGGTTGGATTATTCTTCCATGTAACTATTGAATTATGGACTATTTTTCTAAAAAAATATATGAATGTTTTTCATAGTATTAAGTATGATATTTTTCTTTTTTACTATAATAAATTTCAATTTTAAATAAAAAGGAAAACCATGGAGTCATAACAACAACTTGATATGTAAGATTGTGGCCCATGGGATTCAACCATGTCAAAATATTCTTTTGGGATTTGAAACTAAATTATTAAATAAATTTTAATGTGTTTACTCAATTTTTTGTATGTGATGTGTGTTTTTTATAGAGATGACATTTTAATCATTAAAAATGAACTTTGAGTCATATATGTCACTTCATGTGTCAGTTTTACATGATACAAATTCCCAAATATCAATAAATCACATATGTTTTATTTTCCAAATTTTTTTAGAAAATCAATTAATTTTTTAATTATTTTCATGGGCTGTAACTTGTTTTGAAATAAAATGTCATTTTTGAACAGATAATGGTCAATTTGATTTATACCAAACAAACCAAGTATCATATTGAATGGAGGATGATTACTACACAGAAAAAATTAATTGTTTATATTTTTTCTAATGTATAAACAAAATATGATTGTGTTTGATTGATTTTTAGAATGTCAGATGTATTTTTTACTACAATTAATGCCAATTTGAAATGAAATAACATACTTGGAGTCATACTAATCACATTGTGTATCAGATATAGGTGATGATGATTTATACACATCATAATCGAAATATTTATTATTTTAATAAATTATCAATATATAATTATTGTGTTTTATTGTTTTGAAAATGTGATTTGTTTTTTTTCTAAAATGTCATTTAAAACTAAAAACAAGTAGTTTGAGCCATACTAGTCATATCATGTGTCAGTTTGATGTGAAACTGATTCCCACTCATCAAAAATGATTTATGAGCCTTTTATTAAATTATCAAGACAATACTATAATATTTTTTCTATATTGAGTTTGTGATAAATGTTTTGAACCAAAATGTCTATTTTAAACTAATAATTGGAATTCTAAGACATAATGGGAGCACCTTGTATCAGGTTTTGGTTTGTCTAATTCTTAAACTTAAAAAATGTCTTATTGATCATTTTTATAATTTATTAAATCAATATTAGTGTTTTTCCCTTATTTTGACTGTGTTAGATGTCATTTTTAATTAGATTATTGTTTATTTTAAATAAAATTAATCACATAGAGTCATATCAGGCACATTTTGCATCATATTGAGGTGTAGATGACTCCTACTAATCTCATATGACATATAGACTTTTTAACTAAATAATCCAAAAAATGAGGTTTTTTATGATTAATTATGATTATGTGATGTAAATTTTGAACTAAAATGTATATTGTATACTGAAAAATACATTATCACTCATACCAAGGACATTGTGTATCAGATTAATTTACAGAAATTGGGTTTTTGATATGTGTTTTTTAAAAATCTGTCTACAAAAATAAAAAAAAGAGATAAAATCTCATATTAAAATTCAATATGATACCTCAGGATACCACAAACATGTCATGTTTTACGAATCTTGGGGTTTTGTCTTTTATCTGAAAGGAACATGTTCTTTCTTTTCTGAATTCTTACAGATAGTTAAAAGGAAAATGAAAATCACAAACTCAATGTATAATCACACACAAGAACTAGTATATTTTACGAAACCTCCCTAAAATGAGTATATAAATCCATATATAGAAGAAAAAATTTATTCTTTTAGTAGTACTATAATGAAATTCATTAAACAAACATAAAAAAATGCATTCTCAGACCAATTACTATAAGATACGATTCCAGACAATAAAATTGTCATTTTTCCCATAATTGATATATATGATATATTTTATAGTATTAATCCTTAAAACATGATATATTTATCAACATTACAACCACAAAAAATTCATTTATTACAAAAAAATCACATTAAACATTTATTCAATTGGGTTAGTTTAAAGATCATAAACACACATTTCCTTTCATATTCTATAAAAATACAATCCAAAAACATTATATATTACTGTATTATAACGGAAATTACAATATCCCTCTATTTATGCCTACAAATAATTAAAAATTTCTTTAATCCTATTATTGATCATTTTTTTAACTTAAATAAATATTTAAATTTATGTTTTTATGTAACATAATAAAAACAATCATACCCTTTCTCCACCAGAGAGAGTAAAAACTTCTTAATAAAACATTTATCTTATCTAATTGAAAAAAATTAGTGGTACCCATTAAGTATTTTGATAATAGATTAAACTTTTTTTTAAATTGTTTACCCCTTTTGACAGTATTAATCATATGTAAATTCCTTTATAGCTTCAAAATGTCACAAAATTCTAGCACATCCATTATGTAATCACGGAATGTTCTATATATTATTATATCTATAGGAACCAAAGATAATATAATTGGAAATTAAATTATTTTAGATAAATATTCATTACTTTACAAAATATATTTCCATGGATTATAATTGATAAGAGGAAGCATGGAAACATAATCTTATAACAAGGGGAATGATCATCAAAAAATCCCTCAAAGATCATCCACTTTATTATTACTAATTAAAAACTTTATGAATAACCAAGTGATAGGAAACATAATATTGGGGGGGGATCAGATGCTCAGTATGGGTAAATAAATGAGATAAGTATTAAAAATATTTGAGTAATGGTATGAGAACATGGTCATAACGATATGAGATCATACATATCATAATAGAGATCATAATTGTGACATCACAAGTAAAAAAAGAATAATTTCTTTTATATTTATTAATATTTGTGGATTTAATATTAATTTTACTATAATGGGGTTGCTATGTTCGATGATGTACCCGACACAAAACAATGGGTTTCTCTGAAAGATTATGTTGCACATAAGGTTGAGTCATACTGAGAATAATAATAATTAAAATAATATAATATTATTATTTTAAATTGTCACCAACTCCAAGATATTTTATTTTTGGGAATGAATATATCTAACCATATTATGAATAAAGATCTTTGTTAAATGTTTTTGAATTTATCCAATGATATTTAGAGGCATAAAATGATAATTAATCACATTTTAAGCATAAATACTTCAATGTTTTTAAATTATGGTTTTACTGCCATTTGATGGTGAACCTTTTATAAATATAGTTTTTTTCCCATTAAATATGTTCCATTTTACAAAATAAATTTCTTCTTTAAAATCGGGACATCAAAATTTATTTTGGGTAAATTTTTTATATTTTTTGATAAAGTTCACTTTTTAATGATTATTGAAAAATAATGCATTTTATGTGAAAACTAAATTTTCATCAAATTTATTCATATGATTATATTTTCCATTTAATTGGTTTAAATTTTTAATTAGTTTATATATTATCATATAATCCAATAATGGTTATTGTAAGTAATTTCACAATGAAATTGGACATAAACACATATCAATATTTTAGTAGTTTTTACTTCTTAAAAACACAATTTTTGGATGAACTATGTCTGACCATGGGCATCCCTTTGTCTATATTAGGACCCCATGGATCCACTAGTGTGTGTAAATGAAATTTAATTATATTTAATTTAATATAAAGGAAAATATAAAAAAAACATATATATGTTCTTAATTCAATTTTTATATGGCGTTATATAAGGGATATTTTAGACTATAAAATTTTATTATAATGTTAAAAATATTTCCTAAATCATGGTATTTTATTTATAGTTTTAATAGATTAAATAAATAAATTTATTTATGACACAATGGTGATGTATTAATTACCTTATTAATGAATGATTTAAATAATGGTGATTATAAATATTAAACTAAATTTATTTTGAACATTTTTATATCATAAAGAATTTTATGGATGATTATTACTTATTATAATATAATATAATTATTATTTATAATTAATCATATTGTAGTGTATTTTTAAGAAGTCATGATATGAATAGTATAAAAATTCACAAAACTGTTTTTTAAAATTAACCAATATTTATTAAATGATATTATAGTTATAAAAAAAGAAGACTCAACGAACTAAAATATATGATGTTTCCAATATCATTAATGATTCATTTTTGGGTCTCATAAAATTTTATAGCTATAATTTTAACCATATATTATGAATATATAACAAGACAAGGTAAATGTTAATTAAGTTTACTAATGGTTAAAGCTAAAAGAAAAGGTTAATTTTGAAACCAAAACTGGTGTAAAACTAATTATCCTAGATTATTTCGAACCATCCTCATCTGATATTATAAATATATCACTTTTTAGTTATTAGAGTTCGAAAATCAATTAACAATAAAATTATATTTTCATTCATTCCTAAAGTGACCATCCTCTCTCTTATAAAAGGTAACCACCTCTAACCCATTACTCACCCCTCTAAAGCCCCTTTTCAAGTCCAAATCTGATCCCATAATCTCCCAACATCCCCCTATTCCCCATATAAGATTTCTTATAGGCGTAAACTAATTAAATATATCCCTTTGGATCTAGTTAAAAGAAGTTACCTAATTTGAGGCAATGTCTTCTCTCAAGTTCGTGTCCTTTATTTTTCATTCTTCACTCCCTATGCTATTATTATTAATTGTTTTCATAATAAACTAGTACCCTAAATATACTATGTTTTTGTTATTTTATGGATTCAAACTACACATACACACGCCTCAATGTAATTGTTATAGAATGAATTGTTTCTATGGACTACAAACTACTACCTCAAAAAATAATGATTGTTCAATCTTATCCTACCACCACTTATGGGGGGTAAAAAAGATGGAAATATAATTATATATGATATTTATTTTATAAATTTTTTTCTATAATATCCATTTTTTAAATAACGTTATTCTTTTCATGTTGTAGAAATAAGATAATTTCACTTTAGGAAGTGTGAACCACCACCCCTTCAATGTGATATGACTTGTTTGTGCTATACATAGAATGTATAAATGATGGAACTAATTAAATTATGTAACATATATAACATATATAGTACACTAGAATTATAATATACCTATGTATCATTCTGTTTTCATTCCATTAAATATGAAAAATAAATGAAAGTAGCATTCATGCATACGTACGACTTACCATCTCCATGAATGGTGCATTTCTTTTATTATATCCAAATGCTATGGAATATTCTCAAAAATAAATGATAAATATGATTTATATGATATCTAAATAATTATTATAAATCTAGTTATAAGTTACTTTTGGACACATGCACTATATATAATTATAACAAGTTCATTTTTTGCTCAAGTTCTAAACATCGAGAAAATGTCTGATATGACCTCATATAATTAACTAATTGTTATAGAAAGGTATTAAGTAATATAAAAGGTATAATATATATAAAAAAGGTTCGTATTGAAGTAGAAATTTACTTCAAAATATTATTCAAGAAAATTATAGAAAGAATGAGTCAAGTCCGACCTGAGTTAAGGGACTTTCTCTCAAACTCCTCTGTTTGAGACATATATTGATTTACCCATAACATGATTTTATACGGTGTATAAGCCACATTGACATTTAATTTCATTAAAATGGTATATTTTTCTATATAGTGTTTTACAAAATAAAAAAGTGAATGTTTTTAACGTATGTGGAGACAATGACCTTTCCGTCACCACGAGCATTATTTGATATTTGGATTCATTACCATGTTGTGATGTTTTAAAATGGAAAATAAATACCAAATACACTGTTTACATGTTTTTCTATTGAAAATTGTTTTCTAAAATTGATTGATTATTTTAATATCTTGAAATTATTTTGTTTGATTGCAAATGAAATGTTATTAGTGAAATATTGATATTTGTAATATTTCATGTTTTATGATTATATAATGGTACTTGGACATTTGAAGTGTGCTTATGTGATAAACTAATAACGGGTGGTTAGGTGGTAAACCAAATGATAGGTGGATCCAAGATAAACCATGGAAGGGTGGTTATGTTATAACCTCTAATGCATTGGGTATGGATGTTGGCCTTATGGTTATTCCATTTGTAAGAATTATTTGTAGAAGTCGACAGTATGTATAATATTTTTAAGTATGATTATGTCCCATTTTAACCATTTATATATTATGTGTGCTTTAAATTAGTTTTATGAAAATATTTTGGCTAAAAAATGGGTATCAATGTGCTTTTATTCGGTGCAATGTATTACTACTTCATAATAGTGAATTTATTACATATAATAAAGTATTCATGGTAATATTGTTATATTTAAAATCATATAGTGTTCCATCTTTCTTGGTCCCTTATGGAGCTTATTATTCTAATCCTATGTTTTTTAAATGTTTTTCAAAAGAAATAAAGAGGAATAGGGTCAAGGATGTGATCACGTAAACGTCATGATGTTTATTTCATGGAACCGAACATGATTCTTTTATTTTAATATTTTTTATTTTATGAAAAAAATGGATACTGAGTTGAAGTGTCTCTATGAAATATTCAAGTTGTTGTGTATAAGTTATGAAATAATTATCTAAAGCTCTAAACCTAAAAATATCCTCAATTTTATTTATTAACAGAATTCATGATTATGTAATTTTTAAGGATGAGGACTTATATTAGGCATCAAATGTCGGTTTAGATAATTTTTCAGTTAAATTTTTTTTAACAAAATATCCCTAAATTATTTTGACATTATTTTCAAATTTAAAGGATATATAGTTTTAAGACTAACATGTTGCTTCTTCTAATATATTTTTGTTCAGAATGGTTTTCCATAGTGGAAACAGGGCAACTGGGATGGGAAGGAATACCGAGGAGAATAACCATCCAAATTAGCATCCTGAAATGGATGGAATTGGAACTGAGTAGTTTACAACAATGATGTAGTTGACATACGGTATAAATGGTGGTTTTTTACAAGCATTGTATCAACCAGATCATCCATAGAGATACTTTTGTATAGTGGATCATTTTCTGAGGAAACATCCCCCATCATTCAGAGGATCATATGACCATGTTCAAACTAAAGGGGGTATCAATGCACTTGAAAGGATTTTCGATTCCATGGGTTGTACAGGAAAATAAAAATTTTAGTCTTTCTATTTATCATTTCAACTATGATGCTGATCAATGGTGGTTTATGGTTAATTAACCATGGACAGTGAAGAGATTGATGCTATATTTTGAAATGAATTCTAAGGTATGTTTTTTAGAATTATTTTCCTAAGGCGGTTCGACTTATGATGGAAAAGAAATTCATCAAATCAAGGCAGCAAGATGGCTCAGTGGCTACATTCAATGAAAAGTTCGCTCGTCTTGCTAGGTATCCTCCAAATTTCATTTGAGATCATGATAGTATGAAAAATCTATTTTACATTGGATTTAAGTTTCGATATTGAAGAGTATTAGCCTCTCATGAATTCAAAGGATATGAGAAACTCTTCAGATGTTATGAGAAGGTAGAAATGGGTTTTTCTATTGATTAGGTGTTCTACGAGAGAAACAAATCAAAGAAGTCCAGTTCATAGGAAGAAAGGAAAGAATTTATCAATGAATCCTGGAGGTAAGAAAATTGAATTTCCATCTTCTAAGAAGTGTGCTAAAAAACATCCTAGGAAAGGTTTATCAAAGTCGGTAAATTGATTCTGGTCTAGTAAGACTGGTCATATTTCTCATAACTATAGGGAAGATGATCGATCAGTCAATAGAAATCTAGTGGTAAGATTTTTTTAGTTGCAATGAGTTTGGTAATTATGCAAATGTGTGTCCAAAGATGATTACCCTTGGTGGAAACCAGATAGATCAAAAGAAGAAGTGTGGGGAAAAATCATTTTATGCCACTACGGTTGATGTGGGAACATCAACTGAAGTGATATCAGGTAATTTTTTTATTTCTTTTCAGATTATACCAATGTATTGTCTGATTTGGGGTCTACACATTCGTTCATTTATTAGAAATTTTCAGGTAAATATTGAATTCCTCCTCATGAAATGAATCCAGAAAAAAAAAGGTAAAAACACATGGGGGAAATGTTTATGGGGAAATGATATTATATGAATCTTCTTTTCCATATTTTTAGAATGAATTTTCCAGAAAACCTTGTTATTTTTCTTCAACTATAGTTTGTTGTTATTTTGGAAATGAATTTTCTCTCTATCTACCACACTAGGATTGACTATAGAGATAAAGAGGTATCATTTCAGGAATAATTTTAGTTTGTGTACAAGAATGAGCCATAATATCTGATAAAATATCAGGATACTAAGAAACTAGTTAAATATGGAAATGAATGGTACATTGCACATAATGCTGAAGACAAAGGAAATGCTCATATTAATGATGTTCCAGTATTAAATGAGTATCTTGATGTTTTTCATGATGAGTTTCTGGGAATTATACATAATCATGAAGTGTAATTTATTTTTGACTTAGTTCCTGAAGTTATTACAATTTCAAAACCCCCTTATTGAAAGGATCTAATTAAAAATTTAGAGTTAATGAAAAAAAATGTAGGAGATGTTAGATAAAGGTTTCATTTGAACCTATCACTTCACCATGGAATGATCATGTCTTGATTGATAAAAAGGATCATAGTTCAATGAGACATTGAATTGATTATAGAGCCATTAATAATATCACTATTATGAAAAAGTATCTTTTTCCTCATAGCGATGATTTATTTAATTAGCTTCAGGGAGCTCAGTATTTTTTGATGATTGACTTGAGGTTAGATTACCATCAGCTGAAAGTAAAGGAATCAGACATTTAAAAGACTATATTTCAAACAAGATATGTCCATTATGAATATGTAGATATTTCTTTTGGGTTAACAAATCCACCATTTGTATTCATGGATCTTATGAATATAATTTTCCTTGATTTTTGGTATATGTTTGTGGTTGGGTTTTATCAAGAAATTTTGGTACATTTCAATTGTAAATTGGAATCAGAAAGACATTTAAGTGTTATATTTCCATCCTTGTGAAAAAATAAATTGAATGGGAAATTTAGAAAGTCAGAGTTTTGGTTAAAATAAATTTAATACCTTGGTCAGATAGTTTCAAAAAATGGAATAACTATTGATCATTCTAAAATAAAATTTATTAAAGAATTTGCAAGACCAAAAAAATTTAACATAGATTCATTTATTCTTAGTTTTAATATCTAATACAGAATGTTTTTTTTGAGAATTTTTCATAGTTATCTATCCCACTTACAATTTTAACGCAAAAAGTTCTTATGTTCATCTCGACTAAAGAATGCGGTGATTTCTTTCATGAATTGAAGAGATGATTGGTGAATGCTCTAGCTTTGGCATTACCTTATAGAGATGGTGAATTTGATATCTATAGTGATGCTTCATTGAAAATACTTAGTAGTGTCATAATATAGAAGGATCAAGTAATTACTTATGCCTCATGTTAGTTGAAACCTCATGGGTTAAATTAACCAACATATGTTTTGGAATTAGCTACTATTGATTAAGCTTTAAAAAAATGGACGCATCATCTGTATGAAGTAAAATGTAAAATATATGCTGACCAAATAATTTTGAAGTATATATTCAATCATAATGAATTGAAAATTGGATATAGGGGATGATTGAGATTAATCAAGGATTTTTATTGCACGATTCATTACCTTCCTATAAATTAAATAATGTGGCTGAAGCTTTAATTTGAAAAGGTAATGCTACATTAACCATGTTTCGTTTGGCACATTATACATTGATTAACAATTTGATGAAATTTTTCATGGATTTTCGTGGTGCAAGAAATTCATCTTTTTTGATTCAGGTGTCTGTGAAATCATCTCTCTTAGACCAAATTAAAAAAGCATATACGGAATATAGTGTGTTTCAGAAAAAGGTAAAATTTGATTAGAAGGGTAAGTTACTTGAATTTAGCATTGATATTAATTATATTTTGAGATATGGGAAGATATTATTTGTTCTTTGTGATTCACTCATGAATAATGAGTTATTATTTTATGCTCATAGTTCTCAATTTTTTGTTCATCCTAGATGAACTAAATTTTACAGACATCTTCAGGTGTATTACTAGTGGGATGAAATTAAAAAAGATATTGTTGACTTTCCTATGATATGTTTGAATTATCAATAAGTTAATTAAGAGAGACAGTTACTGAAAGGGATACTATAGCCTTTACCAGTTCCAGATTATATTTGGGAAAATATATCCATGGAATTTTTTGTGGGATTAAAGAAGACAACATGTGGTAATGACTTAATTTGGGTTATTGTAGATCGATTGACTAAATCTGCTAATTTATTTCCTATTCGAGATACTTTTTATCAAGATCAACATTCATGGTTGTATGTAAGAGTTATTTTCATGTTTCATGGAGTTCCCATCTCTATTGTATATTACAAGGATCATAGGTTTACTTCTAACTTTTGGAAAGCCCTTCAGATGTCATTAGGTAGTAAATAAAATTTTGTACAACTTTTCATCCTCATTCAGATCGGCATTCAAGATGAACAATTCATACATTGGAAGATATGGTACATGATTTTTCAGGGATTAACATGGATGTGGGGACAAATATCTTTCATTGGTTGAGTTTTCATATAGTAACAGTTTTCATTCTAGTATAGTGATGGCTCCATTGGGGGTATTATATGGGAAGTGGATTCGAACTCATGCTTTTGGGGATGATGTATGTGGATGGAAAATGATTTGAATGAAATTGGTAGAAGAGATTGTAGATAAAGTTATGTTTATACAAAAACACAAGAGGATACATCAGCATAGGAAGAAATGTTATGCGGATAACCAAAGGGGGGATCTTTTTTTTGAGGAAGGTGATCAGGTATTTTTCAAACCTTCTCCATGAAAAAGTGTGATTCCTTTTTATTAGAAGGGGATGCTGAGTCCGAGGTTCATTGGACCCTATTAAATCCTGGAGATAGATGGATCAATTTCCTATAATGTGGATTTACCTCCATGATTATCCTAGGTACACAATGTTTTTCATGTTTCAATGTGGAGAATGTATATGACAGATCAAAATAATGTTTTGAGTCCATGGATTGTTCAGATGGAAATTAATCTTTCTTATGAGGAACAAACAATCCAGATTTTTGAACGAAGAGAGAATGTTTTGTAGAATAAGTTAATTCATCAGGTAATGGTTTTTTGGAGAAACAGTATGGTTGAAGACGCAAATTGGAAATTTGAAATTTTTATGAGGGATAAATACCCCCACTTATTTGATAAGTGAATAAATATTTCTAAAATGAAATTTCCAAAATGGGTGATGGTTGTAACATCTTATGTAAATAAATAATATGGAATCTTAATATTTATTAATATTTTTGAATTAAATATTAATTTTAGTTTAAATGGGGTGCTATGTTTGATGGCTTACCCGACATGCAACAATGTGTTTCTCTGAAGTCTCATGTTGCACACAGGGCTGAGACATACTAAGATAAATTATAATATTAATATGATTTTATCGATTTAAATGATAGGTAACACCTATCAGTTCTATTGGAAATAATTAACAGAACTAACCATATTTTAATTAAACATGTTATAATTTTTTTTTTAAATTCATACAAAAAACCATTAGTGGCATAAAATGATAATGAATCCAATTTTCAGCATAAATTCACTAATAGTTTTAAAAGGTTGTTTACCACCTTTTAATGGAGAACCCTTATTAAATCTTTTTTTGCCACATTTATATGTTCCTTTTGACAAAATATACTTCTTATTATGAAGCGGGACATTGAAACTTACTTTGGGTAATTTATTTGGTAATTTTCTAAAAACATTTATCCTTTAATTTATAGTGAAAAATACTACATTTTATCTCACAAATATATTTTCATATAAATTATTTATATGATTATATTTTCATTTTAATTAGGTTTTAAAGTGTAATTAGACTTTATTTTTATCATTTAATCTAATTGTGGTAATTGGATGTTATTTTACTTTGAAATTGGGCATAAACACATGTCATTCTTTTTGTAGTTTTTACTTCTTAAAAAACGTTTTTCTTGTTTGACAATTGGAATTAATATGAAATTAATTTCATCAACTTTTGAATTTTGAATATGAAAAAATGGATTCAATGTTTGGAATTAGGAAGTCCAGATTCTATAACTAGTTAACATCTATTTTTTTACATTATGAATAGTAAATTTAGTTAATATTTTATTTACCTTGGTTAAAGGATAAATCTGGAAAAAAGGGTAAAATATAATATTATAATAATATTTAATTACCCTAAAACAATCCCTAACCCAATTGTATGAGATATTTATAACCATGGGCGTCCTTAGGTCAATTTTAGGACCCCACGGAGCCACTTTTGAGTGAAAATAACATTTAATTACTTTTAATTTAAAGTTATGGAAAATATAACCTAAACATATATATTTTACTAAAACAATATATGGGGTTATATAAGTGGAATTTTCAACAATAAATTGACATTAAAAATATAAAAATATTAAAAATTTCATTGTACTTTAATTATAGTTATTAAAAAATATATAAATAAATTTATTTATGACATAATTGTGATGTAGTGATTACCATATTACATAATGATTTAAATAAATGAGATTATAAATATTTAAATAAATATATTTTGAAACATTTTGGGTCATTGAAGAATTTTATGGATGTGTATTACTTGTTATATTTTAATTAATAATTCTTTTAGAATGAATCAAGTTATTATGGTTTTTTAAAAAGTCATCATTTGAATAGTATAAAAATTAGCATAAATGTGTTTTTAAATCAATTAATATTATATTAAATGATATAAGAGTACTAAAAATCCAATATTTTTCAAAATAACATATATGATGGTATGAATGTCATTAATGATCTATATTTTTGTCTCTTGGCCTTTTATTGTAACTATGGAGACCATATATTATGAAGATACAAGAAAACCTAGAAAAAGGAAAATAATATTACTAAGGGATAATGATAAGAGATTAGGTTATTTATTATACCAAAAATTGTCTAAAACCTATTTCATAAGAATATTTTGACCGTTCCTCATCTTATCTTTGAAATATATCACTTTTACGTAATTATAATTCGATAATCAATTAATAATACAATAATATTTTCAAACATTCCAAAAGTGTCCATCCCCCTATTATAAAAGGACATTGCCTATAACCCATTACTCACACCTCTAATGCACCTTGGATCATCCACACTCTACTCCAATAATCTCAAATGGTTCCTCTCTTACTATTATAAGGCTTCCCCTTGGAAAATTGCCATACAATAGTACCATTTGTCTCAAATCAAAAGAAGTTACCAGATTTGAGGTAATGTCTTCTATCAAGTTCATTTCCATTATTATTTCATGTCCACTCCCCATGATCTTCTTATTCTTTGTTTAAATAATAACCCCAGTATCCTTAATATATAAAGTTTAATTATAATAATGATTCTAACTAATCTTCTAGACACCTCTAATTAATGGGTATAGAACATATTGTTTCTGTGGAAGATGAACTACTGCCTCATGAAATGAAGATAGTTCAATCTTCTCCTACCACCACTTATAGTGTCTATTATTATGGAACTATAACTATAATAGATACATTTTCCATAATAAATATTTCACCATATCATTATTCATAAAATTTGATGGATTTTGTAAACATCTAATCAATATCCATAAATGAAATGGGTATCATGAATATATAATAATATCATAACCAATAAAAAATAGATAGGTTTAATAATCAGTTCATCATTTCATATTAGGTAAAAGGAAGTTAGAATCAAAAGCTTATAACCTATGAAATAGATATAGGTTTTATAAAAATAACCATCATAAACATAATCTATTAAAAGAATGAATAATAATGGTGTCCTTGAATTATATCTCAATTAAATCAAAAAATGCATTTTCAAATCATCTTATCTTAGTTGGAGAATTATTTCCAAAGAAAATTTGGAACATTTAATAAATAGAATATCCATTCATTGAAAGTCCCTTTAATAATAATTTTCTGAATATATTTTATTTATAAATAAATCATTGTAATTTAATTTAAAAAAATTCTTATGGATTATATATTTTCTTCATTGAAAAACTATTTTTAATACATAAATAATTTTTAAAACCTTTTTCGTCAAAGATAGATTTTAATATTTATTACTGAATCCAAAATACCTTCTGAAAAAAATATCTTTTAATATAAATTGAAAATTTATATAGAAACATTTAAGTCATTTTGAAAACATATTTATATTATAATAATTTGAAAACATATAATAATATCCATAAAACATTTTGAAATTTGTTTTTCAATATACATTGATGACATATAATGAAATCTTAAAAAAATAATTTAAAACCTATTTATTTGAAAAATGATTTGATAACATAAAATGAAATATTAAAAATATATTTTAATCCATCATCTTTAAAATACAATTTAAAAACAATAAAATGTTTAAATTCTAGGAAAACAATTCTTTAAAATTTACCTTGTAAACATGAAAATTATACTTCATGGAAATTATGGTCATGAAATTGGGATAGTCCATATATTCTGAACATTCTTTTTTCACAATAAAATATTAAAAATAGCATTGATTGGATAATAATTATAATGTTACTTTTAAAACTATATTTAAAAAATGTATAACATGCATAAAAATAAATTTTAAATAGTATAAGATAATTGTAGAAATATTTTGAAAAAATTAATATATGAAGATGAAAACATAATTATAATAATTATACTGATGATAAATTATTTCAATGGTAAGAATATACAAACAATATAAAAATATAGATTGAAAACATCAAATGTATATCAAAGAAGGAAAATTGAGAGTAAAATTTCATTACTGATTTGGTATATTTTGAACCATATACCATATGAAATAATAATCTTAAAATGGATATGTAAATACCCATAAATTGATGTATAATAATAATAAAATAAATTAATGGGAATTACATATACCACAAAAAACTAATGGTTGGTGAAAAATGTTTAATTATCTTAGAAATACTTGTGAGATGAGAGAAAACTTACTATTGAGTAACATTATAATCATGATCCCAATGACAGAAAAAATCAATTAATAATTTTTATATAATTAAATAATATGGATTATGAATATAATATGACATAGGGATTATATACACCATATAATAGAAATTGGGTTTGAATATCAAATGTATCTCATGAATATTACAATGTGAGATTAAATTTCTATACCATATGTTTTGACATTCTTCGTACATGTTCAAAACACCTGTATAATTAATATAATTTTTTAAAAAATATATCAAAGAATAATATTATTACATTTCATACCATGTATTATTATATTATGACCTTTTTATGTTCTGTTTATTAATAATTCCATGTTACAATTTTTTTCGGTTAATAAAATCTTTTTTTTTCATAAATACTCATAATTGTTATTCTTGATCTAATTAATTATATTGTTACATAAATATTTAATGAATTTAAAACATGATATATATATATAAAAATATCTTCAATATATGTATTTATAATATTCTATAAAAGTTATAAATTGGAAATGGAAATGAAATGGATCATTCTTAGAGATGATAGGTTGTACTTAAGCAAGAACGATGTTTCCATTTTCATATAATATTGAGAGAGAAAATGAAAATGAAATATATTTATACAAATATATTATATAATTCATGAAGCATTGTTATTTCATATATATCATATACTTTCATTAACCCCATCAACAATACATTCAATGTAATGATTGAAGCGATAACATCTCTTAGAATAAGAGATAGTCCACACGTAAAAAACAGAAGGTATCATATTTATAACCTTTGGAGAGAATGAAGTTGAATGTTTTATAATAATTAAATAAGATAAATTTCATCGTAAATATCATTTATTATATAAAGAAACAAAAATTCCATCATTCATTCAATCCATGAAATTTTTCATTGAAAGAGTGAATGCCATGAGCTCACAAGGCTGTTTACCACAGTACACACAATACATGATTTTGTATCTCATTTGATATAATTTTTTATTATTATGGGTCATATAATTGTCATAAAAAATGCCACAATATTTAGTATGAATATTTTATTATAAATTCATAGAGGAAGAAAAAATATGGTGGTTGAATAAGGAAATAAAATGAAAGTCTTTCCTGAATTATGTTACCTATTATTTTAGTACATTCATTAGGTTTGCAATAAAAGACTAACATGGTTTTATTTCTTCTAAAATTTAGTCTACCATGTTTATAGGTTGTATTATGAAAGATTATGTGTCCATGTTTTTACAGAGATAATATTTTTTATGGGAATAAATATGTAAGGATCTGAAGAGGCCTTTTATAAGTGGGGAAAAGGACAAATTGAGCATTCTTGTTAATATTTGAGTTCTATACACATTTTACTTTTCCCCTATGAACTAAAATAAAAATTATAGATCCTCATGTGTGGTATTTTCTAAATATGTATATACAATAGTTTTTAGTGAGGTTTAGTGACATTTTTATAGCTTATTTACCATGTTTAGTCAATCATTAGGCTCATTTTCTCCTTAATTACTTTAATAAAATTTAATTAATTTCACTAATTATTTTATTTAGAAACTTAGTTGGCCATATTATAAATTAAATTTTACTATTATTAAAAATATTTAATATATTTTTTGAAATTCTAATCATAGAGGTGGTAGGAATTAATGGATAATTAATCCCATAGACGGGATCATGAGACGTGTTTTTAAAGTGAAATGTTCAATATTATGAAAAGTTTTTATATCCAATTTCAATATAAATTTTGATCAAATGACCTAAATTATATTATTTGATTTATTATTTATATTAATATAATTTAATTTTTATATAAAATATAATTTTACCAAAAATATTTTGTGTATGTAAAAGTCATATTTTGTTAAAATTCATTATGTTTTACTATTAATGAAAATATGATACATCTCAGAAAAATACCAAACTATCACCAAACATTAATTATCAGATTATGATTTAAAAAATCAATATTATGTTTTGATATAAAAATTAAATAATATTAAAAAATATATATATATAATTTGTTTTCTATTAAAATGTTGTAAAATTACAATTTTGAAAAATACATCACATTATTCATACAATTGTATTATTTCTTATCGGATGCCTATAAAATATATTTGATGAGTGTGAATAAAATTAATATTTAATAAATAAATTTTCATAAAAAATCCTAAAAAGTAATTTTTTGTGGATTTATAGATATAAATTGGTGTTTGTACATAGAGAAATATTTTTATAACAAATGGAATTTACATATTTTTAAATAGTTATTACTATCATTTATAAGTAATTGACAAACAAAGGAATCATTTTATAAACATGATAATATAATATTTTAACAATTTATAAAATATCATTTGTAACTACCTTTCCAATGTATATGTGGTGTCTATAATAATATTTTATTTAAAATATCAATATTATATTGTAGTTTACTAAAACTGGGCCTATTGTGTATCATATGATATCAAAGGAACAGAACATTGAAAATAATAGAAGTCAATCATAGTGTTAAATTTACAAAAATATAATCTATGATTTTTATTTGGAGAAACATTGTCTTTGTTTTTATTTAACACAATTCAAACATAGAACTTTTATATAACAAAATCTATATTCATTATTTCATAAAAATAAAAATAAACAAATGATTAAACTAATTCAAAAAATAATCATTCACCGAATCCTATGGTGTTACATTATAACCACCTTATAATAAATTTTTCCCAAATTTTTTTTGGGGTTAAGAAAATTTTAATACATTAATGTTCTATACATAGGAACCCACATCGCAAAAAATACTACTAAAACATCCTTTAAAGAATATAGTCGAAAGAATAACAGTTTCCCAAATTAACTCATAACTAGTTTCCCTCAATGAAGAACATAGGTGGGATGTATAAATATTGACATGTAAGAGAAATATAACTATCAATTTCTGATGGAGGGGGATAATGAATATAGCCAAGAAGAATTTAAAGATCACAATGGCAAAAATAGGTGATGATTTAAGCAAACAATTGATTAATCAGAAATGATGTTACTAGGATATCATTTTTGGTTTAAAGAACCTTTTCCTAATATTTAATATCATTACTAAGAAGGCATAAATACATTATTTCAAAACAGTATCATCTTTTTTCTTCCTTGAAAAATTTCCACATAGTCTCTTATTCCAAAAATGAAGGTAAATTACTTATTGATAATGAACTAAAAGATCATAAGAATTTTAAAGAAATTTAAGTCATTTATTCTCTTGTAATTTGTTATAATATAAAATAATTTAGCACAAGATATACAACATATATAATCCCTCATGTGGTGAGATAATTGGTTAATAACTAAATCATTATCTAATGTTTAACACATACCATTCCAAAAATTGGAAACATTATAATCCTAATAGAACACGAAAATTGATGAAATTGAAATAAGTTCAAAAATATTATAAACTAGTTCAATGTTAGTCCCCCCATATATCATAAATTAACACTTTATTTCCACATACCTAGCATGTGAATATATTCAGCATGTATTCTCTTTAATTATGGTAATAAACTAAATTATCATAAATCCTTAATGAAATCATACATGATTCATTTTTCTGAATATTATTCAATATATTCTCTAAATCCAATATAAATATTCTAAAATCTATCCATTATTGATAAACCATCATTTTCAATAAATACATTATTATTTCTGAGGTCATTGATACTAACATTATCCAAATAAATAAACTCTTTATCCAATATTAATAGAATTGTATCAACATTAGGAACACATTAAGGGTTAGGATTCCTCAAAAAAATATATCACTATTCTTGTATTTCACTTTTTTATTTAATTATCTGCATTATACAAATCCCTATAAATCATTAATGAAAAATAAATACATAATGATTTGTATAATATAATTCTTGAATTCCAATACATTTGAACGTCAATCATCTTATTTTATTCTTAAGACATTCGATATGATTCATCATCATATTCCTTAATATCCATTCCATATAATATTAAATATGAATCAAGTATTAAGGTTTATAAAAAAACATTTAATCATTCTTTTAACATTTAATTTAAAAAATATTTTTAGAACATCCCATAACATTAACCATCCTTTTACATTCCCATTATCATCAGTAGTATAACCAATAATCACATTAGTTTCAATATTATCTACCTAAAATTAAAAATTAGGAAATCTAAAGGAATAATTCCAATAATTTTCACATATGAAATAGTAAATATTCACCATGTACCTTCTCATTATCGATATTTACAAAACCAAGAAATCATAGTGTTAAAAACACTTATCATGACGTAAAACCTCATAATCTTGAGAAATTAACTATAGGAAACATAAATTATTACAAATTGTTATTTATAATATGATAGATGATTTTTATACAATTTTATTCATAAAAATGTTATATTCAAATCCCTCAATATTGTTCATGAAGAGTTTGTCAATTTATATAGAAAATCCTCGGGGAGTATAAAACAATGTGATAAACATTTCCTATTGTTGTGCACTAGTACATGATTGATTCCTTCTTAATATATTGTTTGTGTTTGGTACCATATGTACATCTATTATAGATCCACAACCACATGTAGTATCCAAATAGTTATATATTCATAAGAAATCAATTTTTATGTCCATTTCAAAATTCCCAGACCAATTTCCTATAATTCTATTCATCCTTTTCCTTATACTAAGATTCATCCAGATACATATCCTTATAAATTTCACTAGGGTTATCACTGATGATTTTTCATCCCATTTTCCAATGGATGACTAGAAATTTCAATTGATAACAACTATAGAATCCCAAGATTATCATGTATGGGTATTAAATCATTTTATATGAATATTCGTTGCATTAAAAAAATACATGTTGGAGGAGTGCAATAGTTCCCGGTATTTGGAATGTTGGAAACATAACCTTCTAACAGGGTGAATGTTAATAAAAATATAACTTATTTATCTTATCCTTCAGTATTCCTAATTTTAACCTATATTCAGAACTACAGGAATGGAATGATAAGAATGAGGTGAGATATGATTCTCAGTATGGTAAAACAAGGGAGATACATAAGTATATCACAACCATAAGTGTAGGGGAACATTATAGTAATGTGAGATGATCTATCATTACAGAACTAAGATCCTAAGAAATAGTCATGGAATAAATATTATAAGATAATAATACAAAAATCATTATGGAATCAAGATCATAAGTCATTAAAGCATATCGAAGGAAGAAGACATAGAATTGTGGCACACAAATTAACATATAATATCATTCCCTCTAAGTCATAGCACATTTATAAAACCACTTAGGCGACATCTTGGGTAATACACATACTAGGAATTAAAAATCACAATCCCATGTGATATTACTTTCATTATAATGGATTTAGTTTCCCCTTATTCCCATAGGGTATCAGGTTTCCCCCACTCCCTATAGTGGATTAGGTTTCCCCTTCTTCCCACAGTGGATCAAGCCAGTGTAAATGTTTCCCATTATTTTCTCATTAAATATAAATCATTACTGAATTAACTAGAGGGGGATATATAACATGCCCATCACATGATAAAATAATAAAAACATGTTCCATAGTATAATAAAACATTAATCATATCAAAACCCATAAAAATAGATTTTTTTAACAAACATCATATCATAATCGTGAAAATGAAATAGGTATAATAAATATTTCATAATATTACAACCAACGGAAACAACATAGGTTTCAAAATAATTTCAGAATATCAATCTATAATTATGGTAGTGGGTTTCAATGGATTATAACATGTGGAAGATAATTGTCTGTCATAAAGGATTTATCACCTTAAAAATACACCATTAAATGAATAAATTAGCATATTGTCCTTAGAACACATCCTCAGTAAATAAAAAATTACTACAATGGATGCAATATTATATTGAGAAGGATTTTAGATGATCAATTTGTACATTTGAATAAGTGAATTACATTTATCTGAAAATCCCTTTCATAAATTGTAACATCTTGGTTCCGGGTTCACTCAACAGGTGCCCCGAACCCGGTTCACCACATGACCTCAATTAAATTTCCCCAAACATCAGAGGCTATCGACTAGCAGTGAGGGCCCAGGTCTGATAGTGTGGAAACTATGCACTCATTTATCAATGTGTAGATCAGCGGAATGAAATGAAACATACAATAACATCGAAAGCAGTAAACCACACACAACAGAAATAAACATCTGCAGTAGATATAACCAACCATTTATATAGATATGATTCATCATGTCTCCAACTCTAAGAAAAAAACTAGAACATTTTACAAGGTAGAACAATACAATACTGAGTACAAGTACAGAAAAGAAAATTAGAACAGCCCACAGCATCGTGAGCCAATGCTCGGTCCCATGCTTTCCTACACTCCAGCACCAATCATGTACCTGTACATGGACCCTTTCCCTTATCTATACCTATAGAAATGTAATCGTTTTGGGCCGAAAAGCGTGACCAAAATAGGGTGTGAGAAATATATCTCAGCAGGCAACCCCCAAAGGCCTATGCTCAACTGTGTGTAAAACATGAAACAATAGTGCGCAGTAGTAAAATGAAATAAATTAAGTTTTACTAAAAAGTAACTAACATAACCATTATATTTCCATTTTAATATCCATTTAATCATTTAATTTAAAATATCCCCACAGTGAATATTCTAAGAAAACAGTTGATGTCCTCAAACACGTAAACCCCTACCCTCAAGTAAAGAGTATCCAACACAAGAATCTACCCTCAGGAACAGGTATATTGCCCTCAGGCATTGTAAGTGTCACCCACAGGCAGAGAATCAGCCGCCCACAAGCACGGAAGATGTTTCCCTTAGGATAGGATAAACACTTCCCTCGGGCTAAGCAAAAAAATCCCACGGGCTAAGTAAAACACTTCCATCAGGCACAAGTAACCAGGTCATGACCAACATGTAAATAAACATTCACAAGCATTTCCTCTCAGGGTAATTATAAAATCATTAATTTTAAGGCATACCATCGGGTAACCTGGAAAAATGGCTAAACATAGAAATGCACCCCGGGAGTGGCCTCAGATCCAAGCATGATCGTAAATAGCAATTTTAAAACTTTATTTAATCACCGATACAATTATAGGTATTAAAATTAGCCACAACCTCAGCCTCACGACACCCCTAATATGGGTTTGTAGCTCAAAAACACACAAAACACACGATAGTTGGAAAATTAACACCAAGCCACCTAGCTTTAACTCCAACGAGCTCTATATACGATCGTCGATCCCAGAAACACCAAAATATGACATTGATATAAGGTAAAATCTAAATCATTCAAACCCAAATAACTCCCATTAAGAGAAGAATTGGTAAGAAGTACCCAAGGATATGGAATCCCTTACCCGTGCGGTTCCAACGAGATCGTCCGAGGCGGAAACGGATTCCTGGTTCACGATCAATGGATCTACGAAGCAACGGCCTTCCTCTCTCGAGATCTCCTCCCATTCTAAGCATTCCCTATGAAAGTGTGAAGCTACTTCCCATTTTAAGTGAGAAAAAAAGTACATGACGTTTACATATGAGTACACTGTGTGTACTTACCAATTTTAAACTGTTCCTCGGCGACTTCCCGCCACCGTGGAACTGTTCACATGCCGACGTGACTACACGGCATGTCTCCTTGAGCACACGGCATGTTCTGTCGCACAGCTGGCCACTGGCGTATTATTCACCTTCCGACTAACTACACAGTGTGTAAGGGACCACTACACGGCATGTAGTTGGTTCTTACACCCTTCATCACTGACATGGCCACACACCCTATGTACTCACTCCACACGACCAAAAGTACACGACGTGTAATTTCCAAATTTTGGGATTTCCCCTTTTTCCATATTTTCTCAAAAACACTTATGGAAAAGAGAAAAGAAGAAGCCCATACCTCAAAAACAAGAACTGGGTTCTTACAAACTTCCCTCCCTTAAAGAAATTAGTCCCCGAATTTCCCTTCCATGGGTGGTGAAGAAATAGCCGTGAATACTCCAGCCACTGAGAATGTACATCTGTCTCTGCTCCCAGGTTTCATCCTGCAATTGGCCATGCTGCCACAGCACCCGTATGAGAGAAACTGACCGGCCTCGGAAAACCATTGTGCTCCTGTCAATGATATGAATCGAATACTCTTCAAAGGACGCATCTAACTCTAGCTCAACCTCCTCAGGCTGAATGACGTGAGTTGGGTCGGAATGATAATGGCGCCAATGAGATATGTGGAAGACATCGTGCATGGCTCGGTACCACTGAGGTAACTGTAACCGATAGGAAACTAGCCCCACTCTTTCCAGAATCTCAAATGGCCCCACATTCCTCTGTGAATTTTTACCCTGTCTACATATCCGATTGTGTCCAAGTCTCAGTGAAACACGCAAGAAAACCTAATCCCTGACCATGAACTCCGAAGGCCGACTGCGGCGATCATCATAAGATTTCTGAAGAGACTGTGCGGTAGCCATCTACTTCTGAATCAACAGGACCTCCTTAGAAGTCTCCCGCACGAGACATGGTCCCAGTAAAGCTGCCTCACCTACCTCTAAACAACACAAAGTTGATCGACACATCCTACCGTATAAATCCTTGTATGGTTCCATCTCAATAGTTTCCTGAAAGCTGTTATTATAGGCTAACTCTAATAGAGGTATATACTTCTCCCAATAGCCCCCAAAGTCTATGACACATACTCACAGCCTACCCTCCAGCACCTGTATCGTACGCTCTGACTGGCCATTGGTCTGAGAGTGGTAAGTTGTGCTCAGAATCACTTATGTACCCAGGGCCCTCTGAAAACTCTTCCAGAAACAAGATGTAAATCGGGCTTCCCTATCTGAAATGATAGAACGAGGGACCCCATAATGATGTATGATCTCTCAGATATAAAACTTACCGAGCTCGTCAACACCAAAGGTCTCCATGATCGGCAGAAAGTGAGATACATTTGTGAGTCTGCCCACAACAACCCATATGGCATCATTGCCTCGAGGTGAGCTCAGTAATCGAGTCATGAAATCCATCGCGACATCATCCCATTTCCACTTTGGAATTGATAACTGCAATAACATTCCAGCTGGTCTCTGATGCTCCGCCTTCACCTTTTTACAAGGGGAACACCTCGTAACAAAACCATCTACATCTCTCTTCATACCTGGCCACTAGTACTGACATCTCATGTTACGGTACATCTTGGTAACACCGAAATGTATAGCCCAAGATGAAGCATAAAACTCCCACATCATCTCCTCACGTATATCCCCTGGATCCCATACACGTCCATGGAAATGCAATACCTCATCATATCCCATCGTCCAATCAGGAAGAGGGTCCTCACTTGCCACCGACTCCCATAGAACTAGGCCTTCTGTATCAGATAGTTGTCTCATCCTCACTATATCCAGTAGAGTAGAAGTCACAGCTTAAGATGAAAGATAATTTTACCATTGACGGTTGTGCACCTCCAAATGCATATCATAGAAGAAATCTATAAGATTCCTCTCACCAGTGGCCTCCTGCAATGTCTTTATCTGAGTCTTCCTCCTCAGTGCATCAGCTACTGCATTGCCTTTACTAGGTTTATAGGTAAGCTCAAAATTGAAGGACTGTAGGCACTCAACCCACCTTCTCTGCCTCAGGTTCATGTCACACTAGGTGAAGATATATTTGAGACTATTGTGGTTGGTGAAAACCACAAAATGATCTCCCAATAGATAATGTCTCCAACAGCGCAACGCATGAACAACTGCAGCCAACACGAGATCATACATCAGGTAATTCCTCTCATGTTGCCTTAACTGCCGAGAACCATACATAATAACTCGATCTCCCTACATCAATACAGCTCTCTGCCCAATCCCTGATACATCATAGTAAACTGTATAGCTCTTCCACACCTCTAGGAGTGTTATGATTGGAACTGATGATAACATTCCTTTCAGGTCCTGAAATGCTATCTCATAAACTTCTGACCCAACGAACTTCACACACTTCATAGTTAAGACCTTCAACGGTGTTGGTAAGCAGGAGAAGTCCTATATAGAGCATCAATAGTAACCAGCTATCCCTAAGAAACTCCATATCTCAAACACATTGTTATGATGGTCCCAGGAAACTACTATTCTCACCTTCTCTGGGTCTACTAAGACTCCTGCCTTTGAGATGATATGAACCAAGAAGTGAATCGGGTCCATCCGAAAGTGGCACTTGGAGAGTTTAGCATATAGCCGATGCTCTCTCAGTGTACTCAATATGATCTCAAGATAGGTGGAATTTTCATGTAGAGTGTGAGAGTACACCAAGATATCGTTCATGAATACTACCATAAAAGAGTACATATAAGGATGGAACACACAATTCATCAGAGCCATGAAAACTGCTGGTGCGTTCCTGAGTCCGAATGGCATAATCATATACTCGTATAGACCATAACTTCTTCTAAAATTTGTGAGAGGTTTATCAGATTGTCAAATGCGCAGGTGATGATATCCTAACCTCAAGTCAATATTCGAGAACACTCGTACTCTAAAAAGTTGATCAAAAAGATCATCAATACTCGGCAAGGGATATCAGTTCTTAACCATAAACTGGTTTAGCTTTCGATAATCCACACAAAGTCTGATGGTATTGTCCGCCTTCTTCGCAAAAAGGATCGGAGAACCCCATGGAGAAGTACTGGGTCAGATAAAGACCTTTTATGTAACTCCTCTGACTACCTGTTGAGATCCTGCAACTCAAGCGTGGCCATCGTATAAGGAGGAATTGACACCTGTGCTGCTTCTAGAATAAGCTCAATAGAGAAATCCACCTCATGCTCTAGAGGTAGACCTGAAAAGTCATCCAAAAAGACATCCATGAATCGATCAACTACAGGAGGGAAATATTTCTAACAAGTCCCCTGGTCATCCAGATATAAGCTCGCAATCTGGGATGTGACTCCACCTTGCCCACGATGCTCTGGCTCAGCTCGACTGACCTGAACATCCCAATCACCCTTGTATAGAAAATCTTTGCCCTCTGGGGATGTGAAACTCACCCTGCGACGATAGCAGTATACAAAGGCTTGAAAGGGAACCAACCAGTCCATCCAGAGAATGTCATAATAAGCTCTCATCTCTAAGACATAGAGTTCCCAATGTATGTGAAACAGTCCAACCTCAAAGGGGCACTCCTTACACTAACGCACACCTGTGGTTCTAGTCCCCAACGGAGTGTTTAGAGTCATGATATTAGAAGATGTAAAAACACAGAGCCTAAGTCTCTCTACAATGGGCATAGATATGAAACTATGTGTAGCACCTGTATCAAAAAGTAATGATGATAAGACAAAAGCTACTAAAATAGTACCTCTGACTATAGAAGATCTGGGATCCTGCCCCTACTGGGTCTGTTGCACTGCATATGCCTACCCAGTGTCGTGGCCCAACAGTACAGCCTTGATACCCTGAGATGTCCCGCCCTACTATCTCTGAGATCCTAGTGTTTGGATACCATGAACACGACCACCATCTCTTCCTGGATGCCCTGTCATATTCTTGTTCCTTAACTGGTAAGAAGCAACTGGTCCTACTCCCGCACGCGGAGTCTGCACAGAACCCCTCTCACTGGACATCAGTGGAAAGGCCCTGCAAAAGCACTATAGATGACTCATCATGCCGCAAGCTCGACACTCCACAGGGTCTCATGGACACTGAGGTCTCTTGTGCCCTTCTCTACCACACTGGTATCGCATGACCAGGGCACCTAAATTATTCTCCTGACTGGTACTACCACCCTAAGAGAATTCCATATGTCTCTTCCTCTTGCCAGCAGAAATAGTACCAGTAACTACTGCTGAACCGCCCTGTCCCACAGCACTAGATTCCTAAAAGTTCCTTTCTATAATCAGTGCATGGTTTACAATAACAAGTACAGTAGGAAACCTGAAAAAATTTACCAACACTCAGATGTCATAACAAAGATCATCCTCAAAGATTCTAGCTCTCATTGTCTCATCGCCCACCATCATGGGTGCCAAATGCTGAAGCTTAGTGAAATGTGTAGAATAGTCCATCACTGACATAGGGCCCTATTGTAGATTCATGAAATCTCATGCTCTATCTGCCCTCCGCGTCTCTGGGAAGGAGAAGTCATAGAAGACTGACTAAAAATCTTCCCACGTCGTGTCTCTGTGATGCTCTGACTGGGTGGTAACATCCCACCACCTCTTGGTGGAATCACACAGCATGTAAGTCATGAGCTTGACCCTCTGCCCTGGAGGCATCTCAAGATGATCAAAAATAGTCTGCATCGATCCTATCCAAGACTTTGCAGCATGTGGTCTGACATGCCTCGAAACCATAGGCGGATGTTGCTGCTGAAATATACGAGTCAGCTCAGCCATTGATGTGGTAGCTGGAAGTGCTCCCTAAAAAGTCTGGATGAACCGTATAAAGCCTTCACGGAACTGTGCCTATGTGCCTGTGTCCAGTATAGCAACCGACGCCACATCTGGCTCTATTATAGGATCAACTGGTAGCCTATGGCCCACCATCTATTGATTATACTTGTTTCCGCTCTCCTAGCGAACAACGCGAGGTCATCTAGGTGGCATGACACTACATGGTAAAAAAATGCCTTAGATTCAAGATTAACAAGACCAAAAATGAAGGAACCACAAGGAAACAAGAGGAAGAAGCAATATCAAGATTTGACAAACAAGACGACATAGTGTGTACACTGACTACATGGCATGTACTTGACTTCATTTCCCCTTCTCGGGTCCCTCTACATGGCTATTTCACACGACTCTCGTGGTACAAAACTACACGGCGTGTATAAAGTCTACATAGTGTGTATGGTGAAATTTTCCAACTTCCCGTGTCGTTTGTGACACGGCCGACTACTCGGCTTGACATTAGATAGTGTGTTACACCCACACACAGCGTGTACACCACCCTGTTTCCCAGCCACAAGGCTTACCCCACATAGTCTGTCCTCGGACATGACAACACGACGTGTCCCAGAGGTACATGATGTGTACTAGACGAGCTCTGCTGACCCGTGTTGTTAGTTACACGACCGGATACACGGCTCAACATACACCGCATGTTCTCTATACACTCAACATGTACTCGAAAGGATCACCCCGACCCGTGTAGTTAATTACATGGCAGGGTTCCCAGATTACACTACACAGTGTGTTCCATAGGGGACATAGTGTGTATGTCATAAGGTTTCCTCCGCCCGAGTTGGAGTTACACGGTGGACATCAGGTCAACACTACACGGCGTGTACAGAAACTACATGGTGTGTTTGCCCCAAACTCGTCCCTACCCCGTGTCGCCGCCCACATGGTTTGTGACATGGGAAGAGACTACACGGCGTGTACTCAGGGTACACAGCGTGTACTCAAAAAGTTTATTTTTCTTCCCAAATAGAAGAACATAAATGGCGTGTATACAGTACTACATGGCGTGTATACTGTGTTTCTGGGCAATATGCCTCAGAAATTTCCCTGGAAACCAGGAAACACTGAAAAACAACACCTAAGTGCCAAATTCTAATCCGTTAGGGCCGATACTCCCCACAAATAAAAGTTTGACAGCTTATCTGTGTTATAACATAACAAACAGTCAATGATGCACCAAATTCCGATCAATGGGGGCCCATAATACCCAATGAACATAGTTTAGAGACCATTCATTTAACATGTTTTAACAACACTACCCTATCACATAGTAGATATTTATCAAGCAGCATTCAAAACAACATGATTTTCTAGCACAACAACTATCACAACAATATGAAATTTCTAATGTGCCTACATGGCATGGAACTATGCATGACATGTGATTTCTAGTATTTCACTAAATGATGCATGAGATGGAATACACTCATCTCATCGGGTTGAAACTAAATAGAACCCATGAGAAAAATATAAACAACACAATAAAAGTGCGTCACCCTTCGATGAAAACAAATCAACTGTAAAATTGCATAATCAGTAAAATTGAAATACGAGGTAAATTGGATTTTCCTTGTACATGGGTTAGATACACCCAGGAATAGCTTATTACCAACTACTGTTCCGTCTTATCCCTGACTAAGGCTCCAAATAGTCAGTTAATGAAAAGAACACCCTCTGATACCACTTTGTAACATCCTGGTTCTGGGTGCCACTCAATGGGTGCCCCATACCATGTTCGCCACGTGTCCTCAAGCACATTTCCCCAAATACCAGAGGCTAACGACTAGTAGCGAGGGACATGGTCTGATAGTGGGGAATCCATGCCCTCATTTGTCAATGTTTAGCATAGCGGAATAAAATAAAACATAGAATAATAGCAAAAGAAATAAACCATTCACAATAGAAATAAACATCTGCAGTAGATATAACCAACCAGATATATAGATATGATGCATCATGTCTCCAACTATAAGAAAACATCCAAAACATGTTACATAGAAGTACAATACAGTACAGAGTACAAGTACAGAAAAGAAAAAATAGAACATCCCATGGCATTACGAGCCAATGCTCGGTCCCATGCGTTCCTAAACTCTAGCATCAATCACGTTCCTATATAAGGACCCTTGAACTTATCTATACCTACAGAAACCTAATCTTTTTGGGACAAAAAGGATGAACCATACAGGGTGTGACAAATATATCTCAGTTGGCACCCGCCAAAGACCTGTCCTCAACTGTGTGTAAAATATGCAACAATAGTGTACAGTAGTAAAATGCTATAAAGTAAGCAGTACTAAAAAGTAACTAACTTAACCATTATATTGCCATTTTAAAATCCATTTAATCATTTAATTTAAAATATCACCACATTGAATATTCTATGTAAACAGCTAATGTCCTCAAACACGTAAACCCCTACCCATAGGTAAAGAGTATCCAACACAAGAATATTTTATCAGGCACATTAATATTGCCCTCAGGCATAGTATGTGTCTCCCAAAGGCAAAGATTCTGCTGCCCACAGGCAGGAATGATGTTTCCCTCAGGCTAGGATAACCACTGCCCTCGAGCTAAGAAAAACAACGCACACGGGCTAAGTAAAACACTTCCCTTAGGTGCAAGTAATCGGGCCATACCCATCATGTGAATTTACATTCACAAGAAATTCCTCTTAAGGAAATTCTACAATCATTACTTTTAAGGAATACCCTCGGGTAACCTAGACAAATGGATAAACAGAGGAATGCACCCCGAGGGTGGTCCCAGATCCAAGAACGATCCCAAACATTAGTTTTAAAACTTTGTTTAATCACTTATTAAATTCTAGGTTTTAATATTAGCCACGAACTCAGCCTCAAGACACCCCAAATATGGGTCCATATCTCAAAATTATTTAAAATGCACGATAGTTGGGAAATTAACACCATGCCACCTACCTTTAACTCCAACGAGGGCTATATACATTTGTCAACCACAGAAATTCCCAAATATGACGTAGATCTGAGGTAAAAGATAAATTATTCAAACCCAAATAACTCCCTATAGGTGAAGAATTGGTACAAAGTACCCATGTAGATGGAAGACCTTACCCATGTGTTTCCAACGAGATCATTCGAGGCAGAAACGGATTTTCGGTTCGTGATCGACGGATCTACGAAGCTTCGGTCTTCCTCTCCCGAGCTCTCCTCCCGTTCTATGCTTTCCCTGTGAACAAGGGAAGCTACTACCCATTTTAAGAGAAAAAAAAGTACACGACGTGTACTTCTGAGTACATGGTGTGTACTTCCCATTTTTAAACTGTTCCCCTGTCGGCTTCCAGCTAGTGTGGAACTGTTCACCTACTGACGTGACGACACGACATGTCTCCTTGAGCACATGGCGTGTTCTGTCGCATAGCTAGCCACTACCTTACTACTTGCCATCCAACTGACTACACGATGTGTAAGAGACCACTACACGACGTGTAGTTAGTTCCTACACCCTTCATCGCTGACACAGCCATACACCCTGTGTACTCACTCCACACGGCCAAAAGTACACGACGTGTGGAAAAAGTACACGGCGTGTACTTTCCAATGTTGGGGATTTTCCCCTTTTCCCATATTTTTTCAAGAACACTCAAGGAAAAGAGAAAAGAAGAATCTTGTACCTCAAAAACAAGAACCTGGTTCTTACATAAAACATTTTCAAAAATCATTATATAATAATGAAAATGTTTACATTTCATTTGAAACATGTCTTGAGGAATATTTATTTTTTCACTTTTTAAAATCATTGGAAAAACATAAATCATTTATAAAACTATTTTCAATGATAATATTTTTGAAAAATATAATGGAATATTGAAATGAATTATAACCTTTTTCATTTAAAATAGAATGGAAACATAATATTAAATATTTAAATCATTTTGAAATCATTTTTATTTAAAATTTCATTGAAATATTATGACTAAATCTTGATAAAATAATTGAAAAACATTTTATTTTAATAAATTTTGAAAACATATAAATAAACCATGAATGTTTTCTCAAAACATTATTAATTGAAAATATTATGAAAACATATAAAGAAACAATGAAAAGATTATGAAACCCTTTTTTGTTGAAAATACTTTTGAAACATTTAGATAAGGCTTCAAAACATATGGAGAAATTTTTTCATTCAAAAGAATATTAATAACAATTAATTTACTAAATATATGGAAAATAATTTCATTAAAATTAAACATAAAACATGAAATGGGATATTCAAGGAAATGATGTTCATGACAGTGGATAAGTCCATACATACCGACCATTCTATTTACACCTTAAAAATTTTATAAAAGTTATTCCATTGAACAAATATAAGAAAATTAATTTTAAAAACACATTTAAGAAATGTAAATTGTGGGTAAATTTTTTTTTTAAATAACATATTATAATATTATAAAATATTAAAAATCATTTTTAGATAATAGAGTATTTTAATATCAATGATTTTATACCAAAAATGGAAATAATGTTTTATTTTTATAAATAATAAATTTAAGATCATCTTATGTACAAAAGAGTTTAAACATGGTAACATAGTTTTCATATGTCATGAATAACCATAGGAGAATAAAATTCATCATAATTATTGAGGAATAAATTATATTATTTCATCAATAGAAGTATAATGAAAAAATATCCCAATAAATGAGGTGATTGTAAAAAATAAACTATTACAACATTGGAAACTCTAAATTATAATCCCCATGAGAAAAAAATACATAAAGACTAAAATATAATCAAAATAATGAGATTCATGATAACAAATATAAAAGGTCAATATATAAACCCCAAAAAAATATTGGTGCAAAAAAATTCATAAATCTCAGAGATGGATAATTGAGACTAAAACAAATTTACTTATTTGGATGCTTTTAAACCATAAACCTTGTAACACCCCAGTAATTTATTTTATAATTTTAAACACATTAGGTTACAGATAAAAAAACATAAAATTTTGTGTTTAAATTAATAATAAATATTATAAATAATTATAATTTATAGCTTTCAAATTAGTTAATTAATATTAAAAAAAATCATTTTTATACTATTATTTATTTGATAAATAGATTATTTAATTAAATTACATATATAATAATATATATAATGAATATTATAACTATTTTGATAAATACTACTTTTTTATGAATATATTAACTATTTATATGACACCCCACAATTTTATGGTATGTTTCTACTTAAATAATATCAATTTATTATATAACGTATTATGAATTCCACACTAAGACTCTAAAAAACATTTTTTTAGAGATAGTTATATCCTAGGAATTAATATTATATTTTCCACTTATGTGGGATGAATTTCCAGAAACTGAACTACACGATAGTGTTTAGTAACTTATTTAGACTCTAATAGGATCAACATAATATTTGTGGAATATTAACATTCTAAAATGAAGAGTAATATTACCTTTATGAATATTATTGTAACCTTATTAATAGTAATCTGACTGATAATAATAGTAACATCAGCATTGCAAGTATAAATTAATTTTTCAGAACCTTATAAATTTGAAATAATATTTTAAAATAATTAATAGTTATGTATTGGTATATTTAAGTAATAAATGTTCATTTAAAATTTTATAATAAAATAGATGAAAACACTATAAATTTTTATAAAATGTATTCATAATATAAAATTTTTTTGTCCTATGGTTTAGGGATAATTTAATAAGAATATAGTTTATTTTTCTGGGTATTTTAATGGTAGTTTTTAATTTAAATCTATATTTTTCAGGTAAATAATGATTTTATTTAAATATTTAATTTCACATATTGAGAATATTATTTTGATAAAATGAAATCTATTTTCTCTACACAGAAAAATTAGGTAGGATGAATTTTTTAGTTGTTTCAAATATATTTGAATTTTCAGAAAAGTGAAATACAATAATTT
This sequence comes from Viscum album, assembly GCA_963277665.1. NCBI lineage: Eukaryota > Viridiplantae > Streptophyta > Magnoliopsida > Santalales > Viscaceae > Viscum > Viscum album. The sequence goes on along the minus strand of OY728151.1, from coordinate 1,062,573,013 downwards.
TCCATATATATACATAATAAGTTAAATAAACTATTCTAGACATCTTGTTTGATGTTATAAACCATTAGTTCGAACTCAAATTAACTTATTTCTATTTTTTCACTCAAGAATGAATACTATTGATTTTCATGTTAAAAATAATAAAATAATGAATAAAATATTAATAAATAACCCCAATTCTCCACTATATAAACCACCCCTCACCCCCTCTTCCTCTCACACCTCTCAAGATTTTAGGCTTACTAATGTTATAAAAAATACTCATCCCCTAACCTCCCCCACGTCCAAGACCATCTTGTCTCACCAAATGACAAAATCAAAGGCCTTAAAGAGATCCTCAATGAGTAGTACTCAAGAGGTAAACCTTTGTTCCTTTTCTATATCAAATTCTTTTACAAGTTACATTCTGTTGTTTCACTCTCCTCACCTACCATCAAACAAATTATACAATAATTATAGTACCATAAATATAATGAAATTTTATTATGATAATGTAATTTTTCTTCATTATATCTCATTCCCCCATCCACTTATAATGAAAATTAAAACATCCTTAAGATGAGTTCATTTATCACATTCAAGTTTGACATGTTTTCAATTTTTATTATAGTATACATTTTAGGTCATGGAAATATTTTATAGTAAAACCATATTTTAAAACATGTATTATATATTATTGACTGATTATGGAACCATAATTTATAAATTATATTAAATAATAAAACAAAACTAGTTCGTTGTAATTGAATACCAGTTAAAATCAATCTAAACGATTATCATTTACATGTTATCTAATGATTAATCCTCATACCATATAAAAAAATAATATTTTTAAACATTTAAATATCTATATTCCCATTAATAAATTTAATTTAAATTATAGAGAATTTAACCCAATTTAAATGTTCTCAATTACTCATAGTCAAGTGAACTGATCATGAAAATTATGTAAATAAAAACACTGAAACGATATAATTCAATCATATAACATATCAATAAGACCATACATTTATGTAATTAAAAAATTATGAATAAAATAAATGTTCTCAAGGTTTTTAATTAATTAATTAATGGATTTAATTTGACTATCCATGACATTAAGATCAATGAAATTACACATTCAGGCATAAGGTAATGGGTTTCTCACATCCCTTTTATTTCCTTTTGATTTCCATTATTTCACCATGATGGCTGGTGTATTTTTTATGTTTACTTCCCATTGTTATTTAATATCATGAATCTATTTATTTTTGTGTCATTAATCTTATCCATTGATGTTTATTATTTCGGGGCATATGATTTGATTGGTTGCAATGTGGTAAGGGTTTTCTACCCGAACCTCCATTTTCATTCAGGTTACTCTTACACTCTGCTTTCCTGAATAACATTTATAAATATTCATATCTAATCATCATAAATTCTAATTCAGTGTTCTATATATATGTAAAAAATATAATATTTCCTTATTTTATGGGTAGTTATATGTTTTAAAAGGATCTTTCAAATATTCTATCAAATAAATAACCTCGATTCAAGAGAACTTTTCAAATTCCTTCCTCTTCTAGTGGGCACTATATAATTTGTCCTAAGGCATAGTTATATTTATAAAATCATTATTTTAATCATGAAATCCTCTCTTGGTTCATCTCTAGTTTTATGATAGAGAACACACAATTCCGGTTTAAAATCCCACTAACATTTTCCATTAAGTGCGCTAAAATGGTTTACTTCTAGAGATTCTTTAAAAAATAATTTTACATTATTTAACTTCAATTAAGAATTATTTATTCCAAAAATAATATTTCTATTTCATTAAATTTTCTTTTTTGGGATATAAATATTTAAAATACAATTTCATTAAAAATTCAAATTATTTTCGAAAGGAACACTTCTTTTCATTGTAAAAATGTTTTTTCTCGTCCACTATATCATTAGTGAGATATATTTCTTGTACACCACTTATTCCTTTCATGTGGTGTATGTAACTCTCTTTGGTATTTCATATCAAAAGTCTAATTATTCTCATTTATATTCAAATGTATTATGATTTGAATGTTTCATGGTGGTATGGAACAATTTGGAATGATTAAGTACTCTTTCCTAAATGTTTTTAATGGTCTCATATAACAGTATCTTCATATATGTCAATATCCATATTTGAAACCTATTCTACATTGAGGAATATCTCTTACAGTTTCATCTACAATATGTTTTTGAAGGGTTCTTAATTAGTTTCATATTATATTTTCTATCTTGATTCCATTCACAATATTACTCTTAATGGTTAGTGATATGTTTAATGATGGTGGAATGTTATTCAAAATTGATTTTATTCTTGTAATTTATATTTATATTTCAATTAGGTTCACCCATTTTTTATAAAGGATAATTTTGATTTAAAGTGTTGTCTGGGGGCCACTATAGACCCTTTATGAATCAACAGGTCTCATGAGATCAATAAATTAGTGAAAACCCCTTCGAGTTTTCTCCCAAAACTTGAACTGAAGGGTTTCTAACCAAAGCCATAAACATTCTAAATGATATGATGGTTTAGGTTCCAGATACATGACCTGAAAATAATAACAATTATCATTATTTATTACTCAATAATTACTATCAATGAGGTTTTCACTCTGAAATAATCTGTGGATGCATTTTCATTCTTAGTTTTATAATGTGATATATTTTTCATTTATTCACAATTCCATATTGATTATGTAAAATTCATTATGATTCACCTATTAATGACTCATTCTTCAACTATCTGATACCTTTGATGATAATTTTATCTCACACCATTAATTTTTTTCCTTCTACATGTTATAATGAATTGATCATTTATCGAGTTCCCATGGATGTAGTTTATTATCTTTTGTTATGTATTATATTTTTTCCTCATTCCCAAGGTAAAATGAGTTCCATGTACATGTATGATTTCTTCAAGACTAATAAAATAATTGGTTCTTTAGGATTTAATTCCATGTAATTTTTCCAATGTAATAATTTAATAAACCGACTCCAAGTTTTCGGGGTCGGGGAATTGCATTTGGTTTTAGAAGATGTTAAGTATAAACCATGAGAACTAGATATACAAAACACAGTTTACGAAAAATAACCCTATGATAGACTTTGAGGATAATAATATAATATCTTACAATAATTTGTTTAAGGTATATATTATGTGGTAATTCCACAAATATAAATCCATATCTGGATGCTACAAGTGGATATGGTTATGGCATAGATGTACCTCAGAGTAAAAACTCTGACATGGTGTTCTGGTCTTTTCTTGGGGAAACCCGGTACATGACAATGGGCCATACTTCACACATGGTCAAAATCTCTGGGAGGATATTCATAGGGAAATTCACAATTATTTTACCCACCATTATGATGGATTTATAACCCCTATGTGACCAAATTATATATTTCTAGGATTTATGATCCATAAATTATGTTATTTTATATACCATGTTTATAGTTATAGAGGGTTCATGTGTTTTTTATCCAATACATTATATGTAATTGATTAGAAATGGTTCCTTGCAGAAGAATTGAAAACATCACCAATGCACATGAAGAAAATAGTAAGAAGGATCATATCTCTAATGGTCTTAAGACATCATTTCAATGAAGGATAGACACCCAAATATCCTCAGCATATGAGGAAATAGTATCATCTCTTAACTAGATAAATAAATAATTCATTCAGTACAACGAAATTGAAGGGAAGAAAGATAATAAAATGATCGAAGTGGAAAACATTGATAAAGGGAAGAATAGAAAAAATTGTTTTCCTACATGTGATAATTTTTGAAAGAATCGTCCAGAAAAATTCTTGAAAGGAATGTGAGTTTGTTATATATGTGGAGAAAATGGTCACACATCTAATAAATACAAGAAGATAGGATAAATCAATGATTTTCAATGTTTCAACTGCAATAATACTGGACACAATACAAATAAATATCCGAGGAGTCAAAGTAATATACCTCATATTTTTTTAGTGGATAATGATCATGGTATTATTTAACTGCAGATGAAGTGGAATGACTAATATGACCATTAAAGAATCATCTAATTTTAATATTATGTCATCAATGTATTGGTTTTATTAATTAAGGAATATTTGAGGATGGTACTATAATATTTTTTCCTGAGGGAATTGTGACCATAAGTTGATTGGTACAAAGAAATGATATTCAATGGACTTTTAACAATATTGGGAAATTCATGGATGAGGGAAATAAAACCCTTAGTATTTTTATAATGCTAAGATAATGATGAAAAAATTATTGTCTTGGATAAGTACCAACTACCATTGAACTCATTATTGACTTGTTAACAAGTGGTCTATGCTATCATCAATAGTGTTTACAACACTTTTAGATTAAATCAATATATCCAATAACATATATCTTACATATGTAATATGGAAGAATTCATTATTCCATTAAGGTTTTATTGTAAATTGACTTATTACCGTAATTTAGGATGATACATAATGATGTTTTCCACATGTTTGGAATGCGAAAATTTAGAGCTACTTCATGTTGATTAATGGATAATGTTAATTTCATCTAGTTAATTCCAAAAACGTATTTCTAAATTTATTTATCATTATATTTTTTTAAATTTTGACCCTTTATAAATGGTTCATGTTCATCATTGTATGAGTTTTTAATGGTTAATGTATTAATTCACCAGATTATGAAACTTGTGCTAAGAGAAAATTGGTTGATATTTCAGGGTGTAATTAAAGGATAATATTGTGTTTATGAAATAGAAACATATATTTATGCTCTTATAGAGTGTAATAATTATGATCTCATTAAAATGTGTCTTAAATATTTTTTTTTAATTTTTATAATATTTTATAGTGTGAATGAAATTTATTTCGTTATAGTATTTTATATTTTTGCAGTAATCAACTTTAATCTAAATTTTTTATCTCTCACATTCCATCACAACTTCATAGTTTGATTACTATTCCATTTTATGTTTTTAATTCCAACTAATATCATCCCATTTGAAAACATAATTTTTGGGGTGACAACACAATTTACATTAACCTATTGTAAGAGGACATTTTATTAACCCTATTTTCGATGTGAGATTCCAACTAAAGAATATTCATGTATCAACCTTTATCTTTCGAAGTGATATTTTGAATTGTGATGACACAATTATGATGGGGGTGGGGGATAATGTAACAATCTGGTAATTTGTTTTATAATTTTAAACACATTATGTTATGAAAATAAATAATTTAAAATTAAGTGTTTTAATTAATAATATTACTCATAAATAATTAAAATTTGTAGATTTAAAATTTATTTACTTATTCTCTAAAATACAAATATTATTTTCCAAAATTATTTATTTGATAAATATATTATTAAATTTAATATTTTAAAAAATAACATATATATTAACTATTACAATTATTTTGATAAATACTAAATGATGTTATGAATATATTCACTACTAATATGAAACCCCATAATTTAATGGTATGTTTCTTCTAAAATAATTTTAAATCATTAGATTAATATTTATTCATGTGAAAATGAGACTCTTTTAAACAAAAAATTTTAATATGATATAGTTAGAACCTAGCTGTTAAACATAATTTTTTATTTTATGTGTTTTGAAATTCGAAAAATGGATATACTTGGTTCTGTTCAGTAAGTTATTTAGATTTTGATAGGATCAAATTTTTTTTTGAATAGTAATTAACCATTATGAATAGTAATGTACACTTATTAATAGTAATATTATCCTTATGAATATTAACCCAACCCATGAATGTATAAATAAAATTTGGGTTCCTAAGAAATGAGATAGGATACTTTAAATGAATTAATAACTAGGTATTTATATCTTTATGTTTAATAATTATTTAATTACAATTTTATAACAAATTAATTTACAATAATATAAATTTTCATAAAATCTAATCATAAATTTTTGTTATTCCTAAGTTTTTGTGATAATTTAATTAATCCATAGATAATATTTCATTGTATTTTAAAATAAGTTTTAAATTTTAATTTGTATCTTTGAAGTCAAAAATTAATTTTATTTATAAATTTAATTACACATATTTATAAAAAAATAATAAAATAAAATATATTTTTGGTTTTTATATGTTGGAAATTGGTAATGGTGATTTTTTGGGTTTTTTAAAAATATTTTAATTTATAGTTAATAGTGAAATATAGTAATTTAAAATATCTATGTATTTTAATTTAAATACACTATTCCTAACTTCATGTATGGTGTAAGAAACCATTAGTTCCTACTCACATAAAATTATTAAAGTTTTTTTCATAATAATCAATTCTCTTTATTTTCTTGATAAATATTTTAAATTAATTATTCAAATATTGAGAAATCACTCCTCTCATCCACTATAAAAACCACCTTCACACACATCTTCCACTCACACCCCTCAAGATTTTTTCATTTCCAATGATCTAAAAAGTACTTTTCAAAAGACCCCCCCCCCCCCCCCGTCACAGATCTTAGACCTACCCGTATCACCAAAAGTATAAAAACAATGGCCTTAAGGAGAACCTTAAGGATGAGTACTCAAGAGGTAAACACATCTTTCTTTTTCATTCAATTTTTCTACAAGTTCCATTGTAATGTTTTACTCTCCCAAACTCCGATCATCCAAATTCTTTGATGATAACAGTAGATTACATGTACTATAATTTTATTATGTTAATGGATATTTCATCATTGGCTCTCTTTCCCATCCTCATAAACATAAAATGAATACGCTGTCAGAGATATGTTAATTTATAAAATTCAAGTACGAAAAGATTTCAATTTATTTTACCATCATCAATTATGGTCATGATATAATTTTTATGGTTGTACCATATTCTAAAATAAATATTATATCAAATGAAATTATTTTGTAATGATCATTGATACATGATATTAAATAATAGAACAAAACTAGTTTGGTGTAATCGAGATACCGCTAAATTCAAGCTAACTGATTGTCATTAACATGTTATCTAATGATTCATCCTAATACCATATCAAAAAATGATATGTGTATCCATTTAAACTTATTTATTCTAATTAATAACATTTAATTCCAATCCTAGTGAATTATACCAATTTTACATGATCTCAATTACTCATAGTCAAGCAAACCGATCATGAAAAATAAGTATGTAAACACTCTGAAACAAAGGAATTCAATATTTTAACTTATCAAGAATACCATAAATGAATATAAAAAACTATAAAGATTAAAATAAATTTATATGAGGTTATTAATAAATTTATTGATGGATTTAATTGGATTATCCATTATGTTATGTTCAAATGATGATCACATTCAGGCATAATATAATGGGTTTCTCATCTCACGTTTTTCGTAAATTTTCATTATTTATCAACTATCTCTTGTGTACAGTGCATGTATACTTCCAATATTTGTGTCATATCATGAATATATATTTTTTCATTTTATGCAATGTATCATTTTATGGTTATTATTTTGGGGACCATTATTCAATTGGATATAATGTGGTGAGGGTTTTCTACCAAAAACTCCATTTTCATTCGGGTGACTCATATACTATACATACCTCAATAAAATTTTTAAATATTCTTATATATAACTTCATAAATTATTTTTTAATTTAATATATATATATACTAAAAATAATTATTCTTTATTTTATGTGGAGTTATTTGTTTTAAAATGTTCATTAAAAAATTATCCCCCATAAATAAGCCTGATTCAAGGGAACATCACTTATTCTAACCTATTTTCAAGTGCACAATATATTCTATGTTAAGAAATAATCATTTTTTTAAAATTTCACATTTTATCATGAAAAAATATCTTGGATCATCTCTGGTTTTATCAAATAAAACATTCTATTCCTCATTAATATCTTTTAACATTTTCCTTAATAAACACTAAAATGTTTTACTTCTAAATATTCTATTAAATCACTTTCTACATGATTTAAATTAAATGAGAAATTATTTTTCCTCAAATATTATTATTATTTCCATAAAATTTATTTTATAGTATATACATATTTAAAATATCATTTCATAAAAAATACAAATGATTTCCCAAAAGAACACTTCTTTCCAATGTAAAATGTATTTTTTTCACATGTTAACTTTTAAGAGATATATTCCTTGTTAACAACTTATTCCATGAATTATGTGAATTTAATACCATTTTTATTTCCTATCAAGAGTCTCCTTATTCTAATTTTATTCTAAGGTATTATGATTTTAATGATTCTAGGTGGTATGGGAGACTTTGGAATATTTAAGGATTATTTCCTCAAAAAAATTTCAATGGTCTCATTTATACAAAGCTTCATATATGTCAGCATACATTGTTGAATATTGTACTAAATTGAGGTTTAAATCTTAAAATATTATATATAATATGTTTTGGAAAGATTTTTTTAGTTTGACTATAGATGGGATATATCGATACCATTCAAAATATTACTATTAATGGTTACTATTTAGGTTTAATGATTGAGGAATGTTATTTAAATTTAATATTTTAGTTTCAATATGAATGTATATGATGATTATGTTCACCACATCTAAATAGATAGATCTTTGGATAGGAAATTACTGGCACAGATCGTTATATCTCCTCTTTACATCAATAAGTCCCTTGAACCAAACAAGTTCGTGACAAACCCTTTGAGTTTGTTTCCAAAACATAATTAGATGGGTTTCTACCCATGGAAAAAAACAATATCTATGGTATGATGGGTCATTTATTGATACATAAAATCCAAATAATAATCATTTTCCAAATTCATTATTCATTTATAAATATACCTAATCTTTTTTAGTATGACAAGATCTATTGATGGATTTTATTTCTCATAATATTAATGGACTCTGTTTTTCATTTATTCACCTAGACATATTTATTATGTAAAATTTATTAGAATTCACATAATATTGATTAATGCTTCCACTATATGTAACTCTTACTAAGCATTTGCACTCACCCCTTTCATTGGATATCCTTCCTTGGGTTAGGAAGAATAGATCATTTATTTTGTTCTCATTGAAGTAGTTTATTAGATTTTGTTATATATTATATTATATTCCCTTTCCCAATATAAAATGAGTACAGAATACATATCTAGTTTCTTCAATACTAAACAGATTGGTCATTTGAGATATGTTTCCTTATAATCATGCTAAGGTAATAACGAAATTCATCGTATCTAGGATTCAGGGGTTGGGGAGTTAAATACCACATGTAAGAAATATAATAAAATGGATAAATAAATACATATGAATTGAACTGTAAAAATCATATAATATATTACTGTGTAGTCTATCCACCACAATGAATAAAGTTTTGGTGATGAAGTTCAATGTAATAATGAAATAAAAGTGAGAAGAAAACACCCTTACTTCTTGAGTGACTTTAGAATCATGATCTCAATGAGCTCTTAGTGAGGTGGATTCTTCCATGGTTTAGGGTGGCCTCACTCTAGAGGATCGGAGTTTTTTCTTTTGAAGAGTGGTTTTTCGGGTCTATTTTCGATAATTCTTCAGCTCTTCTATGATGTGGGATCGAGTTCTGATTCAGCACCGGTGTCGCAACCCTTCACTATGGTGAGCGGGTTTCTGATCTGGTGCATCAGGGTCATGGTTTGTTTCTCTATAATGGTGTGGTGCTGATCTGGTTTTAAAATCTCTATTGTGATGGGGCATCTAATCAAGTGCATTGGGGTTGATATCTGATTTTGTTGAGGTGTTGGTGGGGTGATCCGGTGCAACTTTGGGGTCGCGTATCAGTGTGGCGTGGGGTCATACTCAGGAGGTGCTATTTATGGTCTTCCTCAAAGAGTTGTGAAAATATTCTTGTGACCTATATATTCTTAGCGGTGTGGATCAAAATCATATTTTCCAGCGCTGGGGTTGTGTTTCTGATCAATATTGAAGTGGTCGCGATCCTTCTCATGTGTAGTTTTCAGGTAAGGGGTCAATGGATGGCATGTTGCAGTCTCTACGTGCGCATTTTATGGTAGCAATGGGGAGTTTTCATGTTGGATGTATGGTGGAGTTGCATGTTTCCAACATTATAGGTTTTTTTAGAGATTAGTCTCTTGTTTTGTGTTGGCGGTTTTCGAATGGTTGTTGTCGTATGTTTGGATGGTTTGTTTTTTGAAGGTAGGAAGATTGTGATACTAAACTCAACATCAAGGAAGAGTCTTCAAAGGGGGATCCAAAGAAAAAATTTCATCATTAGAGTGCTTTTAGGGTTTGGTTGTTTGAGAGGGTATGGCTCCAACTATCAAATCGAGCCTATGATTCGATAGAGGACAATTTATTTATGAATAGGCTTGTAGCAGTGGAGTTCTTCATCAAGATCAAATGCTAGGGAGGAGGAGTTAAGTGATGACATTCCATTTTTACTCTTCCTATCCTTTGAGTGTGGTTTTCCATTTTCCATGATGTTTTCTTGGGTATCCACCCCCTTCATCCCTTAAAAGTAGGATTTACCGTATAATAAAATATTTGAAGGCCTTCGGGCCATTGGATGGATGGTACTTACATCGTGAATATAAGAAAGTGAGAAGAAATTTTCTTACACTAACTGTTGACCTTATTTGTACATTTTTATACCTCAAGAATAATAAGTTTCAGAATATAATTGAACATTAAAAGAACCACATATTATATTTCACATCATATATGATTTTTATGACCTTATAAATCTCTTTTATAACAATTTCAACTTAAGATTTTGTTTCAGATTGTAACAGATTTATTTTTTAAAAAAATTATATTTTTATTATTGATCTTGTAACTTAAATTATGATATAAATATTTCAATAATTTAAAACATGATATATATATATATATATAGTATATTTTCCATTATAATAATTGATTAAATATAGATATAGGAAATGAAATACACCCTTCAGGGAGGCAGTCATCCATATGTAAGCATGAATATTGTTTCCTTTTTCACAGCATATTTAATGAAATAATGTAAATGAAACATATATGTACATATATATAATATAAATTAGGTAGAATTATAATTAATATATATCATATTTGTTCACATGACCCAACCTTAGTATATTCCATTTATGTTTGAATGAATCACATCACTTTGAAGAGGCAGATGTCCACACATCCACAAACAGAGTTATCATAATTACAAAAAATATAAGGAATGATAGAATGTGTTATATTAACTTTGAAAATTAAAAAAAATCATATATATCAAAATATCATAAAAAAATAAAAAATACATCAGTATTCTCAATCATTATAGGTTTTAATTGAAGGAAAAAAGGCATTTGTTCGTGAGGAAGTAGTCATCCAAACACAAAAATGATGTTTACATTTCCAATTTGGTGGAAGAATCTATGACTATATGTTTTTCCCTTGGAATATAAAAATTATCATTATACTACTGGTATAGGGGGTTTTATATAATTATGTGATATAAAAATTTGCGGGGGTGGAGCCTCAAATAAAATGAATGTTCATGTTAAAATATGGAAACTCATCTTTAGGTAATTTCTTTTGGTTTATACCAAAAAGACTAAATTAGACTTATATATTCACAGTGTGATGGTTTTAAGATGATATTATGGAATTTGGGGGATTTTATTGTGTGGTTTATTGTGATCTAATGGTATTTAATTTGATGAAGTAATGAGGAGGAAGGGAGTTCTTTTATTAGTAGGGAAAAGGCTACATTAGGTATTCTTCAAAAGCATTGAATCATCCCCATGTATTAGCTGTCCCAAGTTGTTTTAATGTTATAAATTCTATATATTTATTTTTTTATCCACTAAAATATGGACATAAAATATTATACAAGTGTAGTGTCATTTTTAAACCTCATTTCTGATGTTTCTTCCTTATGTAAGATCATTTTTTCCTTAATCACTGTAATTCATTTTATTTACATTCCATACTCATTTTGGTAAAAAAAGATTAAATTATTAGAAATTATAAATTTTTATTATTCCAAATATTTATATCATTTATCAAAATTCTAATAATTGAAGTGTAAAGTTAATTTAAAATTAATCTCACAATCGGTATGATATGACACATTTTTAATGTGAAAATATTAAAAAGATATGAAATGAATCTATATCTATTAATAATGTAAAATTCCTATAGAAGACATAAATTGGATTAATTGATGTATAATTGATCAAATTATAATAAAAAGTACAATTTGAAATATTATTTGAATATATAAATCTATTAGATGAAAAGGTACTATTAAATTAAAATTTTGTAATTTTTATTTTTCATCAAAACATGAATAATCTCATAAAATATACCATAAATTAACCCATGGTAAATTTGTATATTAATATTCCAAAAATGATGATTAATTTCTGATATTAAAATTTTATAATTGTTAAAAAATTATATTTAATATGGGTTTTCCATTAGATGTCATAAAAATACACTTTTGAAAAATTCAACATTTTACTCATAAAATTAGATCTACTATTATCTTATTCCTATTAAATATATCATATAAATTTCAAAATGGTATCATTCCTATTGAGAAATACCTTAAAATTGGAAAATGTATGTTCATTTGGATGTTGGATGAGCTTAAAAAACCTTGATTTGGACTTTAAAGGAATACCTTGTGTTTCATTTTTCCTTCTCTTCACAAGCTATGATATTTGGAATGGGTTATGGTAATTTATGGGCTTCCTCCCTTTATGTATGACATCTCTTATGGGGGAATTGTAAGATGATGGAAAATTTTTGTGATTCTTGGTTTTTCTAAATACAAGGACTGTGTTTAAGGCTTGTATGGGAAATGAAATTAATTGCGGATTTGCCTTAAAAATGATTTAATGATCTGGTTCTGATCGTTCTTGATAGAAGTTTGAGCTCAAAATTTTGGTGTTCACTTTTCATTGTTTTTCTCTTGTTTTCTTTAATGTGTATCTTCACTTATGGTTGTTGATGTTTTAATTTCATTACACCTTGTGTGTTAAATACAATGTTCATTTTGATTAATAATTTTTTGGGGGGTATGGGCAGGATCACCAAACAATATCTCATTCATTTTTAAAAAATATATATATTTTAATTTAATAAAATCTGTCCTTGCATGTAACAAAAGCTGTCAAGGGAAATCAACATTATTTGTACCATAATCCAATCATATATTTGTAGGTATGAAAATATAATATATGATTTGATCATAGTGAAATATTAACAAGGAGTTTTGTGTAACTAAAATTTAAATTAGATCTTTCATATAACACAATCTATAATAAGAATTTCATGAAATGAAAAATATCGAAATTTTTAAATCAATTAAAATATTAACAATTCAAAAAATCTCAATGTTTACAATGTACATTAAAATATTATGGGTAATTATAGACTCAGTCATAATATCGAAATAATTTTTTCATCGAATGGGAATAACCCTATTGTCATTTATTTTTTTTATAGAAAATGAGGATGAGTTTTTTATTAATGAGCTTGTGAACATAGATAATATTACATAACAAATTTCCACAATAATTTTTGTGATGAACCAATGGAATTTTTTAATGGGGATCCAAGGAAAATGTATCTGTACTCATAATAAGGTTTGTGTAAACACCTATACTCATGTATTGATTTTTGATATTCTATGTGACATCATAGTGGGATGATTTAATTTCACATCATATGAATTCAAAAGAATCGATTTCAGTCAATAATTTTCACTAATATAAACATAAAATGTATCTCTATTGGATTTGACAAGAATTTTTTATATTATGTAATGCAATTAATTGTTGATCAAATTTCCCAATAATTACACCACCAAAAAAAGTGAAACTATTTTATTTTTCATTTCTTCTATCATTTACCACCACCCATGTTGGAAACATATATATAGAATTTGTATAAATTTATGATAAAAATGACAATAAAATTACATAAAAAAGTAGATATAAAAATGATAAAATCAACTAAATTATTAGTAGGATGAAAACTCTTCATGATTCTCATATACATATTGACACTATTTTTTCTTCTTATTTTTATACGAATTTATTTTTTCTGATATACATTTCCATGAGAAATAGATCAAAATACATATTTAATTATTATGATAAAAATACATTAAAAACTATTTATAAGGTCATAGAACATACTATATAAGAAACATAGCAGGTAATCGCAAATTATTTTTGCTGGAAATCATTATGACACAGTTTACACTATCGACTCATCTATAATGAATTTTTCTACTTTTTAGAGAACAATGGTTGTCATAAGTAATTGTAGTACTCAAAAAATATAGATGAAAAAAATTAATAAATATTTTTAATGAAATTATAATTTCCATTGTAAATTTCATTTTAAGGGATATTGAATTTTTTATAGTTTATGTTCACTATAAAAAATCAATTAGAATACCCAAAATAATATTCCATTATCATTATTTAGACACATTAGAATCATTGAAAAAAATAATTAAATTGTTTTCACTTAATTTTTATAGTTATATATTTCTATATAAAACTTAATATATTTCCATCTAATCTAATCAATAGTCTTTTAATGTCTACTCACAGACATTATTCAATGATTTATCATATATTTAGTGATCTCTCTATCATAATCAAATTCTTTTTAAAACATTGATTATAACATATAATTCAACACTATCTAAAAAATATTACAATCAATTTACTACAAAATAAAAATAAAACTCATGCATCATTAGTTTGCTGAATATCAATGCATTGGATCAAAAATATAAATCTTCTGGGTATCCTAATTGAGGTAGATCGACATCCAGTTCTTCTTTAAAAAACAAATACTAACAACTAAGGAAAAAAATGAAAATATATTTCTTATGAATAGATTACATATTTATACCCTATACTATATTAATCAAAAATAATATGTCTTATATTATTAATTTTTTTGAAACATATCATGTAGAACATATTTCCTCTTATATACTTCTTCCCTATCAAAAAATTCTGATAGATATGATACATGGATTAATGATTCTAAATCGTCTTTCAAATTATTTTCCCTTAAAATATTATTAATATAAACTCTTATAGAATCAATTTATAGTTATTAAATTTTCTGAAAATATTAAATAAATATTTATATAGATGTATTATGAAAATTTACCTTATATATGTCTTCTTAGCTATGACTCCCATCAATTCAATATTGAGAAAATCATTTATAATCATGAGAGAAATGATGTCTATAACAAATTATCCAAATATTTCTTCACCAAATGGCATGTAAGACTTATTTTCTTTTTTAGACGTGGTCTATGCATCATATTTTAGTAATAATAAATTTTTATGTTCAAATGGTGGGGATAAGGTTCCCTCGGAAGTGACATTTAATTTCTTTGTCAAGTAACTAGATTTTACTGATATGACCATATGTTTCCCCATTGCTATATTAGTTTGTAATATGATACCTCACTTTAGACATTTTTTCATCATCTGTAATAGGTTTTTCATAATAAAAAATTTGTTAAATACATTCCTCATGTGTCTTAATAAGATTATACTACCATGATACGAATGTTTCAATAGAATCATTGATCCTTGTAATATTAAGATAATAAAGTGGATCAGAAAACTCAATGGTTTACTCATGAGTTAGCTCAATCCCTACTCCCATATTATCATTATCTATTTTTTTATTTATTTTCCCCCAATATACTATACACCTTACCACTCACAATAAGGTGATGTGTGGATGTTGATGGATAAAAATCATATAAAAATATAGCAAATATTTTTTTGTCACTGTAAGAAATATGAAGCTGTCTGATTCACATTTAGATGAATGATTAATGAATAAATGTTTTATCTTGGTATTTTATGGGGTATAGAGAATTGTTTAGCCTCAAATCCATGAGGTTCGTTTTTTTCTTCATGTGTGGATCATGGTTCCACCATGGGTTCTCCGTGATCCTTTCTCATATATTTTCCTACCAAACCAGACCAGACAATAATATCATTCAGAGTATATATTTTCTCTTTCAATACATTCACCATCATATATCTATCGTATTTTAGTATTATCTTCTAGAAATAAATTTATGGAGACAATCCAAAACAAACTCCACTCAACTGACCATAATGTTCCAGCTTCTACAAATCTACTAAATGGTGTTTTGCTTTCGATGTGATTGCTACTTATTCTTGTGCCTAAAACATATAAAAAATACACGAACAATAATATATACTATTATGTAATATAATTATAAATCCTAATAAATTAAAATTATTCATTTTAACATATGATTCCCATAATGATATTCTGTTTTCATCAACATGTTTACCCTCCTTGTCTACACAAGCCTCTATCTATAGCATACGTTGTGGAATTGAACTACCTTCATATTTTGATTCATCAATATTCATACAAATTAACATATAATGTTTCAATATAAAATATAATTATTTTTTTTTAAACACATAACAAATTTATCTCTAGTTATGTGCACTACATAATTTTTTTATGATAGGGGTACATTAGATTTGATGCACATTCATTATTTTCAGAACTCTTTAAGATCTTCATAAATTTACATTTTTTTATTATAATTTTAAAAAATAAATAATTTAATATTATATATTATCCTCATAAATTCATTTGAAATGATTATTCATCATGACGAATGATGAAATCATTCCATGTTTTCTACATTATAATGTTTGAATAACTAATTTGTGGGTGGGGAATTTCTCTCCCCTTAGCATCCCTAAGATATAAACTACTAAGAAGAGTATGGATGCCTCTATTGGGTTCCCCATTTTCCATTAGAACATATTTTATATAGAAATATTTCTAAAATAAACTAACTCAATAAAGAATAATGATATACATATCAATGTTTCAATATATTATTTCTACATAAAATAGTAAAAGTATATCGTATTACATTTATATTTTTCCAGAGGGTTTCCGTTATTAAAGGATAGACACGGTTCCATTAATCTATATTAATATAAATATGCATTATCATTGTGACCCCATCATAAATAATGAATATTTACATTTTTTGGCCAAAAACTTAGTAATTTTGATTCCATCAAACAAAAAAAAATTTGTACCCTTATTTCATTCCTTGATAATTTTACTCAACATTGTGATGTACATCATTCTTGTTTTTCTCAAAAAAACTCATCCCCTAATAAATCTATTGTTTTATCATCAATAGTTTATTCTTCCTCAGGATTCCTAACATCATCACGTGTAGAAGAAATTTTCCACATGAGTAGTCAAACATTTAATTTATGTTATGTTAATGGAGCAGATAAAAAATAATAATATGAGGAAACCCATAGACTATTATAAACAAATTAAACATAAAATTTATATCTATTTCATTATTAATGGTTTAATGTATTATTATCCTCTTTTGAGAATTCAGATCCCCTTTGCATGGTACCCTCTCATGTGAAAACTTTTTCTATATTTGGACCTCTACAAAATGATTTTGATCTCCCAATTAATGGGGTATCCTAAATTGAATTTTCATATAAACATATAGTTATTTTAGTCTCTATCAATAGAATCAACCAATTCTTGGTTTATGGATTAAATACATAAAATAAATTCACTTCTTTTGTTTCCATTATTAACGGCTCATCATTTTCCCATTCGGTAATTAAATTCTCCTTCTTGAAGCCCATTTCATCAAATTCCACTACACTTCTGCTTTCAAACCATTTGAAATGGAATATTTGCATATGAAATACTGTATAATATAAATCCTATATCATTTTCATAATGATAAAATATAAAGTATTCACAAAAAATTTATATCAATCCTTGGAACTAGATTTGTGCATCTCTTCCTTGACAAGCATAACTATACTTGTTTTCATCATACTACAATCACCATGTTATTTTTTTAATACATAACCATTAATAAAAAAATATTTGAAGACCAATCATCTATATGTATTTCCTTGGAAATCCATCGAATTACTATGAAAATTTAATACGAATCTTTATATGTGTCAATATAATTTTGATCTCAGTACCATCCTATAAAATTCTGATTATTGGTATTTGAAATCCATCATTCATTCCTTCAGGGAATGAAATGCGTATAAATTTTTTATGGGATTCAATAAATTGCTTGACATCATTAATATTATTTAAAATGTAAAGGTGTTTTTAATCCCACTATGTGATGGTAGTTTTACAACATATCTTCATAGAATCTATTCCCCCTTAAGCCATCTGATGTGACAAGGCTTTGGGAGACTGATGTTGTCCAATTTTGATTGAAAATGTGTATTGAATTCAATAGATTCTCCAAAAATATTTAATTATTCCAAAAAAACATTTAGACAACTTCTATTCATGTCATACCCCTTAGAAATCATCATATATTTTTCAATGTTGTATGTCCATATATAGTTGAAATTTTCATATAGTTACCCTCTATAACCAAGTGGAAAATCATATGGACCATTATATCCATGAATGATGGTTTCAAGAACATATCAAATTGTTATAATATGAACTCAACTTCATTATTCATGATATTAAATGTTTCTAGGATTATAAATTTACTATATAAGTAATTGAAATAGAATTAGATTCTCGTTAATTATTGTCATTTATATTTAGGTAGAGTGAAATTTAAAGAATGATGCATCAAATCATTCATCACAACATGATAATTGAACGATTTTAGTCCCAATAACATCCAATTATTTATTAACAGGAAGTTATAGATAGTTTATAAGTATAACTCTATAAATTTTAAAACATTAATAAAAATGAAAAATTTAAATATATTTATTAGGATAGAGTGTAAGATACATGTGGAAGAAATGAATTCCCATTACCCATCACTAGTGCCAAATATTGACATATAATCATGTAAATCATGTCTGTCCTATCCTTGATGAAATATTTTTTTGGAATATTTAATAACATGTCATAAATACTATAAAATTCATTTTTTACACATGTGTGACATCAATAAAATTTTAGACATACAAAATAACAATACAGTAATTCAATGGAAAATAAACTATTATTTCAACGAGAATTCATAAGGAAATTTGAAAATTGTATACCAAAAATAGTTTCAATATCTTTTAATTTATTGAAATTTTGATAACCAATTAGTGGATATGGAGTTGAAACTTTTCATGAATTCCCATTTAATGTTGCCATCTATCATCTGTGTTTTTTCATCGAGGTAAAACATTCAAATTTCCTAGAACACGGTCATAATGAATTATTTCAACCAAACTAAATGTCTTTTTTCTTACAAAATGGGCTATCCCAATATTATTCTAATTTCATAGCCTAACAATTTTCCATCAGAAAAAATTTATTTATCATCTCATACAACATAGTCCACACAATGATTTATTCATTTATATGAGCATTATATATTCTAACACAAGTGTCCCACATCAATTTCAAATTATTGATCAATGGATACAAATAGGCATCAATATCATTGTAAATTTTCTTTAGTCCATATATAAGTTGAGAAAAAATAATCTACTTGTGATTCATGAATAACCATTGTGGAAATTTATAGTTTTCAAAAAAGACGGTCCATGTAATTTGACTAATAATGTTTATAAGGAATGTATTTATTCTATATCTAGATAATTAAAGGTGAAACTTTCTCAGATAATTTAAAAATCCTTGATACAGGTAATCAATTTTGTATCCCTAAGAATACTCTTCTGAATGACATAGGTTCCCATTTTTAAATATTAAATCTTTATGCCATTTCAATTATCTCAATGTTTCCTGACATCTATATAGTATTATAAATCATGTAATAATTTGAATGTAAAAATTTCATTCAATGGCCTTGATTAATGTACTTGTATCAATCCATTCCAGTCATTATGAATTTTATGACTGATTAATCATCCTTATGAAACAATATGCTCTCATTTGGTTAATAAATTAATTTTTCAGATCATTCCTATAGAATTTAGCATTCATATAGCATTATAGTCTTTCCATGAATGTTCATTCTCTTCTAGTAGCATATCATACCAGATATGAAGTCATTTTTGGAAGCTAGTGTTACTCCATCATGTACCATATTTTAAATTACATAACATTATTATAGTTGAAATTATTGTTTATTTAGTAAAACAATTATACAATGGCCTCTCAACACAACTATTTAACATTTCAACCAACTTTGAAAAACCAAAAATGACATATTTGATTTACATTATCATTTCCTCCATGTGATATCCATCATCATTTATGTTTTTATACAATAAAAATTATCTATAAATTCCGATATGTTTTCAATCTGTGTGCACGTTGAATATTTTTCAATGTTTAGTTTAACATTTATAGATCTGGTCTATTATATTAGATATAAAATTTATTTTCAACTCTTGAAGACTTATTTTTATTAAAAACATTATGAAACGTATAATGATTTAGATAATGGTCTTATACACAACCTATTAGAATCATAATGAACTTTTAAAATCCATCCCCATACTCATCTGTTATACTATTATCATGAACCAATTTTTGATTCATATCCATCCAATTGATCTCGTAAAATATTCTATTGGATTAAAAATAAAAAATGTAGATATGATATTCATTATCAATGTGAACGTTATATATTAATATAATAGGTGTAACCCAAAATTTTATACACTCAAATAATTTCATTATTCTTTGAAGGAAATGGTTGATTAAATTTTTCAAAATAATTATTCCACTATGGTAGTTTTGTTTCTTTCAATTAATCCAAAGTGATCACCAGTAATGGATAACAGATGACTATTGTCCAATGTAGTTCAACAAACATACATCCAAGACGTGAAGATATTTGGAATAAGTCATGAGGAAAAAAATTTAAATAATAAATATTCAATATATGAAGCATATGGGGATGAAATCTTTCACCTTTAAAATTTTTTAGTTACAAAATCTAAATATAAAATTTCATATCTGATCATAAATCCATTTTAAAAATTCAAATGGTCGATTATATAATTTTGAATCCCTATTTTAAATATATATTTTTAAATTCACATGAAAATAAACAAATGTTTTTCAAAAAAAACATTAATCTTATGCAAACCCCCTGTCCTATAAATATTGTTATAATCAAGTGAAAAATTAAAAATTCATATTAAAAACTTTTATTAAAGAATTACTCGTTTAAAACTCATTCTATGGAAATTTTAACACTATGAAAGGTTTAAAACATTACATGTTGATTATGAAATTCCTTCATAAGTTTCAAAACACTGAATCCATTTTAGTTCATTTTGGGGGAAAACAAAATTTTTAATCTCAAACCCCACTTTATCTATTAACACCGGCTTACCTTTTTCATGATAGAAATTTAAAATAGTCATGACCATTAAAATATTCTATAGTCTACCACCCATTCTAAATAAAATCATGATATGTAAAAATATTGTAAATATGGTATGAGAAAAACATTTATTATGATACAATAATAAATTAATAAATTAAATCCTTAAATTATTATGATATACTACCTGCATGAATATCTAGGATCTACTGGGATTATTCAATAATTAAATAAAGGTACTATGAATTTATAGGAATCCAGTTTCTTAAAATTTCAAATAAGAAGAAAAAAATCCAATCTTTCGCATTACTTAAAATCAATTCAAGAATAAACATCCTGAAATTTTACAATTATACATGGCATTGAAAACTATTTCCCCAAAGACAAAGTGGTGTTAGATGGAGTCTGTGTGTGATATCAGTCTTATGTTAGAGGTGAATTTATTAAAATGTTTGTTGAATTTTTGGTCCACGTGTACTAAGGGTTAGAGAATGATAGTGGATTTGGATTTTGTTTGGAAAAAAATGAACGATTAATTTTCACCATTGATTGGATTTGTACGTTATAATGGTTGATTAAAAGATCATGGATTGATTATGGTTGTTTATTAATGGTGAAAGAGATGTTAGATATTTCATTGATTGGTGCAATTGAGAATTTTTATTGAAAATTTAACTAAACAAAAACTGAATTATGTTTTTTCATGATATTGGGCTTGAGGAGATGCAATACACATCACATGTGTTGTTAAAAATATATATTTATGTTTTTATTATATTATAAATTAAAATAAACATGTTAACTTGTTTTAAAATTATTTATTCTATGAAATTAATGTTTGTACTTTTTCTTTTTAATTATTGACATTCATTAATATATATATGTTCATGCGTAGAAATTATATCTCTTCCATATAATAATGTGATACATAATGGAATGTAGATATCATATGATTGGTTCATGTTACCTCAAATTATTTTGATAAGGTTACAAAAATATTTAAATATCTTTTACCTTTGATCATCATATGAAATTACTATTTGGTGTATATTGATTTTTTGATATATTGAGAATATTTTGTAAACCTGAATTTAGATTAAAATCATTAGTTTAAATTGTATGAATAGAAATAGTTGAATATTATCTATTATACCTTGAGATCATGACATTAAAAAAATTATTAACTAACACACACATATATATATAATATCTTATTGGTGTTTATGAATGGTGTGAGAAAAACAGGGCTAGAAAGATTTAACCAAATAATTATTTAAATTTAATTTGAAAACATTTAACAACAAATAGTCTGAACACCATTTAAGAAATTTTGAAAATGGAACATATAATGGAAAGAAATATCATACATTTATCTCTTTTCAAAATCCTTAGAAAAAAAAAATTTGGAATATAAAATAAATCCATGATTAAAATCAATAAATTTATACTCATGTTGATAAAAAATCATTTAAAAACATTATTTAGCATTATAATTTTTTCCAATATGAGGATGGGATCATACCATTAAAAGTGAAAACACTATAAAATATTAAAATTTTCAATTTAGAGTTTATGAAAATAAATTAGAATAAACTGGATTCAATGAATATATTTCACAAATCAAATATTATTATAATAACAACAATTATACGCATCCATAATTTTTATATGAAATAGAGATCACCTAATTTACAATATAACATTGATGTATAATAATAGAAAACAGAAATAAATTAGTGTGCCATGTTCATGAAATGGAAAATGTGAAGATGAATTTTTTTTATTAAGGATCTCTAATCTAATATCATGAAATAAAAAATCTTCATGGGAATCTCACATGATACTAGCATGATACATTATTAAATATGTACATGTAGAAGAAATAACTGGTTCCCATTTATAACAAAACCATACTCAAATAAATAAGGTCGTCACATCCATAACTCTATAAGTGATGAAACATGAATATTAAAACACAACTTGTATGGAAAAATAATTAAGGACATCATTACTAGACAATATGAATAAAAAATATCACTAACATAGTTACCTTGGGTTCCCAGGGAATTGTAATAGCGAAGGTGATAAAAAATATGAAGATTTTTAGTGTATAATATGATTAATGAAACATAACCAATAATATTTTCCTCACCTCTAACACTATATTAAGAAATATCCACCTAACACATCATACAAGTATCTAATAATAATAATCAATAAGCATAACATAAAAAGAAATAGCCTATAGAAAAAAGTAACCAATAGTCTAATAAAAGAGATATAAAGACCAAAAGAATCATTTTTAAGGAAGTCACAACATGCCTTTAATAACTAGATGGCTGAAAATCATGTCAAAAACATCATCCTTGTTATAAACCAATGATAACATTTATGAATTAAAAACAAGGAATAATCATCAAGTAAAAACATGTCATAAATGTACTATTAAAACAAAATTTTTATCAGAACAATTAAAATATGTAATTCCTCTCATTCAAGTCCACTAATAATCATAAAAATTAATTTCTTCAAAACCATTAATCCATTAGTTACATCATTTGGAACTCAAAATAGGGTCAAAACCATTTTTCATTCTTCATATTCATTTAAAATATCCATATATGCATTTAAAAAAACATAAAATTATAATTCAATTGTTTCAGAAATATGGTTATAATCCCCATGAAAACCATTTCTGAAATGCATTGGAATCATTGAATTTTTTTTAAAAACCCTTAGTGGGTATAAATTAATTATTTACCTTCAAGAATTAATTTACTTTCATGGGAGGAATATATAAAAATGGATAAAAATATAGGATTATAAAATCAATCTCTTCTACATTGTTCATGTGATATAGGGTGTAGAGGATATCCAAAATGAGTTAAATCAAGTGGAAGAAATGAAAATGTTTTTATTAAACAAAATAATGAAAAATATACCAAAACATTTAAACACTTAAATAACCCACCTGTAGGAAAATATATAGGCAAGAGCTTGTAATGTGGAACCAACAATTGAATTCAATGAGTGAGTTGGATTGGAAGCTATAATACATTGGATTCAAGCTTTGATTCATTTGAGGAGGACTTCTAGAAATACAAGGATTTCATGAATCCTTGATTTTTCATTATTGAAATTAGTGTGTTCGTGTTCATTATTAAGATTAGGGATACGTTTATCAATTCATCAACAAAAGCATTAATATAGATACCTTTTTTTAGAGTTTACTTGCATTAATACAGATTTATCATTATCAATGACAATAAAATGAATAATTATCAGTGCTAACACTTTAATACTCATTAAAAATTTATATTTATAATTTTAAATAAATAATTTGTAAATATATTCATATAATAACATATGTATTTACTATATTTTAATGAATATTTAAATATATAATTATTTATTATTAATTATATTTATTCTTTTAATGAAAGATATTTTTATCTATATGTTTGAGTATATAAATTTATAAATATATTAAATATATATTTGTAAATATATTAATAAACTCATATTAAGAATTATAAAAAAATTATATATTTATATATATTTATATAACTATATCAATATTTAATATATATCCATATATCTAATAAATATATTAAAATATAAATAAATTAAATATATTGATTGTTCAAATATATTTATTAAAATTTTATAATTATATATATATATATTACAAATATGAATAAAAATATAGTGAATATATTCATTCTTTAAATATATTTGGAAAAAATTTATATTTATAAACATATTTATATAATAATATGTTTATATAATAAATAATATTTTTAATTACTATATATAACTATTTTTATAGATAATGAAAATATATTAATTATTTTATTATAATTAAATTATTTTTATAATTAGTTAGATATAATATTATTTTTGTATAATTGTATAAAAACATTTTTAAATGAATATAACTTATATATTTTAACAAATATATATATATATATATATTAATATATATTAATATATATTTATATATAATAAATATATATAAATATATATCTATATATATTAAATGTATTCATTATTTAAGAAAGATATTATAATTTAAAAAACTATCAAAATATATATATATTTTATTTATAAATATATATATACTTATTTTATAAAAAAAATTATTTATTTAATTATTATATATTTATAAATTTATAAATATATTAGATATACATTTATAAAAATATTTATTTATAGACTATTTTTTACAAATATATTTTTAACATCATTAATGAATATATAATCCTGAAATCAAGAATGATATAAATGATTGAAATTGAATAATTAAAAATGAGAACACATCAGAAAATATAAAATTTTTGTTTTGTTTTATAAATTAAATATAATTTATAAAAATAATTATATATATATATTAAAATAATATTATATATATATATATATTAAATTAATGATGAATGCATATTGAAATTATTAAAACATAGTACATATATATATATAATATATTTTATTATATTTTAACATAATATAAAATATAAAATAAAAAATATTAAAAATGAATTGATAATAACTCATTGTAATAATATCTATAATAAAGAAATAAAATATACCAATTAAGAACATAATATATTAATTGTATCATGCTATAAATAAATTGTTAAATTAATAATAAAATTGTTATAAATTAAATAATTATTAGATTTTTGTGATTATATATATGGATTCATTAATTACATAAATATTTCAATGTGTGTGCCATATATAAATATTCATAATTTCATATACATATATATGTGTTTTAAATTAATGCAATGAGTGTTTGATATATCATAAATTTAAAAATCAAACGAAAATCAATTACGTCCACTACTCAATCAAATT
Organism: Viscum album; assembly: GCA_963277665.1. NCBI lineage: Eukaryota > Viridiplantae > Streptophyta > Magnoliopsida > Santalales > Viscaceae > Viscum > Viscum album. The sequence goes on along the minus strand of OY728151.1, from coordinate 1,062,546,780 downwards.
AGTTAGTATTTTTAATTAAAAATAATTTATTATTATAAATCATTCTCCACTAAATATATAACTTATTTAATATAATCAAAAATATTTTTTTTATATAAAAAAATTTATAAAATATTATATATACTGATATAAATATATGTGAATATATTTCTATATTAAATGTGTTAATGAATAATTATTTATAAAAACAATTATTAATTGAGTAAGAAATTATTATGTTTCTAACTGTAACATTTTATTCATTTTCAATATTTGTATATAATATAATATATTTATTTCTATTTTTAATTATTATATATATATATCTTGTCACGACCCCCTCCCCACAAAGTGTACCCCTCCTGGGCCGGCAATGTGAGAAGAGAGATAATGACCCCCGAGTCCCGCCTCCAGTAAGCCCTGGGTTGGCAACTAGCACCGAGGGTATAATAAACATACAAATGGGAGGCATTACCGTCTAAGAGAACACATGAAGAAGAGATAGATAGAATAGACTCCAATCAACTCCAACTTAGAACTGAAAAAAAAAGAAATCCAAGTACATATATGAAATGTCATGCAAAAGTAATACAACTGAAAGGGGAAACTAAAAGTACCCAAAAGAAAGTAAAACGGCAACGACCACAAGCCCGAACAACTCCTCCTCCAACCACAAGCTAGTAGTAACCAGCTTGATCTCAAACCTGCTCCAAGTGACCTAAAAAACAATTTATATATACATAGGGTGAGTATAACAGTATACTCAGTAGGATCCTCCCCAAGCCTCTCGTGCAACAGTAAGGAAAGCATGCTAAAGCCTAGTGAACAACAAGTGAAACTAACTCGTCACCTAAATAGGTATACCAAGTTCCCAACCTCACCATGGAAACTCTCACCAAGTAACGAATACAAGAATATATCATATAGTAAATATTATCAAGGGTACCCCGCTACTACTTCCCCACTGGTTTTCCACTTTGCCCCAACGACATACATCCTGTGCATCTCTCTCCAAAGGCTTGCCCGAAGACACCTGGGCTAAGCTCCACAATCTGCACCCTGTGCACCACAAAGGCTTGCCCGCAGACACCTGGGCGAAGCACCACACCATCCTCACAACCAAAAGCAAACGAGTAAGTTCTGGGAGCCACCACAGCCAGCATAACGTGTATCATTCATCGGGTATTATACCTCAAGCCATTATAGTCCATACACAGAATAGGGATCCTCAAGACATCACAGCCTATACACGTTACACCTATAGTAGTCCATAGGATACTATATCTAGAATATATGTGTGTGAAATAACCACAAGCCATTACATCCCTCTACACACATATATGGGTAAAACTCACCAGTGTGCCTACCAGCACAAAGATCTACAACGAGATGAGAGCGGAGTCAAAGGGGGTAGTTAGCCATTAAACCTCCCATAACAATATTGGGGAAAACACCCCCCCAGGGCTCAGAATCCCTGGGGTGTTAGTTTCCCTTAACGACATGGTGGAGTAGCGTATAAAAACACAAAAAGTATAGAATATATATATAACTCACATCCACACTATGGGAATTACCTAGTCTTAGATACAATTGCAGCTAACGTCTCTCAGACTCCAGGATGCTACTTCTAAGACTAGGTATCCTATATGCACACAAACATTTGAAGAGATTTATTAGATTACTCTGTTCTCATTTTATCAGCTCAACTGTACATTAATTAATTCTTTAAACAATAATTAAGCATGAAAAATTCCACATTAAACTGAATTGGCATCACATTCAAAATCAACTACTCCTTTTAAGATTCACATAACCTTTAAATTATAGTATCTCCATCCCCGTGGATTTTCACCATTTAATCAAACATTCATTGCAGAATTACATTTTCATATTCCCAGGCATTCTAGAAATGCATCATATGATTCTAAACACAAAGGAGTCTCAACACGGTGAGTAGATATACTACCCGTCGAGTCTTTTCCAGCTATAGAAAGATCATAGACCCATTCTCCATCGAGAGGATAAACACAGAAAGCACGTGGCATACCCCGCGCGTCTTCGCCTCCTTCGGATGAAGGGTAGCAAGACCAGCTGCATTTAGCAGTGGGGAAAATAAAATCATATTAACATTCAAAGAAAACCAAAAGCATATAGAAACCACATCCATCCCATTCCATCACCCCTGGTGTCCTCCCTGACAACCACATGCATAAACTGATGCATCTCGCCACTCTAGGCGTCAGCTGCTGCCCCAACCACAAGGCCTTCATGCCTCCACATATCACAACAGCCATCCTGGCTCACATCACAACACAAGTAGCATGAAAACAACAGTCACAACCATGGGCTCTCGACCCTTTAACAAATAAGAGGGTAACTCAGAACCCTTTTAGAAATTCCAACATTATCTGTTCTTTAATCCATATTGAATTAGAAGATTTGTTATTTGTAGGTTCCAATTACAGGATACCAAATCAGTAATCTATCACAATTAAATAACCATGCTTACTTCCCTAATTTGATTATCCTCTAATTAGAACAACTACACTAATGGACATAACCAGATTAATTTACATTCCTCTTTATCTTTAGCCAAATAATTATCAATTAATTCCGGCTTTACGTTCATTATCAATTTCTGTCATGAACGAACAACAAATAAAAGAAATCATAGATATCACCCTATCTATAAAAACATGAGGAAAACCGTTATCACTGTATAAAGCAACAACATGCGATCAACCAATTCTTTTAATCCTATTGAACTATTTAATTAGGTCAATGTCATTGTGATCCAAAGGACTAAATCATGCTAATTCTATGATTGCACATATACAATTAGAGAAACCATGAATCCCCTACCTAGAAGAGTTCTTGACGTCCTTTATCCACACAATGGGTCACAATCCTCCTCTCATGAAAACTGCATCCACCAGAGGATGCCACGGTAGGACAGTACCAACAAACCCCAAGAAAAACCCATTAGAATCTTGAAAATTACATGGTATAATATGGAAGGGAGAAACAAGAGAAGATGATCCCCAAAGGAATGATGATAAAACATACCATATAGGGAAGATTGACCGACACAGTTCGGTTGCATCCAAAATAGAGCAGAACCAATCCTAGGAGTAAAGATTGATTGTGCAACTCCTACAGGAATGATTGAAAGGTTCTAGCATCTCTTTGCTGAGAACAAAGGGAAAGAGCAATGCATAATGATATCTCGTCCCTTTTTAAGATTTATGGGGGCAACGGTCTATGATCCGGCTAATTCTCCATTAAAAACGGATCGCATTTACCCACGCGGTTTGTCCAAGTAAATACATCCTGACCTTAGGAATAATTAATATTGGATTTATGGACATTGAAATTCCCTTAAGAGCCCTTAAAATAAGGCTTTAAATGTATTTTATGTCAAAGTAAACGTCAATAGGGGAAAACTATAAGAATCTAGAAACACTATTCATCCACTGTTACTGTACATGAAATCGATCTGTGAAACCGATGTGTTAGACCGATCTGTGAGACCGATCTGTCAGACTGATCTATTACTATTCCTAAAACTGGAAACACTGTTCACAGAACTGGAAAATTGGCAAAGTGTTGGGGATAAGTCCCCTTGACCTCCCGGAACACCTCCAACACCAAATATTCAGAAAGTAATGGACCGGAGAGGTCTGAGCCATTACATCAGATGCCTCTCAAAACATTCTCGTCCTCGATAATTTAAAACCATCCTGAGGAAAAGAGGGGTCCAAACAACCACCCCGTAAGATACCTCTCAGGGGAAAACCACCTTGAGTTATTCTAAAGCTAGGAAAAAACCACGAAATCCAAGAGCAAGGGAACAAACAATCCCTATCCATACCATTCAAACATAACATCACATGAAAAGTACATAAATAAAACATGAAAGGTCCAACCACAAAGAAAACATCATTACATGAAAGGAGTTAAAAATTAAACAAATCTGGGTACTGAGCACATATCTGTGACTCAAACTCCCATGTACTCTCCTCCATGCCACTGTGTCGCCACAAGACACGAACTAAGGGGATAGAAATCCCACACAACACCTTCTCCTTGCAGTCTTGGATCTCCACAGGTCGCTCCTCGAAGGTTGCATCATCATCAATATCGATCTCTCCCCAATTGATAACATGAGATTCATCATGAAGATAATGACGGAGCTTTGATACATGGAAAAAATCATGTATCCGACTCATCTGAGGTGGAAGTGCTACTCGATACACCACAGCTCCAACATGATCTAACACCTCGAAAGTCCCAACAAACCGGGGAGAAAGCTTACTTCTACGACCAAATCTTCACTTCCCACGACGGGGAGTCACCTTCAGAAACACATGATCCCCAACATTAAACTGTAAGGGTCTCCTTCTTTGATCAACATATGATTTCTGATGATCCTGTGCTGTCTTCATCCTCTTACGAATCACCTGAACCATCTCTATTATATTCTGCAATAGTTCTGGTCCGAGAATTGGTGACTCTCTGACCCCAGTCCAGCACAACGGAGAACGGCATGGCCGACCATACAAGGCTTCAAACGGAACCATACTGATGGTAGAGTGAAAACTATCATTGTAATCGAACCCTACCATGGGTAAGTGCTTCATCCATGAACCTCCAAAATCAAGAACACAAGACTGCATCATGTCTTCAATAGTCTGGATGGTTCGCTCTGTCTGACCATCCATTTGAGGATGAAAATCAGTGCTAAGGCACAGTTGAGAGCCAAAAGACTGATAGAGACCTCTCCACACCCTTGAGGTAAAACCAGGATCTCGATCAGAAATGATCTCCCAAGGTACTCCAAGAAGTCTTACCACCTCCTCCAGGTACTTCATCGACAAAACCTATAATGAGCTTGACTCCTTGATCGCTATGAAGTGGGCCAACATTGTTAAACGATCCACTACCACCCATATAGCATCATTTCCTCCAGGAGCTTGAGGTAAACCTGTAACAATGTCTATTGAGATTTCCTACCACTTCCACTGAGGAATCTCTAATTGCTGTAGAAGACCACCAGGAACACGGTGTTCGACATTCACCTTCTGGCAGACAAAACATTGAGACACACACTCTACAACCGTACGTTTCAGCCCAGGCCAACAAAACTGACTCCTCAAGGATCGGTACATCTTTGTTACACCAGGATGTACTGCCAAGGGTGAACTATGGAACTCTCGGATAACCATCTCATGCATCACCAATGGAATAAAAATACTTCCATGATACAACACTCGGTGTTGTTCATCCTCTGACCAACCATCAGGGGCCTCACTACAAACAAATTTGTCTCTCTAGACTTCCACATCTAGATCTCCCAACTAAGACTCTTCCACCATCTGCATCAGGGATGACTGCACCGTTATCTAGAAAAGACAACCTCTACCCCCAACTTCTCCCATATCAAGATGCAAAGCTTGATAGCTCTTCCATCACTCTCTGGGAATCACCAGATTCACACATAACATCATTATGTGACTTTCAGCTTAGTGCATCAGCTACAACATTCCTTTTTCCAGGTGTATACGATATTTCAAAGTCATATTCTTGCAAGAACTCCATCCACCGACGCTGCTGCAAGTTCAAGTCATGTTGGGAGAAAACATACCTCAAAATCTTATGATCGGTGAAAACCACAAAGTGCTCACAATGAGGTAATGTGTCCACAACTTCAGAGAAAACACCACTGCTGCCAACTCAAGATCATGGGTGGCATAGTTGCATTCATGGGGATGCAACTGCCGAGACCCATAAGAAACAACTGGCCTCTACAGCATGAGAACACAGCCTAGACCCAGATGTGAAGCATCACAGAAAACATCAAACTGAACTCCCTCCACTGGAAGACAAAGGACTGGAGCACTAACCAACTTCTCCTTTAGATACTTGAAAGCTTCTTGACACTGATCAGTCCATATGAACGCTTGATCCTTCCTGGTCAAAGCAGTCAAAGGATTCGCAACTCGGGAGAAATTGGCTACAAACCTTCTATAATAGCCTGCGAGACCAAGGAAACTTCGCACCTATGACACGGTCTTGGGGGCTGCCCAAGACACAACTGCTTTTATCTTCGACGGATCCATAGCTACTCCCTGTTGGGACACAACATGCCCCAAGAAACGAACTTCTCGAGCCCAAAACTCAAACTTGGACAACTTCCCAAACAACTGATGTTGGCGAAGAACTCCCAAAACGGCTCGTAGATGCTCTGCATGCTTTTCATCATATGTGGAGTACACAAGGATTTTGTTGATGAAAACCACAACATACTTCTCCAGGAGTTCACGGAACACAGCATTAATCAACCCCATGAAAACAGCTTGAGCATTCATCACGCCGAATGGCATTACAACAAACTCATAATGCCCATGACGACAATGGAAAGTAGTCTTCGAGATATCCTCATCCTTTACACACATCTGATGATATCCTGACCGCAAGTCAATCTTTGAGAACCAACATTCACCCTTCAGCTAATCGAATAGGTCATCAATCCATGGAAGAGGGTAGCGGTTCTTTAATGTCACTTTGTTTAATCGATGATAATCGACACACAACTACAAACTTCCGTCAGTCTTTTTCACAAAAAAAAAACTGGCGCTCCCCACAGTGACACACTTGGCGGAACAAAACTGCACTGCAACAGACCATCAAACTGAATACGTAGCTCTCGTAACTCAGAAGGGGCCATCCTTTACAGAGACATAGAGATAGAAGATGCTCCTGGCTGTAGCTCGTTCCCAAACTCGATCTCGCGTTTAGGGGGTAAGGATACAACCTCTTCTGAAAAGACGTCAGGGTACTCCTCTACGACCCTAGGAAATTCCAACTGTTGAACCTATGAATATCTCAGCATCATCCCATCCATCATGGATGATAAGGATGGAACTTGTCTATGACTCATTTGAGGATCTCTCGCACCAAAAAACACCACTTTCTCTCCATCTGCATCAATGAAAACGACCTTCTTGCTGTAGCAATCCACAATAGCCTGCAACGAATACAACCAATCCATGCCGAGTATGACATCATATGGTTATATTTGTAAACAAAGAAAATCTCCCCAAGAGCGATGTTTCCCCAACACTATCTCACAGTCTCTATATACTTCAAACAAGTCGGATCGACCTCCAAAAGGCATAGTCAACTCCAAGGGAACTGGAAGCCTCTCTACCACAAGTCCCAAAGCATGGACAAGGGTAGGTGATATGAAGGAGTGTGTTTCTCCTGAATAAAACAAGGAATAGAACAATGTAGAAAACAAGCAAAGGGTACCTCGAATGAC